>BPLQ01009797.1:102500-410303 GCA_021605075.1 Caerostris darwini | reverse complement strand
CCTGGTCTAGGCCCATTGCAAATTAAAAAATTTAAGAAATATCGAATTTTAATGAAATAAAAAATAAGAATAAGAAATTAATACTATGAGATCATTAACTAATAAATTAAAGCATTAAAAGAAAAAAGTAACTTAAGAAAATTTATATTTATTATTTGTTATACGCAGTTATTTTGACAAAACAGATTAAGAACACCCTGTCTAGCATAGTTAATACGTTCTTTCAGATAATCAAATTAGTGCCGTGTTTTTTTTGAAAATTTGTTTAACTTTCCGTTTGTTACGTTCATATTCATTGAAAAACACACATTAAAAAATTAAAAAACAGGTGTTTTAATAATTTGTGGTGCATCTTAAATTTAACATACAATTAAGCATTCCAGTAAAATTATGCTCTAAATTATTTAAATTGTGAATGTTATAATAAATATGTCTATTTTTTGTAATTATTTTGTAATATCAATTGTGAAAAACATGCAATTTTAGGAATTGTTGCAATTACCTATAACAGTTGATATTTACAAATATACAGTAATAAGAAATATACAGTTTCATGTATTTTGACTATTCAAAATAATTATTCAATTCACGTGAAATGAAAGACACCTACCTAGGTGGGAGGATTTTTTTTTTTTTTTTTTTTTTTTTTTTTTAATGTAAATTGTTGTTGCAAAAACAATATTTTAATAATAATACGAGCTTGTATCAGAAATTCAGGTCCGAAGCAGAAGCACTAAAATAAATTTTAATTCTACAATTGAAAAGTAATTATTAGTGATGCATTTATAACCACAACTAAAAATGTAAATAAAATGCGTCTCCATTAGTAAATAGCATTCTTCCAAATTATATGTATATATTCAGACAAAATTTTTAACTCAGATAAACAATTTACATTCGAAATCTGTGTTTAAAAAAAGTTGCAAATGTTTCCTTATAATAAAGTGAGAAACATGTTTTAGAGTTAGCGGGGGTACTTCACGTTTTTTTAATTAGACTGAAATCTAGTTTTATAATTTTGCTTAGAATTTCTATAAAGATGCGTAAATGTCGTTGCTATAAATCAGGGATGGGCAAACTACGGCCCGCGGGCCAATTCCGACCCTCCGGAAGGATCTATCCGGCCCTCGGATAGAATTTTAATTTGTCGGTCCGAGACAAATTAAAAAATATATATATTTATATATTATATATCCATCTCCTTTTCAACTTTGATTAAATATTATTTTGTTTCTTACTTTTTTTTCAACCGACTGATGGTCTTTTTACTTTCTCTATTTTTGTTCTACAAAACATAAATCGACGGAAATAGCAAACACAGATAGCTTTCAATCAGTAAAGTGTTAAAAGCGGAAGTTCTTTGTTAGTTGTAGCTGTAGATTGGAACCAACAAGCGTTATCTCTTTCTTGGGAAGCATACATATGGGAATCCAATATAGGTGAATTAGACCTCACATGTGGCCGACTGTGCATTTTAAGCTTCAGCCAGCGGCTTTTTCTTTTGGCGCGATTATTATTGATTGCGTATGGAAAGATTGCGGACACATAGCATCATTGTGAATAGTGGTGAAATTATTGTAAGTATAGCGTAGCTAGTGCTTGTTTGGGTTATTCGTAAAATATTTCAACCCCAAAATGGCTACTAAAAAACGTAAAGTTGATTCAGAGTGCCGTGCTTTTAATGATGAATGGACCTGGAAATATTTTTTTACAGTTGTAAAGCGTGTCTCTAATAAACCAGTGTGTCTCATCGCAAATTCATTCATGTCATTAACATATTTGAATTGTAATACTTGTATATTGTTTTTAAAATTTAAAAAAGAATTATCTCAGCCCGTCAAATTTTTAACCCGCCAAACAGAACAAAATTATCTTGGCCCACGACCGAAAAAGTTTGCCCATCCCTGCTATAGATCTTTGGAGGAGGCGGGGGTCTCGGGTAGTCTTTCAAAACAACAACTTTTATTTAAATAAGAACCGATATTCTTAACAAGTTCCGACACAGAAATGGTGCCGCTAATCTGCGTATACTCGCAGAACGGCCAAAATAATTTAAACGTTAATAAAACACAATTAAACAAAATACGAAATTAATACCAAAACAAACTAATTAATTTTACTTTTAATGAAATACTTAAACACAATGCTTACACTTAAATTTAGAATATTTACAAGATTTTAATTTGGAACACAAAACATATCTAATTACAAATATTTTTTTTGTTCCAACGCAGCTGGCAACCACTCAGACAATTGTCTTTGATGCCTTAAGGCAAGCGCTGCACAAACGTTACTCACTTAGCACTACCCAGGAGGTGCGTGCAGCTTGAAGATAAGCCACGGACGCATAGCAACAATACCCCCGCAACGCTCTACGATCATGTTAGAGCGGGACCTACGGTTTAAAGTGGATTCCGAACCACTACAAACATCCATAACTAATTACAAATATTTACAGAGAAATAATCATATTGAACGCAATAAAATTTTCAATTACTAAAATTGTGACGCAGCTAGTTTCCCCCATACTTTAAAAAGAAATATCATATCTGTGAGTAGGCAAATATCAGGTATATAACAAGTGATCTCAAATAAAAATGTAATCTGGTAAATTTCTCATAGCAGCAAAAAATGTCACCGCAGATTGTAATCGCAGCAAAAATTAGTAGCTAGGCCAATGCCATGTTCCCGTCTTTTTCGTCACTCCCCCCACGCCAGACAGCTGAAAGGTGTTTTTTTTTCTTTTCTTTATTTTTGAGTGCACCCTCGACGGCCTCACCGTGGGCCCGGGAGGTCATCTGCAACTCCTGAATTCATCAAAAAGGAAATATACTTTCCCTAAACACTTTAAGAAGAATTACAAGTTATCAACAACGGGTACGTATCATTGTTAGGTATTCTTTTACCCATTTTTCCCAGTAAAAAATTAAATTTTTGACAATTCTTTAATGTTTTTATTATATGTGATTGTTTTAAGGCATAGAAATATTAAATCATGTATTGCAATTTTTTTGTCATAGTCGAATAAAAGTGTTTCTCTTCGTAAAGATCGAAAATATAGCTTTCGAAATATAGAATATTCCTCAGCGACAAAGAATAACTTTAATGATGCAGACGATAATTAAACCCTATCCTGAACTGATGCCATCCAGATTTTTTATTTTTAACTCTTTTAAATTTAATTTATCGAGAAAGTCTATTTAAACATCATTTGAAAATAAGTAAAATAATTATTTCTGATAATTACACATTCCTGGAATATTTTATCACACAAGTTATCTACCACTACAAATTCTAAAAAGATTTATTGATATACTTTCCATGAAAAACGGATCGATAAATCATATAGTACTTCATTATCGTTTTAAGAAAGATGCCTACTGTAGGCATCTTCAGTAATTGTTTCAGTACTTACACATTTCGCTTTGAATTGGTGTGGTTCTAGGGAGTGCAGCGATGTCCAACATGATGAAATAAAGTAAAATATCTTTTGGTCTATACCCATTGCAAATGAAAGCAATTTAAGATATATAGAATTTTAATTAAGTAAAAAAATAAGAATACGAAATTAATATTTTGAGATCATTAATTAATAAATTAAGCATTAAAAGAAGTAACTAAGAGAGAAAAACACTTTTTTTTCTAGTAAAAGTTTTAAAATTTAATGAAAAGCGAGAAATATAAAGTTTTGGTTAAGTATAAAATAAGAATTAAAAATTAATACTCTAAGATCATTAACTAATAAATTAAGCATTAAAAGAAATAACTAAAAAAGAAAAAAAATTTTTTTTTTACTAGTAAAATTTAATGAAAAAAAAATTGAGAGAAATTAAAATTAAACCATTAAATTTAAAGATTATTTTTAAATGGATGAAAAATATTAATATAAAATTGAGTATCGCCGTAATAAACCAATTCAAAACATCAAACCGCGGAAAAGCGTTAGCTTCTGTCTTGATAGGCAGTTTGACATTATTGAGGCATTTTGGCAGCGTTAGCCTCCATATACCTCTATCGTGATTAGTATCTTTGGAAGTAAATTATAAGAGAAATGGCTTGCTCAGTAAATGAAGTAAAAAAGAAAATAGAGGAAATAAAATCAACACATAGAGAGAGACAGACAGTTTGACATTATTGAGACATTTTGGCAGCGTTAGCCTCCATATACCTCTATTTTGATTATTTCTTTGGAGGTAAATGATAAGAGAAATGGCTTGCTCAGTAAATGAAGTAAAAAAGAAAATAGGGGAAATAAAATCAACGCATAGAGAGAGAGACAGTTTGACATTATTGAGACATTTTGGCGGCGTTAGCCTCCATATACCTCTATTTTGATTATTCCTTTGGAGGTAAATAATAAGAGAAATGGCTTGCTCAGTAAATGAAGTGAAAAAATAAAATAGAATAAAAAAATAAAATAAAATACGGAATAAAATCAACACATAGAGAGAGCTTAATAAAATATTTATTTATTTAGTATGTGGTGCGCAGGCGTTTTTTGTTGGTAGGTAGCTTTATGCCATATTCAGGTATGAGAAATGGACATGATTATTCATAGATGGTTGATTGGCTAAGCCATTCAGAAGTAAGTAGAGTTTGTCTGCTGGATTGTTAGCAGTTTGTAGTTGGTTGAAAAAATGATCGATAGTGTTATTTCCTAAAAATATGTTAATAAGTTCTTTGAGAATATAAATTATTTTGAAGATATCACGCGGAATAATTTCATCTAAATTTTAAATTAAAGTAGACGAGTTGGAGAAAGTTTTTCGATTGACTGAATTTTGAATAGCATCATTATTATTTCTGGTAACAATGTTAGCGAAAGAGAATTTTTCATTGACTTTGTTAGAAGTAAATGTAGTTTTGGTTCGAGTAGAATTTCCAGTAGTGGTATTTTTAACAGTAGTTGTAATATTTAAGTATTATTTGTTCTTTGTTGAGAATTATTGGAGGAAGCACCATAGGACGGGAAGTAAAAATAAAATGAATAGAGCAAACATATTTTCCATACTCGAATAAATATTATTACCAATTTTCATAGCAATTGGTTGAATTGTATAGAACTTGATATACTGCAGCACCATCTGGTGGCGATTTGCAACAAAAAGGATATTATAAAACATTCTCCATGTCTTTTCAAACTTTTGTTTTACCCACACAAGAAAAATTCATCAAAATCGGCCCAACCGTTTGGGAGGAGTTCAGTGGCAAAACATGTATAGAAGAATTATATGTATAAAGATATATCGATTACACGACCGCCAACGGGGTCCAACTGTAAAGCTAAACCAATCAGGGATCCCCTCAAACGCACCCAAAAAGTTTGATCAAAATCTGTCACGCCGTTTAGTTAATAATTTTGAGACTGTAATCTTATCTCGAAAAACGGTGACTTCTAGAATCGAAGTTCTCGATAAAAATTTTTCATCACAATTAGAGTCAAAGATTGGCTAGTTTAAATTCTACTCCATAGCTATGGATCAAAGCACTGGTATAAATGATACTGTTCAATTAGTATTATTTATAAGAGGTGTTGATGAGAACTTTGAAATTACCGAGGAACTGGCGTACATGCGTTCTTTAAAGGGAACTACAACGCGATGTGATATTTTTCGGGAATTTCAGGAAGGACTTTTAGCTTTGAAAGTGCCTAAAACAAATATATGTAATATTACGATCGATGGAGCACCAAATATGACAGGGAAAAAAATCTGGATTTCTTGGACTCTTTAATCAAAACTATCTCGGGAACAATGTTGTTTTTCTACATTGTGTTATACATCAAGATGCTCTGTGTAAATCTGCATTGAATATGAAACCCGTGCTTTATGCAGTCGTGAAGCTTGTAAATACTTTTCGATTTCATGGGCTTACTCACAGGCAATTTTGAGATTTTCTTCAGTCAGTGCAATCTGAATATTCTGATGTACTGTATTACACGAAAGTAAGGTGGCTTAGTTCAGTATATGTTTTCGAGCTAGTTTGGTAGCTGAAAAACGACATTGTGTCGTTCTTCCATGAGAAACAGTGTTCTGCGGAGTGCGAAATGTTAGAAGGTACAGAATGGCTTTCGGACTTTGAATTTTTCACAGATCTTCTTTGTCATATGAGCAACTTGAATGCCAAGATGCAAAGGAAAAATTAGTTTATAGATGGTATTTGGGGCCATCTCAAAGCTTTTAAACTAAAACTTAATCTGTTTGCTGAGCAGCTAGCTAAGAACGACTTGTCTCATTTCCCGATGTTAAATTCAATGCCCTTAGTAAATGAAGAGAAGTTTAAGAATTATGAAGATGACTTGAAAAAACTGCATTTTGAGTTCGTATGCAGATTTCAAGATTTCAGTGCCATTCAAACATATTTTAGATATTTTAGAATTTGATATTTTTACCATGCCTTTTAACGTAAATTGTGAAGTAGTGAGGTTAAATTTGCAGGTTGATTTAATTGAGTTGCAATCTAACAATCATCTCAAGCAGTTGTTTTTAAATATGCCAAAGATAGAATTTTACAAATCATTATCGAAAGCAACTTTCCCAAATTTAATGTCTCAAGCACAGAAAATCAGTGCCATGCTTGCTTCATCTTATATATGTGAACAAGTGTTTTCAACTATGAACCATAGAAAGAATTATTTCAGAAGTAGACTGACAGATGAGCATTTAGTCTCGTTCCATAGAATCAGTACATCTCACTTCGAACCTCAATATAACGAACTTTTAAAAATGAAATCGCAATTTCACTCATCTCATTAACATATTTAAATTGTAATACTTGTATATTGTTTTTAAAATTTTAGAAAAATTACCTTGGCCAGCCAAACTTTTTATTTATTTTTTTTATTTTTGACCTTCTATCAAAAAGTTTGCTCATCCTTGGGTTAACCATTTCTGCAATATAGCTCGTCCAGTCAAGTCAAGTCAAGTTTGTTAAACAAATAGCACATGGTTTGATCGGAAGTAAACATTTATGAAAACACGCAAGCATAGTTATAGTTTAGAATTGCTTAATAAGTTACGAATTAAAATTTTATAACGTTAAAAATTAACTTGCTGTTTCCTTTTTTAATTATTTTTAAATTCAAACCTACTATATAATTGCAATGACAGTAGAATGCGAATGTATATATCACAGTTGTGCATGCAATAAAACACAAAATGCAATCGACTGGGGCTACAATGATATTATATGCTACAGTGCATGCAATGTAGTTCATTTATATACTTATAAGGTAAAAGAATATAATTTCTTTTGGAACTCTAAGGTTATTTTTAATTATATTGCAAATGACACAGTAAATGTGAAGAATTTGTGTAATAGACTATATTTGTTAAAAAAATGATAAAAGCAGTAATTTGTTTCCAAATTTTTATGTTATATGTATAGTTTATGTAATAATAGTTAATATTATCAATTGTATATTAAAATTGCATATTTTAACGTATTTATATAACTTTTTTGGTACTATTGATTATACATTGCATCTTTGTTTGATTGCACCAAAAAAGGAAACAAGAAGATAAGTAGCTCCTACTATAAAATTTAATTTTTAGAACCACCATAATCAAAGCATGATCTTTTTTGTATATTGCATGTTGTTAAAATAGATTAAAGTAGTTAATTTTATGTAATTAAAATTTATAAATAAAATCTACTGTCAAATTCTCAACTAGGTACTTAAAATATCCTTATTTTCATAGAAGGAATCTGGGGCTTCACATATACAAACATTACTGAAACATACCAAGATCATTACATCAGTACATTGGATTAAAAAAGCCGATAATGGTAAATATGCTACTTTAATTTAATTTATAAAAAAATTATAATAAGTATGAACAGAATTAATTAAGTTTATAATTTTATTAATATGTTATTAAATTAAGATAATTATATTAATATGTTGTTAAATTAAGTTATAAACTTATATAAAATATGTTACTTAAAAAAATTCTTAATTTTATTCATACATAATTAAGTTTATATTTAATATATTTTATATGTTTTAATCTATATTTTTACATGTTTGTATTTCTATATGTTATGAATTAAATATTTTACACTTTTTTTAATCATTATCAAGGCTTTTTACTTATTGCATTGGGTTTTTTTTTATTATTGAATTTGCTGTACTTCATCTTTATTGTTAGAAATTAATTTCTTATTTTAAAATAATCTTATCTTTCATGTGTTGTGTGTTTTAACATAAAAACTTGTGACAGGGAAGTTAATAGAGTTTTAAATATTTTTGTTATATTTTTTAAAAATTTAGTTTTGAATTTATTTTAAATATTAGTAAAATGCTAAGAATAATTGTATAAATCATTTTAATTACACTTTTAATAAATAATTACTTATTTTTTTTTTAGAGTCAGAAAATGAATTGCTTGTTACCTCTGCTGATAATACAGCATCTATATGGAAATCAAATGGATTAACAGTAAATCTTTAAATTATTTCTATAAGTATTTTCAAACAAATTTTTTTTAGAAATTAATATATAATTACAGTTTATCCTCATGCTTTGTTATAAAAGTTGGACACACACACACACATAATTTGAGTTATAGAATTTTCGACTTATGGAGGATTTTGACTTACGCGTATTTTGTAAAGAAATATTCGACTTGTAGAGGTTTAGATTCTTTCTAACTTATTTTAAGTTAGAGACTAAAATAAATAAAAATTCAAGTTACAGAGGTAGTAAACATGTTTATTTGCAACTTAAAAGTTATATTATGTACTACAATAAAAAATCAAAATAATTCTGAAATAACCTTAAAATTAAAAAAGTTAGTTATTATTTTTTTTTTTTGCTTTAGACACTTCGATTGTTCTCTATAGCATTATCTAAGCTATAAAGAACAGAAAATTCGTTTTCTTCCGAGTTGCTAGTTTGCTCTATGAAATTCCGTAAATAATTTAATGCTGTTCTTGCCTCTTTGATGGAAACCCATGGAGTGCATGTTATATTATTGGAGTCTTCTATGTTATCTAAATAATTAGTTTCAGTTTTCTGAGCAACTGAATTGATAATTTCGTCATCAGATAATGTACCAGCAGTAATAATTCCGTCATCATGAAACGAAGTCCTCAAAACATATTCCTGTTTCAGATACCATTGTATCCCATTCTGCAGGAGGCTGGATAGAAATAACTTCTACTTCAGCTTCTTCTGTTGATGACAATGGAAAATCACAGTGTACATAACAGTTTTTTATAGTAGTCGCAGTTACATTTCGCCAAACTTTGTCAGCCATTCTCATGGCTTGCAATACATCTATAATAAAACTATTTTCTTCTTCCATATTATCCAGCATGTTCCGGACTACTTCTTTCTGGTATAATGAAGTTTTGAAGGTACTTGAAGTTTTTAATGATGCCTTGATACATAGGCTGTAATTTTGATGTGGTATTTGCAGGCAGATATTGGATTTTAACTGCTTTCATTTGTGGAATATCATTATGTGCCGTACAATTATCAATGAATAATAGAATTTTTCTTTTTTCTTTAGACATTCTCTTGTTAATGTTTATGAGCCAGTTTTTAAAAATTCCAGAAGTCATCCATGCTTTTGTGTTTGCTTCATATTTCAAAGGTAGCGATTTACATCTTGGAAAACAACGAGGTTTCTTAGTTTTTCCAATGACTAATGGTGAGAGTTTATCAGTGCCCGACATGTTTGCTGCTAGCAAAATAGTCAAACGTTCCTTGCTATGCTTCCCACCATGGCATCAATCATTTTTAAAAGTTAGAGCTTTCGCTTTTCCATTTGTCACAGGTTTCAATGTTGACATTTGCACTTTCTCCACTAACTTTCTTGAAAACAAGTTCATGTCTTCTTTTGAACTTTTCTAATTGGAACCATCCGTTACTGGCCCTGAAATTAGCCAGTCCCAGAAATTTAAAGTACATTTCGGCTTTTTGTTGTTACTGTGGTCCACTGGCACTGATGTTTTGCTTCCGAAACTGCTTAAATCATTTAAGTAAGCACTCCTCCAAACCGGGAAATACTGTAATTCATTGTATTTTGCAGGACAAACTTTGATCGTTTAAAATTTTTTTTCGTGATGTCCATTTCGTTTTTTATTCTTGACAGAGTACTCATAGGTAGGCCAAATTGTTCAGCAACGTCTTTCTTCTATTGACAACTCTTCACAGCTTCAAGCACTTCAAACTTTTCAGCGAGAATCAAAGTTTTCAGTTTACTTTTCATAGCATTGATTTTTTAACAATATTATTCATATACTATTGTTAAAATAGACGTGTATTGCAATAAAACCAAACTACTTCTGATATTTTTGAAATCGACAACAAAAGATTTGCTTCGCAAGAGTTCAATTGAAATCAATAGCAATAATAAGAATTATAATAAGAATATTTCAGAGAATTTGTTATTTTATTTACTGTATACTCATACATTGTTTTATAAGAGACAATGACGTGCATTATCGGCAAATCTTTAAAGTCAGTAACTTATTTTTCTTCGAGCTATAGAGGTAATTAGTTTCAAATGATCGAGTAGTAAGGGTTGTAAAATTAAACATTGCTAATGTTCGAGATACAGAGGCCCAATTTTTTTTTTGAGTTACGGAGGGAAAATATATACCAAAATGGCTTGTGGGGATTGAATAATTATTTCGACATGTAGAGAGTTGAAATTTCGATAATGGAGGTTTTGGGGCTTGAAGGGAAGGGGAAATTTTTTTTTCGAGTTTTGAAGGTTTTCGACTTAAAGAGGTCCTACTGTATATATCCTTTATTTATATATTCCTTATCCTACGTATATATATATTGTTTATTTTTTCGATTTCTATTCATAAATGATTTTTTAATCAAAATATTTTATCATAAATGTATGTTTTATTTATTACAAATAATTATAGTAAACGGAAATATTTAAATGAATTATGAATTTATTTTTTTCATCTTTATCAAGGTTGGGATATTTAGTGATAAACATGTATTTTTATATTATTTATAGTCTTGCTTTATAAGCCAAGTCATTTGGGTTTTAAAGTGTAAAATATAAATTTTATGTTTAGTTCAGTTTGTCTTGCACGTTGGTTGGACACACTGATGTTATTCAGAATGGAACAGGAATGTATCTCCCTGAAAATAGCGATCATGAGTTAATGGTAGTCACCTTATCAGTGGATTCTTCTGTAAAAATTTGGAAAATAACTGGAAAGGAAGGTAATTAAAATCTTTTAAAAAATATAATTACTTTATATATTGTTAATTCAAAATGCATGTAATAAAATTTAAAATTTTCTTTTTTTAATGTTGTTATAAAATCTGTTATTGGCTAATCTTGTTGAGGAAAAAAAAACTATGAAAGATTCAAAAAATTGTGATTATTATTATTGATGAAATTGTTTTTTTTTGTTATAGTGCTGTGTTCCCAAACAATATCACTTGGAAGAGGATTCAGTTTAGATGTTAAACTTGCTTATTTAAATGAAAATAATGGTATAATAATTTTCTGTTTTTTTGTTATTACATATTACTGGATATTTTTATATATTGAATTTATTTTTTTTAAATTAGCGTAGCAGTATTAAAGTTTTTAATTGTATGGATATTCTGTTAAATTGTATATGAATTAAAAATTTTAAACGTATTATACATGATGCTTACTAACTTTTGTTTAGATAATTTTGCACAATTGGATTTATTTCTTCAGAATGTTATGTATGATACATAATTTAGACAAATGCAGATCTCTCAACTTGCATTTTGAAAAGATTTCACTTTAGTCGTAATGTTTATTTTCTGTAAGGTGTCATTATATTAGTAGTTATACATTATTTTAGATTCCAACTTAAGCTCCCCAAGAAATTAATTGTCACACTATCAGGTCACTAATGACTTGTATATCTATGCTACACATATGACAGTTTGTAGTTATTTCTAATGTAGCAAGCTAGGACAATGTCCTTAGGTATATAGTATAAAATATAAATAAAATTATTCCATACATCAGGCTCACCACTTAAATTTTTAGCTAAATACTTATAACCCCCCCCAAAAGTAATAATCATAAATGACTTTTAAGTCTTTAATCTCTCAGAATAAAAAAAAAATAATAAAATAAAATGAAATGCTAATTAAAAGAAAGAAAGGTTATTTTTTATTGCCCACTGTAACAAACAAGAAGTATAAATCTATTTATTTTATTAAGTCAAGTGCAAGTAGAGATTTTAACATAAATCATTGCTGCCCAAAACAAATGATCATATGTTCTGAAAAAAATCTGCTTAACATGATACTAATTCTTATTTATAATTTTTAATGGCCATAGTTATAAATAAGACACTTCAAGTTTGGCAAAAGGCATCTGAACACTTCTTGTACAAACAGAAATCAGAACAGTTCTTCATATGCCAATGGGGAATAGAATAGAGGAATCAAGTTATTATCAATGATTTTCTTTCTGGGCTATAGTTTGAATTAAAAAAAAAATGAAAAAAGATAATATTAATCAAAGATTAATCAATTTTTTTTTCATTACACACATTTTTATCATTACTATAAAGATTATGTAGGAAGAAATCTGCCATTTTAAATAGTCAAATCTGTTTCATTGCACATTGAAGTACTAGCCCTCCCCTTTTTATTGTTCTATTGAAATAAAATGTTAAAATAGAAGTAATGCAGAAAATGAAATGCTAAATTAGTTTCCAAACAACATTAGGCCAAGCTCCACATTAATATCTTTCAGTTCTAGAAATAAAATAAAAATCTTGAATTTTAAATACTATTACTATACTATTTGAAGTTTTGATATAGTTTTTACTAATTGGTAGACTTTTCTATTTATTAGTATCTAAATATTTAATACTAATATCTCAGAATATCATTAAAAATTTTCTGTGTCATTTTCCATAAAACCAATGAAAAAAAGGGGATATTTAATCATGTTATGACTTCTTTATTCGTACACAGACAACATAACAGGCTAAAGAAAAATCTTTATGCTACAAATATATATAAAGATAAAAAATGCATCTTAGCAAAATCAAATGGGGTCATAACTGTATTTTTGATAATTTGAAAAACCAACAAACTCTTTACTGTGGTATATGTCAAAAATTATTGGAAGTAATTTAAGGTTTTTAAACTATAATTTGTTTCATACTTAAATTTTACATATTAGTATTTATTTTTTATACTATTAATACAAAAAAAAAAATCATTCTAGAATTGCAATATTTTTCTATCGGATTGGCAAGAAAGTTTTTTCGCTTTTCACCATTTAAAAGTATTGCGGAAAGAGAAATTGCTTTCTTGCAAATGCAATATATATCTGAAATGTTAATTTATGTAATTAATTTAACTTCAATGAAAGCCCTTGAATGTAAGGATTTTTTTCCTCAATTTTTCACTAAATGAAAAAATGTATTATTAATCATAGAATTGTGATTTTTAACGTACATTATTTAAGGGAATAATTTTATTTATTCGACACCCTATATTGATGTTTAAAATTGGGATTTTTAAGATACTTAAAATGGTCATTGTATTTTTTAGAAATAATCATGGCTCTTGCTAATGATGATTCACATCTTCATCTTTATGTTCAAAATGGCGAAGGCCAGTTTGTTCCAGCAGTCAAATTAACTGGGCATGAAGATTGGGTTCAAAGTGTTGATATCTTGAAAGGTAATGTGTCTTCTTCTAGCTGTATTGAATTAAATGCTATAATTTCATGAAAAACATATTTGTATGAAATTTCATAACTATTATTTATATTATTTACTATGAAATTTAGTTAATATTTACTATAATTATTAATATTATTTCCATTTTATAGTATATTTAGTACTAACATTTTTTTTTTTTTTTTCAAGATAATGGTGTTCTGATGATAGCCACAGCTTCTCAGGATCGTCACATTCGAATATGGAAAATAGCTTCTCATCTTCCTAAAGACACTGGTTCAGCTATAAACTCTTTGATATTAAATGTGGATACTACAACTTTTAAGTCTTCATTAGGTATGCTTCATTCATAATTTATCTCATCTATTATGGAAATATTTGCTTTTGTTACAGATATTTTATTTTTAATAAATTACACGTATTATTTTGTCTTTTATAACTTGATCAAAATTATATGTTGTATATTTTAACAAACTACAACAAAGCATTTGGTTATATTATTCAAATTGTTCTTCATATAACATTGTGATTTTTATAAATATTTTAATTAAAATGTCAGTGCTTTATAACAAGATTTGCCATACAATAAAATTAAAACATGTATAGAAATATTATTTAAACGACATCATTCCATTTAAATAAATTGCTTCTTTTTCCAGAATCATTTTGTATATATGTATATCTAGTTTTCTCTGATGTTTCCATCTTCCAAAGGATGTAACATGTTAGAAATAATATTTCATGTGCTTATTTATGTTCTTTTTTTTTTATAGGTGAAACTTATTCTGTGTCATTAGAATCTGTTTTAAAAGGACATGAGAATTGGATTTATTCTGCTCGTTGGAAATGTTTTAAAAGTAATTGTTTCAACATGATTCTTTAAAATTTAATTTATGCATAATGATTTTATTTTAATATTCATAAGTATCATATGAAAATTGTATTGTTAAAATATTAAGAACTTGTTAAAGTGTAATGCTGCTTTTAGAGAGTTTACTAATGAAAAAATAATTTGTAATTATATTTTTTAGATGAAAAAAAGAAATCTCTACAATTGTTGTCTGCTTCAATGGATAAAACAATTATTATCTGGGAATATGATACCAGTTTGAATATGTGGTTGGAAAAAGTAATTAGAACTTGGAATTTGTGAATTCTTTTTATTATAAGATTTAGGTGTATTTTTTGAAATTTTAATTATTAAATAAACTAAAGCCATTTTTATTTCATTCTTTAAAAATTCAAATAAAGTTATTTATGGTTCTAAATTCAGATATACAATTATTAAGTTTTTAATATTAATTAAAATTAAATTAAATAATAAAATATAAAATTTTTATTTCTAATCTTATTTGTGAAATAAAATATGTTTTTAATTGTCAAGGGGAAAAATATTCATTTTTGTTTTATCATAATAGGTAAGATTCGGCAAAGTTGGAGGAAACAATATAGGTTTTCGTGGAGCACTGTTTTCACCAAATGGAACCAACGTAATTGCTCATGGACATCGCGGTTCAATTCACATATGGCAGTTAATTGAAGTAATTTGATGTTATTTATATTAAGACAGAAGTATACATTAGTTTTCTAAAGAATGTACTGATTTGTCTGAATTTGTATTAATCGAATGCAATATATTCTATTTAATATTTTTAGGTTATAATATTGTATATTTTATTATGCTTAGTCAATTATATACATCAAGTTTTGAATTTCAATATGCTTTAAGAGATATGATCATGTTTAATGTAAAATCTAATTTTCATGTTTAATGTAAAATCAGAAAAATGGCACTCTCCTGCATCTAACTGATGCTTAGCAGTTGTCTAAGTTTAAAAATATGTCATTATAAAACTCATTTCCACATAGGGAATTTTTAATCAGGACAAAACATATAAAAAATACAGCTTCACATATGCAACATTGTCAACAGAAAATGAAACCAAATTTCTGGATTGTGCACTTTGTTCGATGATTGCTTCACTTAGATTTGATGGATAAGTGAGACTTGTTCCCATTATTTAATAGAAATGATGCTGATACTGAAAGTTTATTGAATGCTGTTGAATAATACACTATTCCATGGAATATTTTCTTCTTAAAGAATTTTTTGAACAATATAAATCAATATTTTAAAAATTTTAAAGTCTTCAATTTTGAATTGCTAGTCGGCATACTCATATAATCTTGATTCATTTAAATATTTTACATCAATTAAAGTTCTTGAAATAGAGACTGTAACTGTCAGTTTTTGAGACATTTGTCATAAAATTTTTCCTTGGGTTGGGATGAAATAAAGGTGATTAGTTTTAATTCCTTATTATTTGGTAAGCTGTACAATTAAAAGAGAAAAGATGGAGTTAAAATGTTCACCAGCAAAGGTTTTTGTAAGAGAGAAATAAGTTATGGTACATTATTGCAAAAAAATAAGTAGATAAAGAATGTAAAAAAATCAAACAATAAAATCTTTATTTTTATGCTTTAAATGAAAAATTTTCAAAATACTTAAATATGAACTTATTAAAACTTTAAATTTGTTTTGTATCATAATATAGCTATGAAAGATGATTAGCAAATTTGTGTAGTAATATTTTGTCCCACTTTGCTGTTGAATTATAAAATGCAAACAAATCAATTGAATTTTATAAGTAAAATATAATTTTTATGATAATATTTTTTAATAAAACAAAAGATATTTTTAAAACTTAATAACATATAATTTTTTAAATTAATGTTTGATTCAAATTTAACTATTATATTATGTTATCATTACTTAATTTTATGTGGTCCTAAGTGTGATTTGAAATAGATAGTTAGTGCAAACAATGAGGTTTTAAAAGCTAACATTGCAATATATTTTTCAGGAATCAGATTCATGGGTACCTGGCCTTCCAATGAGTGGCCATTATTCTTCTGTTCAAGATATTGACTGGGATCCTGATGGTGAATTTCTTCTAAGCTGTAGTTCAGATCAAACAACTCGATTGCATGCTCCAGTTATTGTTGGATCGAAGGTATAACAGCTGTGTAATTTCTTTAATTCTAAAAATGTAGAATATGTGCACATTCAAACTCAGGGCATAAGAAATTATGATTGTCCTAATAACCCTGTATGCAAATAATAATTTAGGATTCGATTTTAATCTGTGAAATAAGAAAATATGGTCACTATACAATTATACTTTAATTATGTATTCAGTTTTCTGTTATAAATGTATACTAGCAATGCACAAGCTAGTAGCACCAACATACCAAAATATTTACGCCAAACTATAATCACAACTTATTGGATCAATGATGACTAAGGGCTTAAAGCAGAAATTGCAATTGACAAAAATTAACATAATACACATTTATACAACTGATTTTTTTTTTTTAAAAAGACTTATTATTGTTCGATAAATAATATAAACTACTAAGAAATATTTTTTGTAAAAGTGTTCAATATATATTAATCACCTGAAATCAGTCTGATGTTGTAAATGTATCTTATTACTTTATTTTTTGTTATAAATTGATTCCCCATGGTTCAAACAGTATGTTTATAAAATGGTGTTGCATTTACCCCAGTGAATTCTTTATAATTGAGCTCTAATGACTTATACTTTAATTATGGATTCTTTATAGAATATCTGATATTTGAAATAATATAATGGACTTAAATGTATTAGCAGAGAGAAATCAGTTTGATCTTATGACATAGTTTTTTTTTTTAATTTAAACTATTTTATATGAAATTTGCATTGATAACAAGTATATGAATTGAATGTACTTAAATTTAAACAATGTAAACCTCATGAAATTTATTTATATGTTTAATGTGTTAATAATGTAAATTTTTATTTTTAGAATAATTGGTTTGAACTAGCTCGTCCACAAATTCATGGTTATGATATGGTGTGCTTGACTGTGTTGGATCGGTTTAAATTCGTATCTGCTGGTGATGAAAAGGTTATACGAGTTTTTGAAGCGCCTCGAAGTTTTGCTGAGAATTTAGAAAAGTTGACTAAATTAAATGTATCATCTTATCTTAAAGAAAAGGTAAGTATTAAAAAACCTTAATTATTTTCAGCATTAAAAAATCTTATTTTATTATTTTACTAGTGTTACTTTTTTATATAGATGCCTGAGGGTGCAAGTGTGCCATCACAAGGTTTATCAAATAAGGCTGTCTTTTCTGAAGATATCATCAAAATTGTTGCAGTCAAGGAACAAGAAAGTAGAAAACATCCAAAGGATCGCTATCCAGAATTTAGTTATTCACCTACGACTTTAACAGGTACAATACTGCTATGAGGGGTCATTTATAAATTTGTTCAATATTGTAAATAGTTAGACAATTTATGAGTGCAAAATAATGCTCATAGATTGTTAGTTGAACATTAATATATATTGTTTTATGGAATATATATTTATTATTAGTTTTAAAACTGTGTATCTTAAATTTATATATTTTTAAACATATTGTCCATATGCATTCAATATTTATTTTTAAATCAATAATATTGTGATAAATATTTTTTCTTATTTAATTTTCAAATTTTACTTTGAAACTTATTGTGGAATATTTAATTCTAAACAAGAAATTTTCTCCTCGCTACTTTAATTTTAAATAATAGTTGTAATTTTGGATACATTAACAAAATGTGAAATTATTTTTTTTGTAGCTCCACCCACAGAAGAAACTCTTTTACAAAATACTTTATGGCCAGAAACTCAGAAGTTATATGGACATCCTTATGAAGTTTTTACTATTGCTTCAAATCATGCTGGTACTTTAGTGGCCTCTGCATGCAAAGTAAATTCTGTTTTATTTATCAATAATTAGTATTAAAATATTTGATATTGTAAAATTGTGTTTTTTTTTTTTTTTTTTTTTGCATTTGTGTTATACATTCTTTCCTACATTGAAAGAGAATTTATTCTTTAAATTCCTTGGTAAGCTAAACTTACTTCCAAGGCAATTAAAGACATTTATTTTAATAAATACTATAATTTCAATATGACAATAGTAATAAAAAATGTATACTCTGATGATGTGTAACACAATTGAATATAAAATCACTGCAAAATTTTATGTATTGTGATATTAATCAATACTTCACTGGAAATTTTATAAGAATGAATTTAAATTTTGAATATTTTTATACTGTAAATGTTTTTCTTTTATTTGAAGTGTCTTCATAAAGTTTACTGTTCCCTAATAGATACTAGTTTACTGTGCTTTTATTTTTAACAATAAAACCAGATTTAAAATAAAACTATAATATGTTGCACAATTCAGTGTTAGTATGTCTATAACTTTCATTTATATTATTTTTAGCAGAACATTATTGGCTTAAAAATTTTCTGCCCATTCTATAAATTTTTCTCCTGCCATTTAAAGAAATTACTCAAATAATAATAATACATTTTATTTAAAATCCCTCTGGAAGGAAGAAGATACTTCCTCTAGAGGAAGTTTCAATTGCTTTTAATTTTATGTGAAAGAAAATTTTTTTTTCAAAGTCGAAATATTATGATTAATATTCAAATAATAAAGTTATTAAAAAATAAAAGTATGTGGGACATTTTTTTTTTATTTAATAATATTTAGTTACATAAATTAATTTTTTAATTGAATGTTTATTCTTTAAATTTATATCTTTTTCATGTTTCAAACATTAATTTATTTTTATTAAGTGAAAAAAAAATTGTTCAAAACTTTTATTTTGCTGCTTTAAAACTTCATTTTGAAAGAAAAAAAGTTTTCATTTAGTGTAAGAAAAAATCTTTACATTTTATCCTCTTTTATTTTATGCATATAAAATCATTAATATATAAAAATATCAACTGCTTGTTTTCCTTATGTAAGTGCAAGATGTATATATTCATTAATTAAAATCTTTTTATTGTAGTTGTAATCTAGAATTTTTTATGTACGTACTTTAAAAAAAATTCTTTTTAGTTTGAAAAGAAAAAAATTTAGTCCTCAATTTAAAATTCTTTTTTTTTCCATCAAAAAGATACTATTTTTCTTGTATTATATGAAATATAATACAATTCTGTTTCAATGGCCACATCTTCTTCAGACATTTATTCTAAACAATCAAGTTATACTACTAAAATGTGAATATGGTTCTTATATGTTATCAAATTTTATTAGATTTGGCTTCCTTCTCCAAATAAAGAACCATTTGCATTCTAAATGTAAGAAATTTTTAATGTGTGATACAACTATTTTGTGAAAAATCAAATTAATAATTTTCAATAAATTTTCTATTTTAGGCTTCTAGTGTACTTCATGCAGGAATCATATTATGGAGTAGGTCAACCTGGAGACAAGTTGCTACTTTAGCATTTCATTCTTTGACAGTAACACAAATAGCATTTTCTCCTGATGATCAGTATCTTCTTTCAGTTTCAAGAGATAGAATGTGGGCCCTTTATAGACATTTTCCTGATAAACGTAATTATTATTTATGGATTCCAATCGACGTCATTTAATTTTTGCTTTTGTAAATGTTAGAAGTTATTATTTGTTAGTAGTTGTTGTTATTAGACTAACTAGAATTTTAATATTATTGAAAATATAAATAATCAAATAATAAATTGTTTGATTCGTTACAATGGAGTAAAAAAAAACTTTAACATCAAAGCATATTAAATTATTTAAAACATTAAAGTGAAATTGATTTAAAATTTTAAATAAGGTTTTGCTGAAAAGAAACAGACCTCTAAATTGTTATAAATACCATATTAAACAATTTTTTCTTTTAAATAAAATATTGAAATCTAAGTTATGATTAAATAAACTTTATCATTGAAACTGAAAATGTTTCTACACTTAATAGTTTTGTTCATATTATTGAAAACAATCTGTGTAACTTATAAAATAAATTCAAAATTATTATAATACCATGTTAGTTTAGTTCAATGATTTTTTTGCCTTTGCAGCTGAAATTTATAAAAAGGTTGCAAATCTAGACAGAAAAAGTGGCATACATACTCGTATAATTTGGAGCTGTTCCTGGTCGTTTGACAGCCTATATTTTGCTACATCCTCAAGGGATAAAAAGGTTTATTTTTGTAATCTAGATTGAGGATATAGAAAAATGTTAAAAAATTTGTATATCATTACATTCAATTTGTATTTTATTCAAATAATATTTTAAACTCAAATTGCATTATTTTTCTAAAAAGAAATATTTCATATATTATTTATTATTTGAAAAATAAGCAATAAAAATAGCTAAGATATTTATATTCTAGGTCGCAATGTGGAGAAAAAATGAAGATAACTCAATTGAATTTTCTTTAAGTTCCAAACCACTTCAAGTTGAAGATTCTGCTACAGCTGTATCAATAGCTCCATGTTTTGTTAAAAATAAGTATGTTTAATTCATTTAATCTCATTTACATAATCAGTATAGTTTTACCATTGATTGCTTGGAATGATAAACGTCCGGTTTAATGGAATATAATGAATCAATTACTTTTTAGAGGTGCTAGTAAAACAGACCCAGCATAAAGCTGCTTTGAAAGAAAAAAAGTATACTTAGTGTGGTATAATACATTCTTTTAATATCATGTAATGTAAAATTGTAATTATTAAAAATTTTAATATAATTAAATGACATGTCCTCCTCATGATAGGGTTCTTTTTTAATCTACTTGGTCGTTTGCCAGTCGGACTATAGCCTTGAGTTTGTAAAATATGACTAATAATTCCATTTTTGCTAAAAAATAAATATTTGTAATTTTATTATTATGAGTAAAATAATATATATACATAAGACATATAATTACATATATTTATTAGTTTTGTATTTAAAGTTGCAATTAAAAATCAGGAACAACTTAGTTACAATATGTATCATGAGTAATATTTGATTGGATTGCCAATGTCAAGTTTTTGATATGAATGATTCTGTTTTCAATTGCTTTTGACAAACTCGTATGAAATTCTGAATGACATGAAAATGATTAACATAAAATACTATTTGCCAAATTCAGACATCTAGGCAATCCTATTCTGCTAGAAGATTTTATTTATTCTAACTATGAGAAAAGCTAAATTCAAGGCTTTTGCATAAGCATCATTTAGTATAAATTTAACTAATTATTTGGAAATTTACATTAAATAATGTAAATTTATTTATTATTATCTTGTTTTCAAACTGTTTGAGTATTTATTAATTTAAGTGATAAGCTGATTTTATTATTTTAAAAGCAGTGTATTTAAAAATTAGCTTGTTAAACTAAAATTTCATATTTATCAAATATAATTTTTTTTAGATACCTAATAGCTATTGGACTAGAAAATGGCTCAATTATACTGAGCTTATTTTGCAGTGAGAATAGTTGGGAAATTCTTCAAAAGTTAGACCAAAAGTATCCTTTTTAATAATTTTAACTCATTTTTATTCCATAAGAATTATTGTAATTGTAATGTTTTTTTATTTTTTCTAAATTATAATTTTTCAGGTTTAATTTCAATAGGAAACGTTTCCTTTTTTTATATAATATATGCATTAAAATCATGTTTAGTTTTCTTTAAATTAAATATTTTTTTTAACTAATTATAAAAATCCTCTTGCTTAAAAAACAAAAAATATTTCAACGTTGTATTATTTGTTAGGCATTAGATTACATATTTCTTTGTACTTGTTTTTCTTATTTAAATTACTTATAATATATTTCAAATTAACATAACCATTAAACAGAAAACGTTTCAATAAATATTATATTATTCTTCAGTAAGTTATAAGAATAGGAAAAATTATCTTTCTGTAGGACAATTGGGCATATAAGATTAATGACATATATGTTAGTCAATAACTTTATTAAATGTCCTAATTAATCAAGACTTACTTTTTTTTTCTTCCCAAATATGATGAGAATAAAATTTTAGTCCTAAAAGCTGAGCTAGGCAATTGATGAAGCATGCCAATTAGCATTTTGAATCCATGCAAAATATCGTTTTATTTATATTCTTCACAATATACACAAGAAACTCTTTGATTTGTTTTAGACAATATAATTTTAATTTTATCACCACTTTCATTATTTCTTTTTTATTAATATATATATTTAAAGAGCTTTTTCTGTCAAATAATTATTTTTCTTAATATTATTTTAGTATCGCACATCATCTGAATGTGAATAGACTAAAATTTTCTCCAGTACCTGGAGAAGCCGGAAGCAGACCAAGGAGCAGTGATGTTCTGCAACTAGCCAGCTGTAGTAATGATAATCACACAAAGATATACAACATATTTATTGGCATGCTGAAGTGAAATAAATAATTTAATATTTTAAAACTGTAGTATTTTTTTTACTGCTGTGTTAAATATCAAAATTATTTCATAGTAAAGAATATCAAATTTGTTATTGTGTCCATGGATTTAAAATATAATTATTAAAGTCAGATCAAAATATCAAATTTGATTAATGAATATCAAATTTCAAACAATTTAAAGAAATACATAAATATTTTTACCTACAAATCATATATTTATAATATTTTTAATGCTATGTACCACCATCGGAAAAAATGTATGTACATTAAATATATAATTAAGATTGGATGATGTTGAGTTGAAAACTTCGAATATGGAACTTGTTTATAAATCTTGAACTAGGAAATGACAGTTTTTGAATCCTCCTGATCACTAAATTTTTTAAAAATAGTTGCTAATTATTATTTTTTAGCGCTTTTATTCGTTGATCATCTCCGAAGCAGTTATATCGGTATTTCGATATTAGGCATTGAAATGGCATTAACATCTATAACTTAAAACGGAATTTCATTAAAGTAAGAATAATAAAATCAGATGTGTAATTTTAGACTTGCACCAATATATCGCTGAGTCTTATTTATTTTCGAATTCATTTAGAGGGGAAATTTTTTTTCTTAAAGCATGAACTTCCAGTAAATTAAAAAAGATGCCTGCCTTATTAAAATGTCTGGCAAAATATATTTCACATGTATTATGTAATATTTTATTCCTGCTGAAAAGTAAACCAAATTTCTTGAAGTTTTTAGAAAATTTGCCATACATAATTAGTCAGCATATCTCTATATTTTTGTAGCCGTTTGAAATATATATATGCTGATTTAAAATTTTCTTTTTAGTTCTGACAATATTTAAAAATAAAAATTCAAAAACATTTATGATGATGTGATATTTATTTTCTTAAATATAATGCATACATTAACACATTACAGAAAGAATTAGTATTGTCTATTTCATACTTATGACATTATAAAAACATTCACGAAAATGAAAGCGATTAACAGACATGTACACATTAATTACAAGAGGAAAATACTAATTTACATGACTTAGCTTTAAAACATTCATATCACAACATTGAGACAGTTTGGTTAAGATCTTCTTCCTCACTATGAATTGGCCATTTTAACTTCTATGATCACCCCATACTTCCAGAAGAATGTATACCGCTTTATTAGTATGCAAAATAGCATTTTAGTTTGGTCTGGAATGTAATCTAACAATAGATCACAATCAATTTGCTTTAGAAGAAAGGCTACATATTAATATACAATACAGATTGTGTTGATATAACTGAATACACATTTTTCTACAAAATTATCACATACTGAAATGTATTTAAAAAAAAAAAAATCATTTTAAATTGGCATAGAAAATATTAACGAAAGACTTGCAAGAAAGTTTACAATTTTTCCTTCAGCATTAAAGAGCTAAATGTCCCAAAGTTTCTTAGCTTTTACTAATTTGGCCCTTGTGCTAATACACATTGAGACTTATTTTGCATATTTACAGTATGCACATTTCATGTATTTGTTTTCAAAATATTGCAAGTCTTATTTTTACAGCAATGAAAAAATTACAATGAAATTATTAATTTACAGCAAATATGATTGAAATTTTTTTATGAAAGAAATCTCTGAAGGAAATTTGTTTCATAAAACATTTTTCAAGATTCTTATATACAAAAATTAATATTCTATTAACTTACATTAATTAACATAAAAAAAATGTTAAATTTGTCTTTTGTACATGTTGCTTTCATTTACGCATTTAAAGAAAACGCCTCTATTACTAATTTGTGACAAAGTGAGAATTATTTAATTAGACACTTTATGAATTGTTTAAAAGACAAAATTGATCTTTAAATGCCCATAGTATTAATCATTGCATAACATACAATTTATTTCTTCACCGCATACAATTTGCAAATACATGTTTTTGATGCATTTCTGATTTAATTGCTATAACCATTAGCTATTTCTGAATGTATTTATGTTAAACAAAAATCTGTAACCATAAAGTGCTCAAAATTCTTTCAACAGAATACTAGAAGTGCTCCTCAAGATGAAAGACGTAACTAAGTATGCCAGCCCTGCTATAGCTGCCTTAATAATATAATACACATTTCATGATTTCATTAAAAAGGTCACATATCTGAGTTTTATATATACATTGATGAGCAAATATAAAGGATGAGATGGAACAGAACAAACCAATCAAGATACACCTTGGACCGGTGCAGTAGGGCATGCGCATGCAATTTGAAAAAGCTTGATTTTGATGCATGTTTCCATTATAATTGCTATAACCATAAGCTATTTCCGAATGTATTTATGTTAAAGAAAATTCTTTAATCATAAAAGTGCTCATGATTTACAAATATTTCAACAGAATACTAAAAATGCTCCTCAAGATGAAAGACTATAACTATAAGCATGTCAGCCCTGCTATAGCTGCCTTAATAATATAATACACATGATTTCATTAAATAGGTGTCACATAATTGAGTTTTCTATAGAGAAAAAGACATATACACTGATATGCAAAAATTAAAGACGAGATGGAACAGAATAAAATAAGATAAACTTGGGACTGGTACATCAACTCTCTGCAAAGGCCTATGTAGGGCATGCACATATACGATGTAGAAGGAAGGATGTAGAGCACAAGGATGGTATATTTTAGCAATTTGATGGAAGTTATTGCACGGTGTGCAGAAATTCCAACGACTGTACCGGTAGACGACTAGATGGTAGTACTGATCTCCACATCTTCCAAGAAAATTCAATCATTGGTGTCCACTATTGTACCGAGGTTCACTGTGATACCAAGGTCAAGATTTATTTTTACCTAACTTTAGTCTGTTTAAAGGTACTGTAGGTCCGGGCCTCTTTATGGACGACAACGCTATACCTCATCTTGCAGTAAATATCACAGAGCTATTGAGAGAAAAGAAATACATCAAAGTTAAATTTCCCAGAACATGTGTGAAACCTACATGGAAGAACCTTGCCAGCATGTGACCAGCTACCAGTAACGATTCCGCAGCTGAAATTGGTGTTTCAATACAAATGGGTTATGATGCCTCAATAGTTCTTTGATAAATCTTGTCTTCAGCATGGACGTATGTTAGAATTCATACAATGCAACCAGGGATGATAATATCACATGGACTTGTCTTCTTCCCAGTTATGCTCAAAGAACTTTTCAATAAAGACTTTTTTTTTTTTTTTTTTTTTTTTTTTCATTTTGATTCCTTGTTTGGGTGATCTTGCTCACTTGCCCTATATTTTCACAACTGGGGAATCTTATTGTATGATTAGCATCCATACGAAACACTATATTTGAAAAACTGTCTCGTCCTTACATTTTGCACACAAGTGTATATAGCACAAAAATTACAAGATATTAAACAGGAAATAGCTTAATTATTAGAATATTATTAATTGATATTTTACAGACGAAATTCAGATTACTTTTTGTATCAAAAACATCAGATTTGAATGCTTTAATTTAAATACATCATAAAATCGCACCAATAATTAAAACCAAGTTTTCAGTTGAGAACCTTGACAACTCCTAAATTCAATATAATTAAAATAAAACAAAATACAATAACGATTGGAATCAACAAAAAAGTAACAAGGAAGTCAAGACTTAATTTTTATGTTACATAAATGAAATGAAATTCTATTTTTAAATGAATTTTTAACTCGATATTCCTAATTAGTAACATTAGTCTGTAAAGAGTTATCAGTACATGGGAATTACATTTGAAACCAGCAAAATGATACTCTAACTTTTCATACTTTAAAAGTCTTTTTATTTAACATACACTTTTTTTTTCATAAACATTAAACAGCTAACACTTAGAAGTATACTTTTATGATAAAAAAGATTAAAAACCACTAAAAAAATAACTTAATAACTAATGAAAAAACAAAGCATACACAATTGCAATAGTAAGATTAGTAATATATTTTGGAATGTTTTTGATTAATTAGGATTCAAATATTAAAAATGTCTATCACTAAAAATAATAAAAAATATAATAATAACAAAAATATATCACCTAATTTAATATTTGCATCAATTTGAATTTATTTAGTTTTCTATAAAATAAATTTGATTTGAAAATACCTTAATTTATTAGTTTAATTTGGTTTATTAACTATTAATTAAAATTAAGAATTCACATATAAATTAAAAACATTTCTTTAAGTAAAGTAGAAAGACATATAGATGATAGTAAGAACAACAAATGTTTATTCACCATATTAGTTTTTGAAGGTTATTAATTTAATTAATTACATAAATAAAAAGCATTATTTCAAACTAAAATTTCATTTAAAAAATATTTTTTTGGCAAGAAACTAAGTTTGGTTTTCAAAATGTATTTAAATGGTGAAAAACGAAATTACTTTTTCGCCAACCCAATAATTTTATAAATAAGTTCTTCTCTGTCTCTCACGTTTACTAAAATTATTCAGTAGAAAAAAGTTGTAAATTGATATTAAAAAATTTAATATTCTCATTTAATTTAAATGACAATAATTTTTTTCAATCTTAAACAATATTTAATTTTAAAAATTTAGACCTAATTAAAAGTAAATACAAAAAAAAGATACATTTTTTTTATTCTTTTCTAAATTTTAATGTATTTAACATTAGTTACTCAAATGTAATTAAAAACATGATTTATAATATCGGTACAAATCAAATCAATAATAATAATTTGTCAAAAGTTTGCATACATATTACACATTTGCATGATGTCTAATAAATAAAAATATGACTATTGGAAGTAATATTAAAAATAGGGTGATCAAAGAACAAAAAATGGCCAATCAAAAACTATACACTTGCAACACTAGGTGCATTACATTTCATCAAAAATCCTGACCTGAAAAAAATGGACTAGTTACAGCAACATAAACAACAACAATAATAAAAAAAACTTATGCTAATTAAAAATCGATCTAAATTAAATATAGTATATAAAAACATCAATTAAAATTTTCTAAATAAAGTTTTAAAATCTTGAACCAATAAACATGTGATAATCAGTAAGCAAATACAAACGTTAATACTATTTTCGTTTTTCCTTATAACACAATAAAATAGAGTTTAATATTATATACATTAATTAATTTTAAAATCACTTCTCAAAGGCAATATTTTTTAAGCAAAATAAATGCATATAGTTCAATTATAAATAAAAAATTATTTAATATTAAAAATGAAAAGCATTGGGTTTTGTTATAATTATATGTTTTTCTCTTGGCAAAATGAAGACAAAAATACAGAGTGTTTCCTCTTCAAGAATTCGTGTTAACACATAATTCAACCATTAGTAATTCAAGTAATTTGTAGTTATTGAATTTTGTCTCTTTCCAAGCTATATTCTGAAACTTCTCCTCCAATTTTGATGTGTTTGACAAATGCATAAATTTCTTTTGCCCGTAAGCATCGACTTAGTGTGATTTGCCATTTTTCAATGAAAAGTAATGTCACTAACAGGTATTAAAAATAAATGTACCTCTGTATAATATTATTTATATTCAATCATTATTTTAAAAATCAATTGTAATATAATAGCAACTTCAGATATACGAGTATGATTTTCAAAATGAGAATTATCCGTCTACTTTAATTTTACAAAGGAATTTATTTCTTTACTACATATAATTACATATGATGAGTAAACATATTCACTAATTGATTGAAAAACTCAGTCACACTTAATTAGAATATTTATTTTAAAGAAACATGAAGAAAAAGAAATTTCTACAAAAAGAAGCTTCATAAAATTTTAGGTAATCAAAATTAAAATAGATCATTTTCTTTTTTCTCACAATATCATTGTGTTTCAGTAATTATTATTAAATCCTGAAATTACAAAAATTAATTTAAAAAAAACAATCTTTAAATTACATACAATTTAAAAAAGCAATATTCATCAATTAACATATTTAGAACATATAACATGAAACAGTTAATTTTTTTTTTTTTCAAAAATTAGTTAAAAATTTCAAGTTTGACAAATTCTAAAATTAAAAAAAAGGGGGGGGAGGGAAAATGTATCAAAAAGAATCGCTTACATAATTATGTACAAAACTATAATTTAATACATTTTTAAAAATTTTATTTAATATGGCCAACCTTATTACTAGATTTTAAATTTTAAACCTACACTGGCTTTGGAAGCCATATTTCAGGAAGTAATATTTGAAAAGGTCATTTATTATTTATCAGATTACTAAACAAACATTTTAAATTATTTAATTTATAGCTGCAAGCACATGCATAGTTCCTGGTTTATCACAGAATGTATTCAGATTCCATAACAAACTTAAACATTTCAAGATAGACATAATTTTTAAAACTTTTGTGAATCTTACTAAAATATTGCAAATTTAACCACTATTTTAATATGAAATATGTATATATATATATATATATATATATATATAAGCAGAAGATATTACTATCAGTTTTAATGATTTAAGAGGACCGAAGTCCTTATTTATATTTTTAGAAAACCATCAGTGGCATGGATGTTTGTTAGTGGTTTGAAATCCACATTAAACAGTAGGTTCCAGTCTAATTAGCCTAAATTGTGCACAAAATGACCATAGAGAGACAAACCATATGTTGCTGGAAATGGCTTTAGATCAGCTGCAAGAAGATGAAGGATTGAAACTGATAAAACAAAATGGTTCAATTAATGAGTTTGGGAAATAAAAATATCCATGCCCAAAGAGTGAGTGATACTTATCTCAATTTTTTATACTTAATATTGTTGTCCTTATATTCAACATTTAAATATAAAAATAAGTAAGACTGTTTTAGTAGATCAGCATTTAATTGAAATTGCACAAACTACCCTAGCAAGTCATTAACCAAACTTTTGACAGCTACATGCTAAAGCGAACATTTATAAAGCATTCACAAGAAATTCTAATTTATTAAAGATTAATTCTAATTTTTAAATATTTTCCTTACATGTAAATACTTTTTGATATAGCATTTTTATTTTTATGTTTTTGAAAAAAATTTAAAAAGGAAATTATCTTTGGTTATTAAATAATTACTTTTAGACATTGACCAGTTTTATTTTACCCTATTTCATCCACGCATTTTATTTGTATAATAGTTGCCACTTGACTGTGAGAACTATGCTATAGCCACTCTGCTTATAATATATGTATTAATATAAAAATTAAGAACTAATTTTATAAAAGCAAGCTTTATCAGAAAAATTCATATCATAATAATTTTTTTATATAAATTTATGAAACAGCAGCATATGTTTTTATGTACAGTAAAATGTTATCAAACATCAGCTAAAAAACTTAATTTTAATAAATTACCATCCACAGGTTAAATGATATCAGTCTCATGATTCATGTAAATCACTTTTTGCACATCAACTGTATAAAATTCAAAGCATTTCGAGCAGCGCTTGTCATTGCTTCTTCTTTAGTAGCAGCAGATCCAAAGCAAACAGCCACAGGTAGAGATGTAATTTGCAGTAGACAATGGCATTCTCCTAAATATTGCATTATGATGTATTAAAAATATTCATAGTAAAAATAATTTATATTTTTATTTATTGATTTTTTAATTTAAGCATTTAAAATAATTTTCATTCATTGATGCCTTCAAAACATAAATTAAACTTTATTAAAGAATTATATATATTTAAGTAAATTGTGTGAATATAATTTTACCTATTCCTTCATGCTTTAACATATATATAACACCATACTTAAAGTGATATGATTTTAATTTACTCAATAAGCACCTTTAAACTACTGCAAAAATTATTACATAATAACTTTAAGCAAATATGGATAGCATCAACTGTATAAGTGATACAAATTGTTAAATTATAAAACTTTATAATTCTCAATTTTGTTGGTTATGAAAGCACAGATAGAATAAAGTTCAAACCAATCTTTTGTCAGCATCTATATATATATACATGCACACACACATACTGGAGATGGGATAATGCTATAAGCCTATAGTACCTTAATTTATGCATAATCTAAAATTTAACAAATGGCTAAATCCAAAATCAAATTAATTTTATATGGATTAAAATGGCATTTTATTAGGCTGCTAAGCCTTTCAAAAATCAATTTTATTCGACCAACTGATGAATTAAAGTTTAAGAATTTAACAAATATAATATGCTTAAAGCAAAATTTGAAAATACTTTATTAATTGAAAAAACTTCATTTTATGTTTTTGTTGCAGCTAACTTTTGCTTTGTTTTCTCTTACTAAACAAAGCAAAAGTTAGCTGCAACAATACAATATACTGCTTATATAATGCTTAATACAATTATACTGTATATAATTCTAAAAGACAAATGGGCGGTGAAATTTGGATAAGCATACTTAATCAAAGAATTTAAATTTAATTATTTAGAAATAAAAAGTTTAATATTTAAAATATTTTATTTAATTAATCGTCAACTCTGCAGAAATTAAATTTATTTTCAAGGTATCTTATTAAAATTATGTAAATATTTATAAAAATATTTATGGCTTATACATTAAAATCCACTCATGACTGGATAAAATCTAACTGCTGGAAAAGGTGTATATTTTACAATGAATGCCGATGTATGTTATCATTCACAAGGCTGAAAATGTGAGATAATACAATATAATTCATCTTGTTACTTTCAAATGCCAATTGTCTTATTGCAAACTATTATTTCACAAAAAGTCAATCAAGAATTGAAATGAATACAAAATAAATGTAAAACAGAGAAATTATAAAGAGATTGAGAACTTAAATTTTTATACTTATAAATATACTAAAATTGGAAAATAAAATCTTAAAAATTTTCTGAAAATTCCTAGCAAACTAAACTTATTCCAGATGATATTTTTTAACAGTTTTGCATAAAAGCAGATTTTTAAAAGAGAAACTTTGTTATGAAAGGCCTTTTTAAAAAATATGTGTACAACTTATTAGTTTTAGTTTATTTTTTTTAGAATTTCTAGCTTGATTGATTAAATTCTAATGTTTCTTTAAATATCAAATATAAACTAAATAAAGCAAAAGATAATAAGTCTCAGCAAATTAAACTAGAACCATTTTTTTGACTTTGACAACTGATTTAATGAAGGTATTAGATTTATCCAAGAGCTTAATAAAATTAACATAAAAAGACTTCAAAGAATATATCAAAGAAAAAATAAATTATTATTAAAAAGGGAAACAAAAATGATGTGAAGGTAATGTAGCCCAAGACATCAAGAAAATTTCCTTGAATGTATGACATAGTAGTATTTCAGCTTCTTTCTTAGGATACTTGTCAGCATGATTCTTTCTGTAAATTATCTCAAAAAATCGCTTGCTCTTTATTTTAATTATGTTTATGGTTTATATATTAATTTTAATACATAATTGTCTTTGAAAGCGAATTGTATTTTACTTTGCTAAAAAGTACATATAAAAAGAAATCATAGTGCTCAAATTTAGGACAACATGATTAGACTATGATTTCTTTTGAATGGACAACCAATTAAGAGAACCATTACGCAAAAAAATGTAGGAAGAAATATTCTACATTAATCTATACAAATAATATTGCAAGTATATATTTAAAATATAATTTAATATTAAATGAATTACACATACCATTTTTTCCTCTCTGCTCAATTGGAATGTAGATGATATCAAAGTTTTGCTCAGTAGCAATGTTTTGCAATAATTGAGGGCAATCTAGTTTGGGATCCATTATGTCAATGTCTTGTAATGCTAAAAGAAATGAACTAGTTGAAGTTTTAATATCTTTGAGAAATTTTAAGACATTTTTTGAATATGTTTTTTGTAGATTTGATTGGAAATTTTCAGGATCATCTTTATCATAAATTTTCAGATCTTCAAATTTCTGAAATAAATGAAAAGAAAATAATTTTATTAAAACCATCACAGTATTTGTTTTCCATGTTTTAAAAAGTACTATAATCAAAAATTCAAACATCTTATTTCAAAAGTTATTTTTATTTTAAAAAATCTTCATTTGAAACATTTTTTTGTATTTAAAAGTCTTTAAAAAACATTATATTTTGAATGTTATTATTTTAAAGAAACTTTTAAGTTATTTTTCAGATGAAGAATTTTAAAATAAAATAATTCTTCTGAAGATTTTTATTCATTTACCACAAAAATGTAGTTGAACTGTTATAAAGCGATTTATACAATTTGATATAAATAAATTTGGGCATAATGTAAGGTTTAAAGCAAGTTTATTATAAAGATAAACAATGCTGTAACAAAGTAATATTATTTGTACGATAATACTTTAACCTCAGTTTAAATGAAATTATGAAATACATTATATTAATTTCTTAATGTGTTTTTCAAAATTAATACAAAATTTTAATATATACTGAGAAAACAATTTTATATAATAATACATTTATTAAAATATTAATCTCTATTAATTTGCTTTTCTAAATGTTCAAATTATCAAAAATAAAATTCCCATTATAATTATTAAACATACTAACAAAAATATTGAAAAGCAATTTTTTTTTTTTTTTTTTTTTTTCAAAGTGAAATTGTTTGCTTAACTTAGCTATGAAGTTTTTCATTCTAAGGTTGCACGTGCTCAGGAAAGGAAACTCATGTTTTTACGAGGATTTTCAGATGCAACCACATTTTGTTGCATGGAAGTGGAGGGGAATATCCCACCAAGCATACAAATATTTTTCAGTACTCCATATAAAATCATATTTCTTTACAATGAATTTAATTTTTTTCCTTAAACCTTTTAATCAATGGAAACATAAAAATCTACAAAATTAAATACAACAGACTGTGTGTAATATATAAAACAAATTTGAAAAGCCTTTTTATGCCCAATTTGAAATCACTTGTTTTCCTTCAGTTGAAGCATAAATTGAACATATAGAATAACAACTCTATGAACAACTGGAAACAGATTATCATCAGCAAATCCATGAATTTTGCAAATTAGGAATTTATTTTATTGTTTCTATAGAAAAATACAATTTCCCCCTTTTAAATGCTTTGTAAATAAAAATGGGGGGAAAAAAAGCCTATGTACTACTCGCAAGACTTTAGTGCTCTGAATATATTTCTAAACCAGAACAATACAGAATTTATGTGTGAGTAGATGAAAAATAAATTCAATCAGAAATGCATTTATCTGTATTTTTTCTTAAATACAATATATAAAACAGATTTTTATAAATAAAACAGAAGTGCAATGTCTGGGCTAATGTGAAATCAACATTTTTATCACAAGTTTATAGGCACATCAAAGGTCAATCACATGTTCACTTATTTCAAACCAATACCTCAAAGCATTCTAAGGGGAATAATTTTAAAATAAACAGTAAAGCTGTTATGTGATCAATTGATAATCATTTTAAAATTTAATTTATAATTCTTCTAGCTTTAATGTTTCTCTATTGAAATAAAGTGGGATTTAATATCATAATCTCGGTAAACAATTAGTAAAGTGATTTTTAACACTATGTTACAAAGAAAAGCGATACAAGATATTGCACCAGCAATCTAATTTGATAAAGGGGAAACAAGCCCCATTGTCTGTAGTGAACATGAATGAATACATACACAAATATAAAAATGTATAAATATATTAATATAAAATTTCTTGCAAATATGTAAATAATTACTTGAAGTTAATTGTAGTATTAGATTGTTTGATATGATTTATTATGAAAATTTTTTTTTAAAATATGAAAACAATACACTATGTAAAGCAAAAGATTGCATTACCAAATAACCCTCAGAAGGGACTAGGAGCTCAGTAACAGAAAACAAAGATAATTGTCTCCTGAGTTCTGCATTATTTAGTTAGTTCTAAAAAGCATTTTGACAGCTGTAGTCATAGCAGTTGTTTCTGCATTGCAAGTTATTCAAAATTATAATATTGAGCTCCAGAGTGGTAGTCACTCGGCCACCAGGCCCAATCCCAATAAATGCTAAATAAAATTTTATTATGTATTTAATAGTATTAATAAATACAAGGTTTTGTTATTTAATAATACAAAATTGACTTTTTCCCTTTGGTTTTAAATAAATCAAAGTTTTTATTTAATTGATCACTCCTCTAATATAATAGACTTACAGATACTTCAATTTAAATAGTAAGGATACTGTTATTCATTCACAGAATGAAATAAAAGCATTAATATGTTTACAGAAATAATTGAGTTAACTATTGCTTAAAGATATGTGTTGTATTTTAATACATAAACTCAAAAAAAAGAAAAAGAACACAATATTTACAAAATAAAAATATTTATTTGCATTAGCCACAATCTTATAAGAATAACAAGAGCATCAAATTAATAAATTAGTCACAACAGGAATATAAGTGACTAGATTTTATAATGGACACCTGCATTTAATGATATTAAAAATTTAATTGGATGCCATTCTATAAACAAAAACAAAAAAAATCAGGTTTTACTACATTTTAGTATCAATGATAAAAATTAGAATTATTTCTAAAACATCATACGAAACAAAGCTCTGTTTTTATACATTTAAAAAACAAAACATCCATTTTCCTTACATAAAACTTTTCATATACCATTAGGTGTGAAAAAAAAAAAAAAGGATTAATAATTTCTAATAAGTAATATGCTTAATTTTTTTGTTAGCATTTAAAAAATGTGACACACATCAACAATGATTAGTCAAAAAATTTATATTATTTCATAAAATTGCATAGACTTTATTTGACACTTGAATTAAGTATCAAATTATGTCTACTTAATAAAAAAATAAAAATCATTTATTATCATAGGCAATTATTTGTTTACATGCATATTAAAAAACACAAATAATTTAATGTGCTGAAAAATTGTTTTTTCTGTTAACATTTTGACTGCCGATCACATCAAGGTGTTGATAGTTATTGCCCTGCCACAGAAATGGGTTTTTCCCATAGTCATTGGTAATTACTTCATGCAAGATATATTTGGTGAATAAAAGGCAAAAGCAATTGATTGGATTGTCACCCGAAACAGGTTAAAACAAACACTGATTTAATGAAAAGAAAATGTTCATTTGTTGTGACGCCATTTACTCAAATTATATTTCCTATTATAGTAGAATCACTGTGATAAAATGTCACATCTTACAACTCTTTCTCTTCAGACTTCAAAATGTAATGGGCACCTCAGGGAGGAATGAATTCTTCACCACTGCCTTATAGATACTGGTTTGAAAGCTCAGCCAATAAATTTACAACTTCGAAATCTGTTACAAGCATATTAGGTCCTGCAGAACTATTTTCTCTACAACTTATATTACAAGATTTTTTTAACAATTAATAAAGCTATAAATTCAAAATCGCATACATTTACAACTATTGTCTAACTTTTATTCTATGGCAATACCAGCAAACACACCTAATACAAGAAGAGACAAAATGTAGAAGAGCAGTTCTGTCTGCATGAATGTGTGGCAAAAGATCGGCAGCAAAAGTGTTAATTTTGCTTTCTTAAAGGAAATGTTTTATAATATTTCCTTTAACTTGAATTGTTATATATATGTCTTACAACAGAAAATTACAGTTAGTTCTTAAAATTTATACAAAATTCGAAAAATTTGCAAATAAATACAAAATAAGTTTATAATCATTCTAAGCAAGATTAAAAGAATTTTGCTGTCTAAATAATTATAAAGCATTGTCAAACTTAAGTTAAAATAATTGAAAAATAATTTAAAATTATATTATCTTAATTAATTTTAGTAATTAGCAAAATTAAAGTTTAATCTACTACTTTAATAAAAAATAAAAAAAAATTAGTTTTAACCTTAGTTAAAATAAATATTCTTTCAGATATCCCTGGAATTAATCTGTTTTGTTTATAACACCATTTCAAACTTAATCAATTTCTAAATTAAATAAAAATTATCTAGTCTTTTCTGTTAGAATATCACATGAAAAATGAGTATTTCTAAAATGAAAGTTAAAATATCTATTAATAAACAACAAAAATGCAATAAAAGTAAAATAATAAAATAAACATGAAAAAAATTCCTTAACCATGGAAATGTATAGTAAATAGTACTTTAGGACCTCAAACAAATCAATGTCTTATAACATTAATAATAATTATTTTCAAAAAAACTACCTAAAACCTAAAAATCTACTAACCTGTACTTAATACTACAAATCTATATTTTGATTATAACAGTGCAATAGAGATTTATAGATTAAAAATAACAAATATTTATAAAAGTCAAATTTTTTTAACGATAATGATCTATAAATAAAATACATTTAATATGCATGTGAAAGGCAGAGTAGAAATGTCATGCTTTACTTTTGTTAAGTTTTTACCCTTCAAGATATTTGTATACTATATGTTGATCATTGTTATGCTGATATAATAGGCATCACATGTATTGTTATGTAAATCAATCAATAATATATTATAAATCACTGGCATTGATCACCATTTCAAAAAATAATTATTGCGAATCAGTTTAAAAATATTCCCATGTTTTCAGTTGTTAATTATGTATATATAAAAGACGTATCAATTTTATTCAAAGTTCATATATTCATTTTGTAACTTGTTGATTTGTTTAGGAAATCAATTTAGACCAGATTGATTGTAAACAAAGAGAATGCATATAATCAATTATTTTTCTCATAAAATTTGCCTCAAAGTAAAATATGCAGTGTTAATATTCTTCTTGTTATCAAATATATATTTCTTCTATTTTTCCCTGCTAAATGAGAGTTGTGTCATTAATACACCATGTGCACTGCAAAATCGCATTTCACAAAGTTTAACTCTCTATGAAAAAAATGTACTAGGTTATTGCTCAAATTACATGTGTTAATTTAAATAAATTAAAATATTGTTCTAATTAAGAGAAAAATGGAGAAAAAAAAATGTTAATGGAAAGAATTTATATTATTGCTTAATAAGTAGGTACATTAAACAATTATTTTTAATTGGCAATTTCTACTTTGTTCAACTGATTGTGCTATAAAATTTTAATTCTAATCATCTCGATTCTGCTTCTATATAAAATATTTGATATATTTTGCATTTTATTTTAATTAATTTACTAATTGTCCGGTCTTTAACTTAGCAAATGTTATTTTTAGCATTATAAGTTGTGTCATATATTCTAAAAAAACATAAAATTAAAAAAAAAATCTTTCATAGGAATATATGTATATAATTAAATAAGCACACTCAATGATATAAAATCATTAAATATTTTTCAGAAGTTATATCAACATATAAATCAGATGGATCTGGAGAATCATCAAAATTTTATCAGCTATCTATTTGGAAAAATCACCACATCTTTTTTAAATGCCTTATATTTACATAGGCGGATGAGATCGTAGAGACATGAATAGTAAAATAACAACAGTAGCTGCTTAATAATGGACGTAATAAAAAAAAATTATGTTTCAAAATCATGCGACCGAAAAAAAAAGAGCAAAATTATGGGTAATATTAGAATGAAATTAGGTTAACTTCATCAGAGTCCACATTTTTAATTTTCTCTTCTGTGTAAGAGCATTCTGAAGTTTCTTCAGCTAATGAGCTCGTTTTCAAATGAGTGTCCTCATTAATTGATTGTTTTTGAAAGTCAATAATTAATTCATCTTCATCTGAATTTTGATCACATGCTGATGATCTATTTGAAACACCATCCTCTGGTTGCTTAGAACCCTAAAGATGAATGAAGTTAGAGAATTAATAAGAAACTAATTTATTTAATATTATATTTTTAAAAAATAGGAATTTTAATTAAAAAAATAAATAAAAATAACTAAACAGCCAATGTAAATGGAAAAAAAAATCAATTCGTTAAATATTTCTAAATTAACTTAGAAAAGAGATACTGATATTGTGTTTAGCAGAGGAGGATGTATCAAAGTAGCATAAAAAAATTAAAATTTTGACTAACTATATTTGAATTTTTTAAATTATACATCTAAAATTATAAAATTTCTGTTTTTAAACTTATTTTTAATATACATAATACTTCTTGATAAAAATTTTAAATAGAACTTTAAGATGCGTTGAAAAAAATTAAATTGATGCTTTTCAGTTTTCATAATTCTATTATAATAAATAATTGCAACATATGTTTGTGTAAAAGCATTCTTACATAAACAAACCAGCTACACTCTTTTGAAAATTTATAGCTTGTTTTTTTTTTCTCTTTACAGAGAGAATTTACTGAGAATGCATTATTATAATTAAATTTAAATTGCACATATTCAAATTTATCAAAGCATGTTAATTCCCATTAAACATATTTTCAAAATATTTTTTTTTTAATTTTTATTAAAATTTAAAAGTTGGCATTTTCTTATTAATATACCTGTTATTTAAACTGCGCTACAAGTCTTCTTGAGATGGATAGACTATAAATGACTGTGGTTAATACGGAAGTAAGTACTTTTTAGTCACAAGGTAAATATTATCTTAATGGTGAAAAATTGTGAAGTTCCACAAAATATAACAGAATAATATCATTTAATCATAAAATTATTTGATTTACTCATTCGTTAATCTTCTATTAACAATTAATCAGTCAATATAATATAATTTCAAAAATAAATGTAACAGGACCCCATTTTTCATTTTTGGAAATGTTTAATTTTTGATGCAAAATATTTGCATTCATCATCGTAAAAAAAAAAAAAAAAAAGAAAAGAGCACTATGCTACTAATTTTCATAAGCACTTCTAAACAAGTGATTAAAACTTGAATAAATTACATAAGTTTGTGTCAGTATTACTTCTTGAAACTTTTTTGTTTGAATGGTTATAATATACACATAACTTGTATACTATACAAATTTTAGAGGAACATAATTTTTACAATATATGAACACTGATTTAAAAAAACTTTTTGTGAATTGAATTTAGTAGAACAAAAATTGTGATAGAATTTAGGTAATTTAATTGAAATATTTATTATCATCCAAAAAAAAAAAAAAATTATACACAATAAAGTACCATATTCAAATGTGAAATCTGAAGTCATTTAAAAAGATTCATTTTTATATTTAAAAAAATTGTGAAACGGTAAAATTGTTGGCTGACACAAAAATTGCTTAAGACACAAATGTTTGATCAAACTTCAAAGTTATTGCCCCATGCATATTTTAGTAGTTACGAAAACAAGATTTATAAAAGTTAGGTGAAGTTACTAATATTACTTAATGAATAATGATCTCATTCTACATTTTTACAAAATTTACTGATCCCAGAAAGAAGACGAGCAGGGGCTACATATGAAAACATTTTAAATAGCTTTTTATGCAGTAGAAGAAATTTTTATCAACAATTGTTATACTGCATCCCTTTCAATTATTAAAATTTTAAGTAATTGATATTTAAAATAATAGGAAAATTTCAATATTTAAGAATTGTATTTGTTTAGTTACAACACTAAATATCATTATATAAATTGCAAATTAAATTGGATATATTTCTTATTAGTATTTTTACAAATATATTCTGATTTATATCTGTAAAAATTTTGATTTAAAAGTCATTTTAATTAAGTACAATATACAGTCAATCATTCAGCTTTCATGCTTCCTCACAAAATGTGGGGGGATTGATGTAATTTGTTAATGCACCTTGTAAGTTGTTATTTTTTAATGTTTTTTTTTTTTTTTTTCAAATGTAACTTGTTAAACCAAATCATTTTGGTAAAGCCCCATGATTTTGATTTTACAAAGGTTAACTTATTTATACTAAAAGAAGATAATTATCACTATCAAGTAATTATTAATTCCTTAAAACACAATTTTTTAGTTAAATTTAAAAAAATCTAAACTTACTCTTGCAGCTTCTTCTTCATCTTTAGTTATAATATTTAATGCTTTTAATCTGATCAGCATTTTGTCAGCCGCTTGTCGTTTTGCAAGACGTTTACTTTTTCCTTCACCTAAAATATTAAATTTTAAGATAAAATAAAAATTATAATGGTTTTAAATTTTTCTAAAAAGGTTAATGCATATTAAAAAATTGTTTGTTACAATTAAACAGTATGACATATAAGCACTTCAAAGGTACATTTTATATAGATTTTAAAATAAAACTATCAATTAGAAATTTAAAGTAATAAAAAATTATAAAATACTAAATGCCTGACAGATATACATGCATTAACAACAAACATTTAAAAAGCATAATTTTACAAACATTTAACATATCTCGATGTGTGGTAGGGAGTAAAACTATATAATGAAATTTGTTTTATTCATATACTTAAAGAAGTAAAACAAAGAAAATGTCTATTGATAGCATGCAACTAGAGATAATAGGTAGGAAAGGTTAACTTTTATTGTTGTAAATATGCTTGGGAATATGTATATCACAAGAAAAAAAAATTATGAAAAGAATTTAACAAAGAAACTTTTCAAATGTATCAAGCTGACAGAATTTTTTAAAAAAATGCAGTCCTTTTTAATCAGCATTAATAGTTATAGTTATCAATTAAATTCAATAGTTATGCAATTAAAATATTAAACGAAAATCCCAGCTCATATGACATCTTTAAAGAATGCTTATAAAATGTGCATGTAATAACATAAAATACACTCAAGATATTAAAGTTAAAAAAAAAAAAGTGAAATGTTTATAAAAGTATATAAGAAACAATAGTTTCATACAAGAAATAACTACTGAAAATAACTCAAATACAAAACCATAAGTAAGTTATTCCAGAATAATGGTCCAAAATGATTGTATCTCAAACAGCAGCGATGAATAATAAACTCATCAATGGGAAACAAATTTTTATAATAATCAAAATATTTTATTGATTTGCTAAAATTACTTTATCGTTAGTTGAATTCATCTTTATTTTTTAAAATAATCCTAAAATCCCTAGTTTAATAACATACACACTTAATAGCAAAATAGCAATCTAGAAACAAAATTCACATTGTAAGAACTGGATATTACAGAACTTGATAAGAACTGAAGTTTATGATTTTGTGTCATAAGAGTTTATTTTGTGTATATCTTGATATTTATTGCCAAAATACCCAAAACTGAAGGGTATAAAAAAAAAAAAAAAAAAAAAAAAGGAAAATTTAAAAAGATATTTTACAGTACAATATAACTAAATTATAGAACAAACCAGAGGTTTGGAAACTGTCCACCATGCACATAATTGAAAAGATTTTTTCATGAGGAAGACCAGTGGCCTTTTCAGTTTCATAATATGGAGGTTGCCATTTCATTTTCATACACAATTCCTGCAGGGCTCCAACAGGATTTTTTGAACAATTCTCGTCGACAGCAGGTACAACAGCTGCTTCTCTAAATATTTAAACAAAAAACAATATTAATTCCCGGCAAATCTAAACATTGCAATGCCCTATTAGATGTCAAGTGAATTTTTCTGTTGTAAGGCTAAGCCAGATTGTTAGACCATGTCAGCATGATGTAAATAAAAGGACTTCAAGGATTTTAAAACAAATTGAATTATTGATTTTTAATTGAAATAATTATTTATATTTGCAATTAAAGATAATTACAGTACTTTACAACTACAAGAAACAGCTTCATGTTCTTCTTTTTGGAGTGAATAAATATATATATAATATATAAAACCCTGATTACAGTTCAGTATCATATTTTCTTCCCCTCTCTCTCTCTGAGCTAGATCACTGTTTAAAAGTCTAGTGTGGCATAATCTAGTAACAGTATTTGTAATTAGGTTGCTTACAACATTTAAAATGTTTCAACAATAAAAAATTAAGCGAATAAAAATTAGTCTTTTAAAAATCAGAGAAATGTAATAATGAAAAATAATATAAATTTTTAACATTAATGTTATGTTAGATGATGAACAATACTATTTAAGTATAATTTGAGAATCATAAATCCATTTTGTAATAAATGACATAGAATATTTCAAAATGTTGTTAACATATAAATTCAAAAAAACACTACTGAATACATATGGAAGGGGGAAGTGTTTAAGCAGAATTGAAATTTTCAATTAATAAATTAATCAGCAAAACCAGATTTACAAATTATATTCTAATATGGGATAATTGTTAATTATAAATAGAAGAAAAATGAGGAACAGGGCATGGGAATATACAAGTGCCAAAATTAAACCCTTATTAATATAAAAAAAATAAATACCTTCATAACTAGAAGTTAGTATCTATTTTAAAAATCAATGACAATACAACTGAATACTGCAATATAAATACATAAATTGAAAAACTTATTTTCCAATCTAAAGATTAAAAAACTTAAAAAACAGAAGACTTTCCGATAAATTAGACAAAATCTCATATTTATAAGCACATGTGATCTTAATTTGAAGTATTTTTAAAATATTTTATTGTTTTAAGATTCATTTATTTTCTAATTGAATAATTTCAAGACTTAAAATAATTTTGTTTGAAATGTATTACATTTTTTATTATTGATGAATTAAAACAAAAACAATGCACAAAGCAAAATAATGTAAATATTGCACAGCACATGAATTAACAATGAGATATTGCACAATAATATTTACAACTATTCCTTAAGAGATTAACTGAACAGAACAAGTGATGTATTTACAATTGAGCTCACAAAAAATTAGTTACTCCTTGATAAATCATGTTAATAAAATGTAATTTTGCCTCTGAATTTGATAACAGCTTGAATTCGGTTAGGAAGGGAGTTCACAATGATTCTGCAGATACGGCACATCCAGTTTAAGTCCCTTGCTGAGGAGTTTTTCACATAAATCCATCAAATGACTTTGGCATTTTACCCATTGTACCAACAGGTTCCACAGATTTATACAGAGTTCAAGTCAGGTCTTTTTGCAGATCAGTCAAGGTAAAAACCAGTCATATATACATGCAGCTCTGTGAACTTTGCTGTTGCCCTCTTAAAAAATTGGAGTATCAACAACATACTCAACATGAAGTTATCAATTAAAAGGCAATATCATACCATCCATAATGTTAAAATAAATGAACTGGTTCATGTTAGTGGTGCCCTCAGTAAGCAGACCTAATTCATAACACAAAAAAACTCCAATTCATGGCAGACCCCCCTCCAGCTTGAACTTGACCTTCCAGACATTGGGGATGAAATAATTTGTTTGTTTGTCCTTCAGTGCCCTCAATGTCATGTGTTATTTGAATAAAAGTAAAAATGTAATTCGTTTGATCACATTACATACCCCCAATTAGCTACTCTCTGTGTTCAGTGATTTCTGCTCCATTGAAGATATGACTTTATATACCTGTGTGAAATATTCTACTCCTCTTGTGAGGTACCAGACTTAAATTTCCATTGCAAGCAATTTCCAACATAATGTTCTCAAGCTAGCATGTAAGGATGGACCTTTGTTCACTGATTGCAGAAATTCCTGTCAGGTTTAGAAGTGATAACTTTTTCACAGCTATGAAATTCGCCTCATCAATGAAATTCATTTAATGTTATTCACAGTATGGCTATGGACCCAGCCAATTACAATTGCCTCTTTTTGCCATATTTTCAAATCTTTACATTTACCCATGTGAACTCCTACTTAAAACAAAAATGTTGCCTTGAACATTACTGCCTTATGATCAGCAAGGAGCAGTATACTAGCAGTTAAACAGATGACTCAACTGCTGCCCTATAATTCCCTAATTAAAATTTAATGACTTTCTGCAATTGAGTACCAGGGTGACTAATTTTTTTATCTTAGGAGCTTAGATAAAGATCTATCATTTTATCTATAACATCATTGAGTTTAAGTCTATTAGCACTAATTACACAGAATTGGGTATATCGTAAAACTCCAAAATACAATACAGAGATACTCACGCAATTATTTCATTTAAATTTTCAGCATTTACCAACACACCATCAGAAGCAAATCCTTCTTGGAATCCTCCTTCTTTTGTAAGCAATGCTTCTAAAGCAGCTTTTGCAGCTGCATGTTTGGCTTTCTTTTTGCTTTGACCTGTTGCAGTAGCTACAACCTCATTAACTCTAACCCGATACATAAAAGTAGGTGCATGAACTGCACCTTCTACAGACATGAGCTGGTATTCTGGATTAATTCCATTTATAGCACATAACTCTTGAAGGAGACTAATAGGAGTTTTCTGGGCAGCATTTGACATGTTTTACCTAAAAAGAAAATAATAAAAATTATTATCTTAAACTGGAATTATAATGGGATACATCTCTTGACATCCTACTTGAAAAATTCTGACCACTAATAGTTGTAATAGAGGACTTTAAGAAATATTTGTTTTGCCCATATATATTTTTATGCTCACTAATTAACCATATCTTCTTTATCCATATAAAAAAAAAAAAAAAAAAAAATTGATATTGAATTTAAGCCATTATATACATACAAAATAAAACAGATAAGAAAACTTTTAATTACTAATAAATAAGAGGGAAAAAAAATAATAAGTAGACATTTTAAGTTAGTAGATTAGTAAATAGTTCTATTTAAAATCTTGTTCAATAGCTACTAAAGTATTTCCAAATATTATTGGATAAATTATGTAATTTGTATAAATTTCTGACAACAAAGTGATTCCCTAGTTTTGATTTTTCTACTAAAGAAGTAAATTAAAGTTCACATAGACCCCTATTTATTCTAGAAAAAAAAAAAATTCTAAAGACTTTCCATCGATTTCCTGTATTAAACAGCATTTAATGCCTAGATGGTTTTTTTCTATTTATTTATTTTTTAAAAATTTTAATCTTAAAATTATAAACAAAATATAACGGTATCTCAGTATACATTCTTAATATGTTCCAGAACCATATACTTATAACAAATAAACTTTTCTTTTAGGAAAAAAAAATGGAAAAATGATTAATCCATTCTCATGAAAAAATTCCTACAGTTATAAGCATACTATACACTGATTGGAATATATTGTTTGCGTGTATAATACATAAAAAAAAGTAGTTATATGAAATGCATATATAAATGAAAGTTTATCAATTGAATTGCCTCTTTTTTCTACTTGGACCTGGATGACAGTCACCAAAGTTCTTGTTTATTAAAAATTTGTTCAAAGAACTTTGCTTCTACCTTTCTTTCAGGAAGTTTCTAAATATGACATTGATCACTCCAGATAATGCCATTAATGCTTGTTTTAACTATGTTAGGGTGATAATTCTAAGCAAAGTTTTTGACATCTATCCATTTGGATAAGATTTCTTCGATTAAAGAAGTAGTATCTTGTAATCCCCCAAACCAGAAAAGTGTGCAGCTATCTTAAGTCTTGCACATTCTTTTTTAAGTTTCTGCAACTACTTAGTGGTCAACTCTCCTGAGTGCACCCATCATATCCCCCTCACTCCCATACAAACCCATGGACCTGATCAGAGAGACAATATCTTCCTCTGTAGATACAGAATTGAAAGTATCTTTTAATCATAAATTCCTCTGAGCAGAGTTCATTATTCTGTAGTAAACCATTTGTTGTGTCAATGAGTAATGAATGAACAATAGTAAAGTAATTTTTCTAAACCTCTTTCAGAATTAATTCTGTGTCGGAGATCACTTCTGAAATAATGCTTTACTTCGAAAATTTTTCGTGCCTGAACAGGAAGTATATCAATTTAGACTTCTTCCAAAGCGGATATATATTGAGTGCTCTTATGTATATATATTCAAATGTATAGTTGTAATCGAATTAATCAATACAATATACTAAAAATCAAAATGAGTTAAATATAATATACATTTAAATATAATATAAGCACTTGTAATAACTAGAAAATCCAAGAGAAATTCAAGTAATATATATTTTGATTACTTAGATTAATTTAATTCAAATTTACAATTGGTTTACAGATGTTTTTAAAATTTAATTTCAAAAATTAGGTCAAATATTTCCCACACACTGTTTCTCCATTTCAAAAGTTAATTCTGGAACATTTATTTTCAAAAATTTCTTCCCAAATTAAAAAAAAAATTATCAAAATATGATGAAAATGAATTCACATAATAATTGAATACTAAAGTTTTATTGAGATTTTTTCCAGATAATTTTTAAAATTAAAGAAAACATATAACAAGAACTATTATTGAAAGTCCTCAACTATTTATTTAAAAAATATTTAAATAAATTCAAATTTAAAGGGAACATGTCAATTGGTAATTTAAAAAATTACTTATTATGTGTTATAAATGTGATAAGAGACTTGAAAAGTTATAAAATGTGAAAAAACAAATATCAGAAAATCATTCATACTAGAATTTAAATCAGTGATTTTCAAACTTTTAAGATTTTTCAGCATACATTTGCATTGCAGTCTCTTAAAAAAAATTGGGTACTTACGTATTAATGCCACCGCAGCAGAAGTTTTGCTAATGTGCCAATAAAGAGCTACCAATGTGTCAAAATAGAGATTGTTTTGAATGTATGCTAAACTCTATATTGGTCCATCGGTGTTTTGAATTTTGAAAGTGCTTTGATTTTAAATAAAGTGTTTTATATATTTTATGATTTGTCACAAAAATTTTAAGTGTAGATTGGCGCCACTTAAAAACCGCCAAATCTGTAGCTGCGGTGGCATTATACGCAAGTACCAAAAATTGTTATGTCTTATAAACATTTTAAAATTAATCACAATTTAATATAAGCTATTGTTAAATACTGAGAAATAAACTAAAACAAGTAAAATAGGTTATATAACATTAATACTATATAAATTCAAGTGATATGCACAAAAACTTAAAAAATATATAACATTAAATAATAATAAATTTTTTTTTTTTTTTTAATTCTAAATAACCATCATATTAAAACACCAGGTTAATTGTCAAACTGACAATACAGAAATTAAGTTAATTACTCAATTAAAAACTACATTAAATAAGCTTATCAAGATAACAGGACATTCAAAGTATAATTTACAAAAGAAAATTCCACAAAGTAAAAAAATAAATGGGGGGAAACGGAATAGCAATAATCGAGGATAGCCAACATTTTCAATTTAATGATTTCTCAATGGTCCCTTATTTAAACTTTTCGGAACAATCATAACTGCACTGATATCAGGGATATATGTCAAATTTTTAATTAAGTACTTGAAATAAATGTAAATGAATGCATAATAACTAGAAAGTCCAGGAGAGATTCAAGTAATATCTTTTGGTAATTTAAATGAACTCAATTCAAATTTACAATTGGCTTATAGATGTTATGAAATTTAATTTTAAAAAAAATTACATCAAATATTTCCTGCACACTATTTATCTATTTCAAAAGCTATTAAATAAAATACTAAAGCTGTTAAAACATTAAATTAGTAAAGTAAGTAAATAATGCGCTATACAAAAGCTATTAAAAGATTAAATCAATCCTTAAACAATCAGAAGAATGCAGACAATACAACATGATGAAATTCTTTGAAAATAAGAAAAATGAAATTATCATCGCAAAATTTCCAAATTCTCGTATTGAAATAATGTGATATTTGAAAACAAGTAGATTGATAATTAATAAGCAATATGATACTAAACAACGTTAATGTTAGACATGAAGATGAAGGCATAATGTTCAATAAAAAAATTATAGGCAAAAGACAATAGAAAATTTACATTTGATAGAAAACCAAATGGTTCTCTGTGAATATATTAAAATATGATAGGAATTCTGACAAAAAAAAAACACACACTTTCTTCTTTCAAACTTGAATAGCATTTTATAATTAAGTTATATTAAAATTATTGGCACTTCATATAATGACAATTAACTGTATTAAAGTTATAAATATTATCTACTTTTTAATCTCAAAATTTCATGTTAAATAAACTTGAAAATAAAATTTTAGAATGATCCAATTAAAAGTAGATTTTAAAGAAAAATCATAAATTAATTTTTTGATTATTACTTAAAAAAATCAAATTTCAAACGCTTTGTTTTTATATTAAGTATTAAGTTGTTCAGAATATCCTAATAAAAGAAGAAAAAATACTAAAAATGAAAAGATTTCTATCTTAATCAAGTGTTAGAAATATTTGTCATTTTACATAAAAAATTATCATATATTTTCATGAACATACAGAGAACTTTTTTAAAACTTTTTTTTAAGCTTAATTACAGGGATCTGTTTATATACCCGCTAATTTCGCGAACCACGTGGCTAATTTACCATTACCGGCCAGCAATATCACTATCAATATCAATACCGCTAATATCACTAAATATAACTCATTTTTATTTTTTTAATTTACGAAAAATATTAATTTTAAATGAAATGAATTATTTATGAATATTTTTTTATTTTCGAAATTGTTTATATTGCTGATTTTGTTGTATCGTCGCCAAAACGAAAAAACGGATGCCGGCTGAATTTGAGACCAGCTACTAAAAAAATACTAAAAACATACACCAGAAATAATAAAATACGGTAAATATTTCAAAGGATTTTTTTTTTTTTTTTTTTTTTTTTTTCATTTCGGCTAATGGTTTTTGAATTTAGAGTAAATTTTTTCAAGGAAATATTTGGAAGTATAAAGTATTAATTAAATTTCTTAAAAAACTGCTTTAAACATATTAATATTTTTAAATAGTACTTATAATACTATATTGGGAACAACTATTGTTGATTGCATATGTTACATTTCTCTTTTTCTATGAGAATAAGGCCTATAATTATTTGCTCAACAATTAAAATAAATTTTGGTAAATTAGTTTACATAAACTAACGTATAAATAATATTTCAGAGAAAAAATTATTAAAAATTTTTTTTATCTTACTATGATCTCAGAAGTCACTTAACGTAAATTGACACTTAACGTCACTTAAACAAATTGCGCATCTATAAAAAAAAGTTTCAGTTCGTCAAATGTTTATCTACAAAATAAGTTTCAGTTCGTTCGCAACTTATCTACTGCTAATATATGCTAAAAGATTATACTTTAGAAGTATTGACAACAAAATAATGAATACCTTCAATAAATTATTGAAAAGATAGGATAGTTGGTATGAAAGTTTTAAAATTTAACAATCGGAATTCATTTACTTAAAAAGATTAAACCTTTATGTATTTGTTTATCATGGAAAGTTCCTGTAAACGAAGTAGAAGTTGAAGTTAATAATTCGATAAACGGGTACAAAAAAATTGGGTCTATTACAATTTTTTAATACAAAAGTTTAGATGTGTCAAACATAATAAATAAGAAGGAATATGCTGTGTAGAAATGTATTTGCGTTGTGTGTTGCAAACAATTTGTAAAGCAAAGTTTATCTTCAGAAATATCTAACAAAAAAAAATTATTTACCTTTTGGGTAAATTAATTTCTTTATATCCTTCTACTTGCTTAATTTGGCAAAATGTAATAACTTTAATATAAACTTTTGTCAATTGAGTGTTTGTGAAGGGTGTAGGGAGGGTAAGATTTGAATCCGCAGGCGGCATTGTTGTAGCCACTGATTTCATAAAAGAGGACACTCGATGGCGATTGTGACAAAGTGTCTTGTATTAGTAGTCAGGCAGCCTAGTGGAAGTTCCAAGAATTTCCTCTCATACAACATGCCTGTGGGAAAGTTTCCCTTTAAAGTCTTTCCCATCACCCGTCGGTGGGGGTGTTCTTGCTATACAAGATTTACACATATCCACCTTCATTTTTCTAATGGGTAGATGTTACATAGATTTAGATATGGGGTGAATTGTGGATAAAAGAAAGAGCTTCTATTCTGGGTTCATATAATATAAAAGGCGAACGTTATTGGACATTAAGGCCTGCTTCACACAAAGGCATAAAGGCTCATTTACACAGAGGCGAAAAGCAGAGAAGCGTCAGCCAGCAGATAAGAAAAATTTTCGACACGATCACACCGAAGCGTCAAACCAATCTTTATCAACGATATTCCACAAAATAACAATATCAAATTTAGTCTGTATGCTGACGATACTGCAATCTTCTCGCAAGGCCGAAAAACTTGCACCATCCAAGAAAATTTGCAAAATTATATCATTGATTTAGAAAAATGGCTCATTAACTGGAAAATAAAATTAAATGTAGACATGACTGAAGCAGTTCTCTTCACTTGCAAAAAATCCTATAACCCTTCTAATATTAAAATATACAATAATTATATCACCTGGTCTAAAGAAACTAAGTACTTAGGAATTATCCTTGATAGTAAACTTAACTACAGATCGCATATTTACAACCTTAGAAATAAATTCAATACTCAATTTAGAATTCTCTATTCTTTAATCAATAGAAATTCAGCTTTACCTCTTAATCTCAAAATTCTAATATATCTCTCTTATCTTCGTCCAGTATTAGCTTATGCAAGACCAGTTTGGGGTTCTGTTGCACGTACAAATTTTGAAATTATTCAAAGACTTAAGAACAAAACTCTCAGAATGTTAACGAATTCACCCTGGTACTTTCGTAATGACGATATTATACGAGCTCTCTCGATTCCAAGTTTAAGACAATTTGTTCACAAAATTTCTACTAAATTCTATAATGATATGCGAAACATCAATAACCCTGTATTAAATGTCCTACAAAATTACGATTATGATATTTCTTTCCGCAAACACATCAAAAGATGTCGCACTGTTCTAAATATTTTAAATTAATTCCTTACAACTGCCTAGATGAAAAAAGTTCGTTTTTCTCCTAAGCTATTTTTTCTCCTAATTTGACCTTTGCTCATTCTGGGTTATTACATGCAACTGATTTCATCAACATCTACATTTTTGAAATCTTTCATTTTATAATTTTATTAAATAAATAATTCTCTTTAAAAAAAAAAGGGCATTTAATTATCTATTTTGCTTATTAACTCAAAGGGCATGAGACCACCGCTATGTTTCAACATTTTACAAAGAAGGAGCTAGTGGCCGCTACGCGCCCAAGGATATCCGTAATAATCTACAATAACAACAGCGTCAGAATTCACTTCACTCCGAGTAAAGTTGCAGTTACTCCTTGATTCGATTGTTTACTTCAGAATCAGGAAAAAATTTTATTTGGTGCACTTACGATTAAGACTACTGATTAATAAAAGGGATCTTAACAAAAGAAGTATCGTAAGTTTATCTTTGTTAAAACTGAAAAAAAAAAAAAAATAAAAATAAAAAAAAAAAAATAAATAAAGACGTTGTTAGGTCCGAGAAATATTTAACAATTGAAGATCTTAAATAGATCAGATAATTTTACAAAAGAGATAAAAAATTTTGACATGGAAAGCTTTTTCAATGTTTTGGGATAACAACTGCACAATTTGATCATCTGCTGATGCTTGTTGGGCTGCAGCCTGATGGCCAATTGGTTAACGCTCTGGTCTCTAATACCACAGGTTTCAAGGTCGAATCCTATTGGTGGCCTGGATGTTTGCTAGTGGTTCGGAATCCACGTTAAACTGTAGGTCCCGGTCTCCTTAGCCTAAAGAGTGCCCAAAATGACCGTAGAGCGACAAACCAGACTAAACTAGGCTAGACTTGTTAGGCCAGTAATTTCTAAGGGGTATACAAATTATCTTGACTCTATCCAACCGAAGGATAAGCCTGCCCTTAGCTTAGGTATGTGCAAGCTTTCTTACCATATTATATTTCCTGACCATTGAATAAAGTACTTTTTTTTTGTAATTGCTGATTATTTTAATTTTAGAAATGAATAAGATAAGATACGCTTCTGTTCATAAATTTTGTAGTAAAAAATTTATTTTTTTTTTAACAAATCATTAAGTAACATTGAGCATAAAATAACTGCATGACGCAAATTTTATTCAATTTCTCTTTTCATAAAATACGTATTAAATAAGAAGTCATATTAAATGCAAATAATTTGTAAAATACATATTAAGAAATACTGTTGTGAAATTTTACACAGCTATTAATTAAACTACATGAAATAGTTTTATTATTTATAGATAACTTTCAATTTAATAATATTATAACATACGTAATTCTCATTACTGTGTGTTTCAAATTCGCGGCGAAGCGTGAAGTATTGACAAATCATAACTTTCATCGCGCACGAGAGATAACTTAAAGTTTTTATTAAAAATTGCTTCTCTACAAATAAAAATAAGGAAATAATCAAAACTCCTCTTGTGAAATTTATTTTTTCGATAATCAAAGCGGCGCAAAGTTTACTACAAAAGAATCTTTACCTATTTTCATGTCTGAGCTCCATAGAACTCTTAGCGAAATATTCAACATTACATGCAAGTTTTTTACGTGCAAAATTTCAATTACCATAGAAAACTTCAACAAAAGACCACGGTTCAATGCTTTCGTTGTAATCTTTTCAATCACGCAAATGCGTATTGTTATAAACTACAGAAATGACTGAAATATTGGACAAACTTTGTCAAATGCTGCTATTCTCCGCTTCATCGATATACTTCATCAATTTCTGCTAAAACGCTTCTTCTTCTTCTTCTACATTGGCGCAACAGCCCCATGAGCCAAGCCCGTCTGCGTATTGGCAGATTTCGAGACAGGAGAAGTTTTATTTTTACCGGATTGGATTGTCGGCCCTACGCCCAACGTTCCACTGTCATATTAAATCAGGACCTACTGTTTAAAGTGGATTCTGAACCCCTACAAACATCCATGGCACCACCGGGACTCGAACCTGAAACATGTGGCGCCAGAGCTAAAATGATTACAACATCAAAATTATTCATGCAAACTGCCAGTGACATCCCTCCAACCCCTGCAATTCAGGTCCCTCAAGAAAACTCAACTCCCATTTCATCAAATTTATTAAATATTTTTGCTTCAATACATTTACTAAAAGAGATCATTCCCATTATTCAAGGCTATCTAATATTCAAAGCACTGAAGATCATTTCGACTAGATAAATTTCCTTATGCAAGTCTTATCATCACCTACTCATAACCTCATATTACATTAATATACTATAAGTGTTTAAAAATTATTTCCTGGAGCGCAGACATTGTGTATATATAAAAAATTCAGTTTAATACTTTCATTAGTGCTCGTACTACTGCTTTAAGGTTCATTCAAGAGACTGTTGTATCGTAGCGATTACAATTACCAAACTTTCTGAAGATCCTGGTCATTGATTTTCGTCGTTCTTCGTGCAGGGGTCCGCGACAGGATATCCTTGTTCCTTCGGAATTTTCATTGCTGTTACAGTTTGCTATCTTTCGCGCTCCCTTCTTCATCCTCTGTCTCTCCGTCTATGTCAGTTCCTTCATCCATTTTTTCTCTTCCTTTTCTGCCTTCAACATTTTTGATTTTGTATCTTATCAGATCACCCACCCCTTCACTCATTATTCGCTGAATATTCCGCATATAATCCGTCCCTGGGCCTATAGGCCTTTACATTGGTAGGGGTGAATGCCGACGCTTAATCCGGACGAAGAGGTAGCAAATCCTTTTTTATACAATTTTTCCAAAGCACTTGCTTGTCAACATATCCGCCGCCAAAGGAATCTGTTTCCTTTAGGAAGAGACACTCCATCAATAAATTACGCTGGCACCAATGATTCTTGACCATCTGACGCTTTGAGATTCCTCACGGTCCCGCTAATTAAACCGCCACCCAGATATCACTTCCAGTAGCAGTTATGGCAAAAGACCTGCTTCCTTCAGAAACTGGACATCCCTTTGAGCAGATTGAATTTGAATCCGGCAAAGGCTAGTGACCATCAAATATACCCTTCCAACAGCCACACATAACACATAAGAATTATATAAATGATAAGTCCAGAATAGGGATTGCAATACCGGGATACCGAATACCGGTATTTTGAGCCATTTGTACAATTTTGTAATACCGGTATTCACAAGTTTAAATACCGTTTTTTCGCTATTTATTAAAAATTTAGAATTCTTATCTGTGAAAACAAGGTTGTAATTGTGAAGGAAGTGTGTAATATTTCGATATTTTTTAAATTGGTGAGTTTGTTATTCACATTGTATTTGCATATCATACTTCAGTTCTTCTTAGAGTTCAAAATATTTTTCACATTTATTATATATATACTCATAAATAATACCCCATAATAATGAATAAGAATAACTTTAATGAACATAAGAAATCAGTTGATAATACTTCGGTTTGATCTCATTATTTATATGATGAAAAGAATATGGTGGCACAATGTAAAAAATGTTCAAAAGTTATTAAAGTGAATGGAGGAAGTACAAGCGGACTCCATACACATTTAAAAACGAAACATGATACAAATTTGTTAAAGAGGAAACAATCTAATTGCGATGAAGATACAAACTTAAGCTCAGTTTCTAAGCCCAAACCATCAGGGATTTTAGATTATTTTGAAATAAAAAAAAAGATAATTTGGATAAAAAACAAAAAAACACTTGTGTTTTCTTCTTTTTTTTTTTTTTTTTTTAAAATTTCTAATACCGGTATTAAAACCGGTATCCCGGTATTAAGATCTAAAAAATACCGAATACCGGTATTGAACTTTTGGTCCGATATTGCAATCCCTAGTCCTGAATTATATGATAATTACAAAAAATTTTGCTTTGATCAAAAAATATTTACAAATACGTATTGTTCGTATTGACACGTCATATATCCATATCGATATATGACACTTGTAAATTCGAATAAAGTTCTATATTGTTATCTACCGCTGACTCAATAACCTTCAGGTGGAACAACAGTACACCTATCCTTGTTTTCTCCTATGCATTGCAAGAGTGTCCCTTGTGACATACCGAAGAAAATCGTCAGTTGGCATGAAACTCCCGCCCGAAAGGATGCAAGGCGCTACTAGCGCAAAACAACAATCTCTCATCCCGAGAGCATTTAGTGGAATACTTCCACTCATCTTTTAGTGTATATCGTTAAATATGCTACATGTGTATTAAATAATGTTTATAGCTCATTGTTTTATTAATGTCGTACTTGTGTGTGCGTCGCAATAAATGTTTTATTGTACTTGGGACTTGTTTTGACCACACCCAAACCAACAAAACGATGACATCTACTACATAGGGAGATTTCCCTTATTGGAAGGTGTTGTGAGGAATTGAAATTCTTATTAAATATTCTTTAACCTACCATCATGTTCTTACTCCACCCTTAAACTTCCTCGAAGCCATATTAATCTTCTCGAATTTGCTTAACAAGGAATCAGTTATTATTGCTTCCATTTTTATTCCACTCACCTAGAATTTTACCCATTACAGTCCTGATCTGTAAAATTTAATTACACTCGGCCCTTGCATTAGTCTTTTCTGCAATTTCAATACCTATCACACATTGCGAAATTGTAATCATTACAATACTCATGCTCATCTTAATTTCATCACTCTTAAAGATCTGGAATTCCTTTAAATTTGATTATTGTGTACCATCCGGTAATAGTACTGTCAAAACTGACAAAATTTTTTATATTATTTTTACTAACTATGCAAAAATGCCTCTGTATAATATTAGTCCCCCTAACTATCTTAATCAGGAAATTAATAATTTTACTAATTATATTGAAGCTCGAAGCGTTATAGTAAATTATAAACAATAATGGATCCATCCAAATATAAATCAGCTTATTAAAATTCGCAATAAAGCAAAAAAAAAAAAAAAAAAAAAAGCAAAATTTTCTTAATCCTGATGATAAATTCATTCTAAATAGATCAAATAAAAATATGCAAAGGGCTTTTCAAAATTACTTAAATAGAATTGAGGAAGAAAAACTAATAGCCTTTCAACCTATTGATAATTCTCAAAGGATTTCTATAAAGCATTTAACAGCAATAAATAAATAACGATAAAAAAAAAGCTTCAACATAATGCAGCAATTTTAATTAAAGACCCGGTTATTAAAAGAGTCTTGTAATTTGATAAAATTACAAATAAAATTCTCACAAATTTTTCATAAATCGCTATCATTCACTTATGCCCTCTTATTAATGAAATTCCGGATTTAAAATATTTTCGAAAAATTGGAAAATTACTACCCTCATCGCCATTTTCAAACTTGGTAAGGATCCTGACAGCCCTAACATTGATTTACACAAAATTGATTTCTCTCATTTCTAGTATTAGAAAATTTCAGAAACTGTTATCATCCTTAATATCGTTTCCATCAATAACATATTACCAAAGCCAACTTGTATTCCAGAAAAACCATTTCCACTCCGTGCTACCGAATACATTATTGTATATTTACAGAATGGTGAAAACACGTGAGTTATATTTATCGAGATACAAAAAGCATTTGAACGGATCTGGATTAACAGCTTTATTTTAAAGTTTATTAATTTAAATTTTTCTCCGGACTTAATTAAACATATTCACTCTTATTAAACTTACAGACAGCCAGTTTACTGTCAAAATCCATCAGATGCACTCCTTCTTAAGGTAAAATTTAGGTGGAACTCTGAATAACAAAATTTCTGCTCTCCTCTTTCCATATAAAAGGCGGGCTGAAAGGTTCATAGATGCGGGCTGAAAGGTTCAAGACACATAGATGGCGCTACTAGTATTAAATCCATATGACTTTTAGTTAGTGTTGTAAAACAAAAAAAAGTTACGTGTGTAAATTTGACAGCTGTTGCACTTCTAGTATGTGAATTATAGCATTTTTAGTGAAGTTATAGCATTTTTAGTGTTCCATCACGTGATGATCACATCATCCATAACGATGGAGCCATGTTTCATCAATTGTCACATATCAATGCAAAAATTCGGGTTTATTATGATTGAACAGCTCCAAACACTGCTTAGAATCATCAATTCATTGTTGTTTTTGGTCGATAGTGAGCTCGCGCGGCACCCACTTTGAACAGAGCTTTCGCATATCCAAATATTCATTCACGATATGTCCAACACGTTCCTTTGATATCTTTAGGGTCTCAGCTGTCTCAATCTACTTCACTTTACGGTTATCAGAAATTATTTTGTGGACTTTTTTGATGTTTTCGTCGGTAACAGATTCTTTGGGGCGTCCACTGCGTGCATCGTCCTCGGTGCTCATTTCGCCTCGTTTAAATTTAGCAAACCAATTCTCTACGGTTAATTTTCCTGATGCAAAGTCCGCATAATGTTTATCAAGCCAAGCCTTGGCTTCAATAGTATTTTTTTTCGCCAAAAAGCAATGCTTTAATAACACACGAAATGCCTTTTTTATCCATTTTTTCAAACTAACAAAAGTTGCTTCACTAAAAATGCTATAACTCACATACTAATAGTGCAACAGGTATGAAATTTATACACGTGTCTTTTGAAGGTTAGGCTAACTAAAAATCACATGGATTTAATACTAGTAGTGCTATCTATATGTCAGCCTACGAACTTTTCAGCCCACCTGTTACATTCATTGTAATAATTATCAAGAATTTTAAACATAAAACACCCACTTAAGAGATATTGTTACAATTTTTTTATCGCTGAACTGAATTACCACGCTGAATTTGAGCGTGATCTGCCGTTCAGAGTGTTGACAGCACTTATTTTTGTATTCAAATATTTTTATGCTTTGCAATTTTTGCAATGGAGAAAAATTAGTCGTACAAAACAGTTTGCTTTAAATTTTGTATTTCAAAAGAAATTTCGTGTGTAGAATGGCTAAAAATGTTGCAGAAAACCTACGATGAATTGTGCGTTTCCAAAACGCAAGCATATGAATGGCATTAAGTATTCAAAGAAGGCATATAAGGGATAGTTGATTTTCCTCGTTCCGATCGTCCTTCAACTGCTACGACCAATGAAACCTTCAACACAACTTAAAAGAGTTTGCTCAAAATGTGAATATTTCTTTTAAGTTCATTCATAACATTAGGATTAATATTTTGGGCACTACCGAGGCTAATGAGATAAATCAGTCAGAGCGCAATGAATGAAGAATCTTGCTGGCCCTAATAAAATGTGTCGCCGCAAGAATAAGTATTCCGACTCTTGCCGAAAGAACTCAGTTTTGTTCAAACAAAACATCGAAAGCAAATCACTGAAGATAAGATTTCCCAAGCTTCTAAGGGCTCACCCTTCATGAAGCATACAATAACAGATAACTTATCAAGCACTTCATATGACACCATGTAACTTTTTCTTGTTTCCAAAGTGAAAGTTATTCTTTCGTGAAAGGCTTTTTGTCTCTATATAGGGTATATAAAAAAATTAACTGAAGGAACTGATTTAGTTTGTAGCTCTACGGTAATTTTTTTCGCACACGATGGCAATTAAATCGTGACCTACATCTTAAAAAGTATTCCGAACCACTTACAAACATCCCAGTCCCCTCCAGGACTCGAACCTGAAAGTTGCAGTACCAAATACCAGAGCTCTAGCTACTTGGCCATCTAGCAGCTTTAAAGGAAATGAAGGCCATACCGTAATTATCTAAGCAAAATGTGTAGAGGATTGCCTTAAGCGATAGGCCCTACCCAGTGAAAAATACACTATTAGGCCCTAAAAAAATAAAAGTAAAAATAGGCTTCTAAAACAGGCTCTATGGAGTGCAATTACTAGGTAGGGCCTATTTTGAAGGCAAAAAAATAAATTTTGATGTATAAATTGATTTTTGTATGTTTTACTTAACAATTCGAATACTTTTTATACACAGAATGTTTGTTTCTGAAATTCGTACTGATATTCTAAAATTCTTGCATCAATTTATGGCAATGAAACCGTTAATCACTGTAAAAATAAAAATCTCAAGTTCCTTGCTCATATCCTTACTAATCGTTTAAAAATAGTTGGCAACTGGTTCAACAAATGGGCAATTGCAATTAATATTAAAAAACTGAGGTGGTCCTATTTTCTAAAGGACGCATATACGAAGAAGGAAAAAAAAAAAAAAAAAAATTAATAAAAAAAAAAATAATAAATAAAAAATATTATTACATTTAATAATAGAAGTCTTCTTTGAATTAGTAGTACCAAATATTTAGGAAATTTAGTATTGGAAATATTTTTTGACCAACATCTTAGATGACATAAGAATATTGCTCTCACACACAAAATAAATTATAGCTTAAAAAAACTAAAAAACACGCGTTTAAAGTTAATCAAACTAAAGAGTAAAAAATAATTGTTAACGTAAGAATAAAATTACTGACGAGAAAATTAATGTCACTGTTCTAAAAGCGTGGGGTGCTCGATATCAATCGTTATAATTTTTCACTAGTTTCATTCCGAAATACAGAGTTAGTTTAAAAATGTCATACAAAGCACCCCCCCGCTTTTAGAATAGTGACATTAATTTTCTCGTCACTATCTATAATTTATTTTTTACTTTTTAGTTTGATTAACTCTAAAAGCGTGTTTTTTAGTGTTTTTAAACTATAATATTTAAATGTGGTCCTGGTACGGAGGACTGGAACTATAGTTCTTACAATAATTTAATTGTGAGTAAAACAAAGGTTAAATGCGAATATGTCGAGACAGCCAGGTTTCGAACAGGGAATCTCTTAATCCGTAGTCAGGCGCGTTATCCATTGTGCCACTGTTCCACGTAGGTTTGAATGTCTTAGGTACTTTCATTCTACATGGGTTAAATTGCTCTTCAAAAGTTAAAATAAAATCACTAATCCTGGTTATCGTTATCATGATATAATAATAAATTTATCAAAATATTTTATTGTCGTCGGTCCTTGATAAGTCTACAACGTTTAAATTAAATCTGATCGCTTAAGGCTCGTTCCTACCGAGGCGAGAGACGTGAAGATTCAAGAGGCAAGCGACAAAATTTTTTCGACCCCTTCACAGCGAAACGGCAGAAATAGCATTACGCCTAGTGAAAAACCGCTTCGAGTTGAAACTTGGGCAATTCCAAGCGGCGGACTGCAAATCGGTTTCAGGCGACCGTGGTGAGGCTAGTGATTGGTCAAATTTTTTCGCTTGCATCTTCTCGCCTTGGTGAGCACGAGCCTTTAAAATATGGCAAAATCGAACCCAAAGAGTCAGTTACAAATAAACATACAGGTGAAACTAATAAAAGCGTATTAAAAAGTCCCACTTTGTCTTTAAAATGTTAATTCGTTCCTTCTCATTTATCGTTACTCTTCGATGAGGCAGAGAAAAAACTTTATCTATACATTGCAGTACTCAGATTTGTTGGGACTTAGGCTTGACCTCTTTGAACCTTCACTGCAGACTATAATTAAAAACAAAACAAAAAAACTTGATGTATACTAAAATATCGCTATCCGATAAATTGCAACGCTTGTCTACTTGGTATATAAGAAATACGAAACTGCACAAAACTCTTAATATTTCTCAACGTAAGGAAGATTTTATTAAATAATTTGCCCATAAATTAATAATTACGAAAATACTACGATTTAGGATATAGATTACTACATTCCTCGTAAAATTGAACTTGAATTTTGAAATTTTTGTATGTTTTATCATTTCTTTTATTTTTACAGTGTTACTTCTTTTAATTCCTGATTTAAATCACTTTTCCTTCATATATTTAATATTTTCTAATTTTTTACTTACTTCTGGGCCTCTGATCATGCTCTGTCAACTTTAGTAAATCTGCACTGGCCTGTTGACCAATTGGCTTGCGCTCTGGCCTTTGATACCTAAGGCTTCAGGTTCGAATCCTGGTATGACATGGATGTTTGTTAGTGGTTCTGAATCCACGCCAAGCTTTAGATCCCGGCTTAATTAGCCTGAAGTGTGTAAAAAATTATCATAGAAACGACAAACCAAATCAGATTAGTAAACCTCCAATTACAGGAGATTCCACTTCGGGGCAAGTACGATTCATGAAATTAAACTACGATGTAAGATTGGAATGATGAAGATTAATATTGTTTATTACACAATGTTTTATATATATAATTTTTTTTTTTAATGCAGTGTGTAACGGGAATTAAAATTGTACAAGTTCGTGTCACCCGGTACGTCTATAACTTTGAATTCTATTTTCAATGAATCGTTATGATGGAATGAATTTTAGTTTTGTTTTTCATTTGTTGACACCTGAGTTTTAATTTAGTTTTGGAAATTACCTGCCGAAGTTTTCACATGTCCAATCCAGTTAGGTATGTAATAATTTATAAAATTTTCGTGTAACCAATTAACATTTATTTTGAATTTGTCCACAACATAAATTTTCAAAGAATATTTTATCTTTTTATTTCAGTTGGTTAAATATTTACTTAATGAATCACGTTTTGTGGAATAAATTTCTGGTGTTTGTCAAAGCAATGACCCTTTACAGAATGATTACAAATCAAATAATAACCATAAACAAATATTATTTTTTTCTTGTGTGTAGACATATTGTTTGTATGGTACAATATCCTTTTTTATGTATTAACGTTGCTTCATTTTTAAATGAAAAGAAATGGTGAAAGTAATACGTTGAAGAGATCATATTTAATCCATGTATGTATAAATTAAATTTTGTATTGTATTGTTAAAATAATTATAATTTATTTGTCATGAAATCAATGTTAAAATGGATTTTATAAATATTTTCTCCTTTACAAAATATAAGATTCCTATTTAATGAAGCAAGAGTAAATGGATGAAAGCTAGAATAAAAATTCTCCTGCTAAAATATAGTGTCACATTTATTTGTAAAATTATTCCAAAATTAAATATACTGATGTATGCTAATGTATTCTTACAATTTTTCCATTTAATAACATACATTTTCATAATATTATAAAATATTCATTGAATTGAGGACATTTATTTATCACATGGCACATTTTTAACATGATATAAATTTATATTATTGCATTTATAGCATGGTCTTAAAAGTTAAGATAATGAAATAATTGCGGACTTCATTATTTTGACTAATTGCATTATTGGGGCTCAAAAAAAAAATTGAAAGTAAAGTGGCATAAGATAGATTGTTAAAATACTTTTGTTTTCATTATGAATGTTTATGAATTTAATTTCTCTAATTTTACACTTTGGAGTATTTAAAATTTTTATTTATATCAAGTGAATTTTGCATTATATTTCTTATTTAAAAATTTGTGAATACTGCAACATTTATTAATTGGAGCTTTATTTCATTCATCGTATTTCTTAAAAAATTCGTAACAATTCAAAATAAAGCAAGATTTCTATTCAAATAATGTACTTAAAAATTTTTCAAAATCTGTTGACAAAAGAGGTTTGGGGTTATATGGATATTTAATATTATTAAAATATTGCTTATAGAACCACACTCATATTTAATAAAAGTTTCTAATTAGCAATCAAAAAAAGATCAAATCAGAATTTATCAGATTATATCAAATCAGAATTTGTTTTCAAGATTGAATAAAAGGCAATTAAGTAAGTAATGAACATAATGTATTTATTTTAATATGTTTGAAAAGAAGGTTTTAATTAATTATGCTGTTTAGTAAAAGAAATACCTTATTGTTATGCAAATAGACTGATTAAATTAAAACAAAAAGATATCTGGAAAATTATGTTGTATTTTTAATTATGTGAAATGGAATATATCCAGTTTTGTAGAAAATACAAATTAAATAAAAAATAATATTACATTATTATAACTTTTTTAGTGTTTTCTAATCTTTACTAAACTTGTTAAAAAATAAATAATAACTTTTTCATTTATGATTTTAATATGAATAAAAATGTGTTATGTCTTGTAAGAAATCCATTGAAAGTTTCATGTTTTTAAAATTACTAAACAATTGGATTGTAATAGAGAAAATTTATCAAATGACTGTTTTCTAAAGATTAATATTATGCAAATTTCTTCAAAAAATATTATGCTCTTTTCTTAAATGCCTTTTTTTTTTCAATTTCTTTTACTCTTTTTATGTTAACAAAAATTAATGTGATATAAAATTGGAATGATTTCATTAAAAAAAAATATATATATTTACATATTAACTTTTGTCTGCTTCCTTTATTAATGGAAATCTTTTAAAAAAACACATTCATCATTTAGAATTTTGGAAATATTTGATCAGGTATTGAACTATTATTAAAATTGGTGTTGAACCTCAATTATTATTTTAAAACTTTTTCTTAGATTTCGATTATTTTTACTGTTTGAAAACGTAATTATGTATCTTTGTTTATTATTTTATAAATTAATTATTAATTCCTTAATTATTTTCCTTGTTTTGTTTGTGAATGAATTTTCATTTCACAATAAAAAACTATATGAGCGATATGTAAGAATTAATGCATTATCAAAATAATTGAATTTTAAATTAAAAAAGCAGACTAAGAGTATTTACAATTTTCATATTGCTTATTTAATTTTTAACTGTTATTTGTATATTCTTCAGGGTATTCTCATTTTTTATAAACTTTGCAATTTTTCTTTAAAAGAGATTTTTAAAATCTTTAACTTTCACTTTGGATCCTTAATTTTTGAACAGAAAATACTTGATTTCATTACAAAAAATTGAGTAACTGTGCATAAATTTAATTTTAGAGAATGCATTCTTGATCTTTTCCCATTCTCAGCGTAATGGATCTTTCTTTAAAAAAATTCCTTTACATTCTCTAGTTTATACTTAAATAATAATAATAAAAAATTTTAAACAATTTAAATTAACAATTAAATTTTTTCTCTCTCTCATTAAGCAAAATTATGTAATGGCCAATAATGACATAAATAAATTTGATTGCAATTTAAATATACTTGCTGAAGAACAATTTTGATTGGGAATGACATTCAATTGTCTGTCAAAATGGGCAAAGTTACCAAGATAAACAATAAATCTCTTGTGGAAGAAATTAAAGATAAAATGTTTTTAGTAAAGTTAAAAATTTTTCTTGTATTGTTAAATTTTTATATTTTTTTCTGATATAATATAAATCAAGCCATTTTTCTTTTTTCTTACACTCTCTATAACTATTTCAAAAATTGATGAGTAAAACAGTATTATCATAAAAAAAACTAGTAAAATTCAGTTTCAACGTGAAAAAAAAATCTTTTCATATGTCTCTAAAGTTACAAAGATATGCATGAAATTTTATTAACAAGAAAAAAATGCTTGTATGAATCTTGTTCTAGTATTCTGATTAATTTTATTTTTATATTTCATTTTGTAATTGTTCTTCTCAATTATGTTTTTTTGCAGACCATCTTTAGTTGGCCCACAGCCAACAATGTCTGGTAGGATGATGTCGCCAGTTTGTGCAACAGGTGCACCTGCCATGATTCCTGTTGTACCAAATGCATATGGTTTAATCGGACCTCAGCCAAATTCTTATATGCAGCGTTCTAATTTTCCTCAACAAGTAAATATTTTTCTACAAATAAAATTGGTTCATATTTTTTCTATTAATTATTTATATATCTAAATTTGTATATCATGATTCTAATATGCTAAAATGTAAAGTGAAATTTAATTAATTTAATCAAATGAATTAAGTTAATTTTCATAAACTAATTTTTCTAAGATACTGTTGTATAATTTCAGACATGTTAAAGAAAAATAAGCATTGAAAATTATATTTTTTAACATAGTTTTGAAATACTAAATTCATTTTAAATTTTTATTTTAATTCGAAGATTTAAAATAATTATTTATAATTTTAATTTATTTAATTAATTTGAAATTTTAATATTAAGTTGAATTTTATTTATTCTCTGTACAAATATTTAATGAGCCATTTCTAACCTTGTAATACTAGACTATATACTTGAATTCAGCATTAATTTGCATTTGTGTTTTTTAGAATATTCCAAATCGAATGCCATTAGTAAATGCTATTCCTGGCCATTTACCTGGAATGTATGTACCTGTAGTCCCAATGAATGCTGGTTTAAAGTAAGAAATTTTGTAGCATAAGTTATTTGGAATTGTCAGCACCAAAATTATAATTGAAAATTAATTATTTAATTTATTTTTAATATAGTAAAAATAAATAAAAACATGAACATATATATGAAATGGAGTTTAAGGAATGAACTTCTGTGTGAATTTTCTCTGTTAAATTTCTATGAATAATTATAAAATCGTGTTGTTATAAGGAAGTGTCTGTGTGCGGGTGGGGTGGGGGGTGGGGACTTATAAAAGAAAGTAATTTGCAAGCAAGATAAAACATGAAAACAAATTTTGTACTGTCAAGTAAACATATCAGTATGTCTTGAATTAAAATAAATCAGTCATTGGAGTTAAGCTTTGGAACATCATTTCTATTTCAAGCTATAAAAAGTAAATAAAAAAATTGAATTGAAAGATAATTAAATGTAGCATTACAGATATTTAAAATGTCAAATATTATGGATCAAATCTTGTAGTTTTCTGTATTTGGAACTTAATACTATTAGTAAATTATATTATAATATTATTTACTGTAAAATGATTTAAATCTATAAATAGGGAAATCTTTGTTGTTTGTAATTTAAAATTTTTTGTTATTTGAAAATAATTAAAAGTTGTAAAACCAGTTAATTCTAATTTTCTTGTGGAACACATATTGCCATTAATTAGAAAATTACTTAATTAAATGCTCAAAGCTAAGTGCAATTTGAATATACTGAGTATCTCAACAATAAGTTTACAAACTTTTAGGAGGGTTGAAGATACATTTGGATTATTCAGAATCACATAGCAATACAGGCATGTAACTACCTACTGTTAGAAAGAAAAAGCATAAGTTTACTTCCTCGAAAAACAATGACTTCTTTATACTTAGATTAATTTTAAAAAAAAATGAGTATTAATTAACATTAAGTTAACTAAATTATGTCAGTTAAATATTGATCCATAAAGTATGCAAGTGGCTATTATGAATCTTTAATTTTTAATTATTACTGGTTTGTAAATAATAATTTTAGTAAGCAAAATTGTTAAGAGTTCTTATTAGCTTCAACAAACCCTGACAGGATTTTTATAATATAAAATATGACAATAAAACAATGCACTAAAAATTAAATTGTTGCCTAGAAATATTAATAAAAAATAATATAGAAATATACAGAGCGCCTATAAAATAACTGTCTTTGTTTAGAGGCATCTACAACTAAAACAATGAACAGAATGAAACTAAATTTCCTATACAGACTATGGAAGATACGGGGAGATGATTTTTTTTAAAAAAAATTATTGTTAGGGGGAGATTTTGATGCTGGTATCATTTACACACTATGAAATTTCTGCACTCTAAGTAGATTTTTGAAATTTTCTAGTTCATGCATGATTTTGGAACTGTTGGAAATGAAAAAAAAGTTAAAAGTTATAATAAACACACAGAAAATTAATTATCTCAAAATTCATGATAATGTTTAAATAATAAAAAAATGCACATGCAGAAATGAATCACAACAATAGGAAACTCACAGAAAATACTTGCCTTAATCAAAATTAGAGTCTCCGGGGCCATGTGCAATATTTTTAGTGTATAGACCTTTTTTGTATACATAATATTGCATTCTGTGTATGACATTTTCTACCTTGGCTCAATGTTTTGTAACAGCTCGTTTTATGTTCTCCTTCAAGGAACTCAGGTTTGTAACAATACCAGTATGCACAACAGATTTAAGATACCCCCACAGCCAAAAATCATATTGTGTGGCATTTAGGGAATAGGTTGGCAATTTGTCTGAAAATATTGGTTGATAACTTTCTCATTACCAAAATACAGCCATAAAAAGTTCTGTACTAAATGAAGAATATGTGGTCATGCTCCATCTTGCATAAAAATATGTCCAAGCACTATCTTTGCTGCAATTAAGGAATGGCAAAAATTTCCAGCATTTACTGATATTTCACACCAGTAACTAAACAGGTAATAGGACCTGCTAATATTTCACATGCAGGTAATAGGACTTGCTGATATTTTCACCAAACCTGTCACATAAACGCCAAGAAATTAGAAAAATCCACCTAGATTGTGCGAACTTCAAAGTGCTTGCATGACAGCAGCATGAAAATCTCCTTTATAGATATTTCTTCCCCCCCTGGAAATCATCTCTCCATATCTGTATATCAAATTTGGTTTCTTTCTGTTCATTTGTTTTATCTACAAATGTCTCCAAAATTATTTTTTTTCCATATCTGTTACATACTTACTTATCCTCTTTGTGCCCAGTGGCACATAAGATCAGCCACAGCAAATCTTACTTCTCATAAGTTTTTGCACGTCTTGTCATGGGCATTACAAAATTCAAATTTTGTGTTTCTGTAATCTGTGATTTTTGTGAGGTAGGGTGATTAGCTCCTCGGCCCACTTTTTCCAATTTACCAAAGCTTAGGGACGAGCATGCTAAATCTTTTGGCTGAGTTACAGTAATCTATAGTTATTATTTAATTGAAAATAAATATAGTAATGAATCAAAATAGGTATTTTAAATAAAATTTTTTTTTTTTATTTAAAAATTGCTTAAGAATAATGAATTTTTTATAATTCATTTTGAATTGTAAATTTTTGTGATAGGAACTTTTTTTAATGACTTAAGAAAAAACAAATTATTCTTAAATTTTATATTTCTTCACATCTAGAAATATTTTAACTTTTCTCTTTCATTTGGTATTAATTATAATCTCTTATTTATATATTGTTTTGATATTAAATTTTGAAATTAAAAGCATTTTAAATCAAATTATAGATAATATAATTGCACATCTATCATCCAAAAAATGAAAGTGAAAATAAACAATTTTTACTTTACTTCAGGAATTTTTTCTTTTTGTGGGAATAAAGCTAATATTTATTTTAATTTATTTTTCTTATGAACAATGATGTTTTTCTTTCTTTTTTTTTTTTATACCAATGAGCTGACTTTATATAGAACATATTCTGTTTTATTATAATCTATAATTTTTTTACTTGATTGAATTTTGTATTCTATTCTATTTCTGTATTCTATTTTTCATTTATTAACCAAAACAGGAATTGATTTCATATTATATTTGTTTAGCCATTCTAATATGGATCCTGCAAAATTATTAGAAGAACAAAAAAGATTAGAAAGGGAAAGAAACTTTCAAATGCAGCAACAAAGATTAAAACAGTTTACCGTAGCTGGTAAAAAGGGAAGCTTAAATGCAGATAGTCTCATTGATAGTATAATTGGAAAAGTGCAACCTAAAACAAATCATACAACTTCCAGTTCATTTGCAAAACCATCTGGTAAGAATTTGTTAATTTTAACTTGATTATTGTCTGGTATTAATATTTTGATTTATTTTTTACTTCACCTAATAAATTGTTTGAAGTCAATAATAAATTTTGTAAAACTTTATAACTTTTATAAAAAGTTAAATTTTTATAGCACATTATTTTATGTCTAATATCTGATATTTTTTCTTTTTTTAGTTGTCAGGAAATTTTTTTTGTTTTTTGAAGTTAATAAAAATCATTTAATTAAAATGAAATTACATTCATTATCTTTTTTTGTACAAATTGATAATAAAGCTTTTACAAAAATAATCTTAAGAAAAAAGTAGAACATAAAAATTAGGTTAAAACGTCTATTTATTAATAATATATTTATGAAATAATAAAAAAGAGATACAACTTGTTTCAATATTTTTCTTTATTTATTGCACAAGTGTATATTTACAGGATAATTTTAGATGATTATTAGGACTGTGAATGAGTTACCAAATTGAGATACTAAAAAGACAGAATATCAGTTAAATGACTTGATACAATAGGTTTAAATAGGTTAGCAATAAAGCAATTCATCATTACTATCTGAATATTCATTTGTAATACCACTTTAATTTGACCTGCCATATGCACTTTCTGAATCTAAAACATGTATTTCATTATCAATTTCACTAGGCATAATTATAATATTTACTTACAAAATAATAAAGTCAGAGAAACACATTTTGTTGATTTGACCTCCCTTTAATCTTGCATGTTTGCGACCACTGCTGTGCCATGATTTTCGGGCATCAGTATAATTTTAAGGGGATACCAAAGATAAATCAGTGTAGATAAAAATTAAAGTGACTAAAACCAAATGCATATTTAGTGTGTTAAAATCATTATTTCACAATCTGATTGTAAAAGTCAATTAAAGACCAAATATGTATGAAAAAAATATGAAAGCAAAGCCTTGATGGCCACCATATTAGTGAATGTGCTAAACTGTTAAATGTTGCATTAAAGAGAGATTATTGTACTCATTTCATTTTACATTTCTTAGCCTTGAGGTCAATTATTAACAAAAGTTGTGAAAAAAATCAGCCATTTAGTGAGCAGCTTGATGGCCAATAGGCCTTTGGTGCTTCAGATTTGCATCCTGGCGGTGGCATAGATGTTTGTTAGTGGTTCGGAATTCATGTTAAACTGTAGGTCCTGGTCTAAGTGTGCTAAACCCAAATTGTGCAAAAAAAGGATTGTAGATCGACAAACAAAACCAGCCATTTAGAGCTGAGATTGTGAACTCTATGATGAAAGTAAACCTATCAGATGCAAAGTTGACAGCGAAGAATAACCCATTTTCAAGAGCTTTGCATTACATATAATAAGTCTGTTTTTGTAATAGAATACTTGATTACATACCCTATAGTAGTGACTATTAAATGGTTAATTTATTACTTAGTATTACTTATTAATTAGTTTGAAACACTTCAATCATCTTTATATAAAATCTTTATAATATTTAAACTGTATTATGAGTGCTGTTTTAATTTGTTGTATATTTAAAAGATAACTATTCTGATAACCCTAATATTACTATACTTCAAATTTGTGTATTCACATAAAATTTTTTTTTATAAGTTTTGCACTATTGTAATTTATAGATTGCTAAAGAAATATGTACCTTTGTTGTATATTATATATTTGATACAGAATTCATTATAATGAAAAACGTTAATTTTTTTCTATAGACACTGAACATTGTAGAAACATATCTTAACTATTAAGGTTTTAGTGAGAGTTATGGGAAAAAATATGTTTATTGTGTAATGATTCACTTTTTTTATAGACCAAATAAGGTCTATAAAAAAACTGAATCATTACACAATAAAAATAATTAATAATTAGTAAATTTTGTTAATGGATTTTCATGCTGTTTGTAATACTATTATTTGTTCAAACAGTGCCTACTGAACCAGTAAAACCAATACAACCCAGAAGGGAATTTCCTCCTTCTGTTACAGTTTTTAAACAAGAAACTCCCCCTCCAAATATTCCTGTTAATCCACAAAAGCCTAAAAAAGGTATATTTTTCTTTTTCTTCAGAGGCGAATATTTAAGAAAGAAAAATGATTTGATTTTATGTTTGACTTTTTATCATAGCAAATTGTATGTTTAGACAGCCCAGACAAAAGAAATATATATATGCACAATAAAATGTCTTTTTATATATTGCTTTTAGAAATAGTTGTGAATGAAATGATTTTATAAAATTAGATCATATTGATTTTTTAATTTTTCCGTTGCTGTAGCAAATTTTGTTTGATATAATTTTTGTCATGAAAACTTGTTGACTTGGACTTTTTTTTTGTGTGTGTAGTATAAAAATAGTGAAAAAGGAAACCACTAAAAAGTATACAATTGCATTATTTGTAGAGCAATGCTTAGAATAAATTATCAGTGCTAAAATACTATGATATTTCATTAGTAATTAATTTTATGGTAAAAAGGTTCTATAACAAATTTTAATCCTTTGTAGTTATAATTTTAAGGTATTATATGTTTACAGTGACCCTGTTAATTATTTGTTTATTGAAATTGCTCTTATGCAAAATTTTCTACTAACCGTAAAATAGCTTGTTCTTAAAAGTTTTTTTTTTTTGTCTTTTACTTTACTAAATTTTTGTCATCTTTTTTTATGGATAATTTAAAATTTAATTTTCTGGAATCAATATTTATCATATTATTCATTGAATAAAAAGCCTGGTCATCTGTTTGAAATTTTGTTTAATACAATGTAATAATGTATATTAAAATCGATTTATGGACTGCATATGAAACATAAGTTGATTTAAAATTGTTTTACGATATTTTTCATTATACTATCAATGTATTATTTTAATTTTATTTTCTGTTTTAATTTGAAATATTCTAATTTTATATTTTAAAATTCCTATAAGTTTTTGTATTAATTGCTGTCCATAATTGTTTGATATTCTTTTATAATTTTATTATTAATAATCAAATAAATGTAAAGTTAAAAATAATTTTTTTATATAATTGCAGCATTTACAGTAAAAATCAGTTACTCAAAAAATAAATGCAAAATATGTGAGAAGAAAAAAACTTTGAAATGTATTTTTTCCTGTGAAACATTATTGAAAATTTTATTTTTAAAATGATTGTCATAGAAATATATATTTTTTTTTACATTTTCTGGTAAAATTATTAGATAAACAATATTTGAGTAAAAGCATAGTGTTATTGAGATTTTGTCTGTTAGATATTAATGGATCTATATAAAATTATTTTTTTAATAGCATGCATATAATTCTATCATATAGGCAGGTGCATACCGGGTTTTTTTTTTGAGAAAGAGGGGGATAGGATTTAACAAAATAAAGTGTAATTGTTTATGATAGCTTTAATATGTCATATTAAATTCTAAGTAATAGAAAAGTCTGAAGTCAAAATTCCATTTATTAATTATTTTATTTATTGTTCGATATGTCAATTATTTATTAATTATTTTATTCATTGATTCAGATATGAAAAAAAGAGAACTAAGAAGTATTTGCACAAAAAATAAAAATTTAATTAAAAAAAAATATTGTATTAACAAGTTATAAATTAAAATTCAATCTTTTCTCTTTTGCTAGCTTACCTTACATCGTTTTATCCATGAATATTTAAAACTAAACTCGGAAAAATGCTGGCCAGCCACAATATTAAAATTGATGCTGATTAATTGAAATGTTTAATGTTTAATAAAAAACAATTAGGTGTAAGTGGGAAGGGGCCATCAGTTTGAACACATGCACATATATCACTTATGGGCTTATTGGGGGAGGCTATCTTGCCATCTACTCTCCTGGGTATGCATCTGCATATAGGCATCCTGTAACATTCTGTAATGATATGGTGAATCTATTTCAAATCAAACATGTGTAATTATGAGAAAAATTTAATGACAAATTTCTTCAATCTAGAACTTGATGCTATGATGCGTGAGTGCTCTGATCTTAGTGGACCTCAAAAAGCTAATAAATTTTCTAAACCTGTTGTTAAAGAACTTGGTCCATCAACTCAGCAAAGATATACATTTACAGCTAGTAACAAATCTAGAGATTGGAAAACTATTCAGGGACTTGATGAAGTATTTGTTACCAAAAAGTCTCGTAAGTTATGTTTTCGTAGTCTATGAAGCTTATAAAATTATTAAGAATTTTACAAAATTATTATGATTCTTTTTTTGAAAACAATTAGCTTCATATATCATATTCTTCTTTCATCTATTTTAATAAATGTAGTGTATGCATTCATTTTTCATCCATATAAAAGTTATATTTTACTGTAGCCTTTGTCAGTGTCCTATAATGTTCTTATGTAATGCCCATTCTATTGAATTTGACAGGTTATTTTTTTTATATCGAAATTTTAATTTTCCGAAATCAAAAGAAAACCGCCAAAAATTTTGTAAAGTAATTGTAAATTGCAATTGTATAAAATCCTAATTGTAACTTGCTATTCCTGTTTTAAATTTAATAATGCTTAGTTTTCCAAATTACAGTTTCCATATACTTTAAAAAAAATTTCTATTGTAACTGGTTATGCTGTATTACAAATTTTCAGGATTTAAAAAATGGTATAGAAAACTTGAATTTATAATCTTAAACATATATATATTTTTAGGTTTCCCTCAATGGTGTAGTAAAGAATATATTCCTGATCTTTATAAAAGTGTTGAAACAATAGTCACTAACAATGGTACAACTACACCCGATACAAAATTACTTTTTCCTATTTTGATATCATCAGGATTGCCTCAGCAAATATTAGGACAAATATGGGAATTAGTTAACCAATCTGCACCTGGCCAGTTAACACTTGAAGAGACATATGCAGCGTTAGCTCTAATAGCTGTAGCACAGGTATGATTTATTTTTTTTATATTGGAATACGAAAATTAAAGAAATTTAAATTCTGAACTATTACTTTAACATAGAATATTCAGATAGCTTGACAATGCTTATTTGTATATTGGAAAATTGGAAATTGGAGTATTTGTTGGTTCTGTAGCGTAGTAATTATATCTAGCAGAACTAAAAATATTTGCATAAACTATTTTAGTAAAGTTCCAGAAAAAGGACTGTGATATTTATTTTAATATTTTTATAAAATATTTAACTAATAACTATTATATAAGTAACTATTTACAATTATTAATATAATTAGTTATATAATTAACTTATTTATATAATTAACTATTATTTTAACTAACTATAACTATTATATAATTTTAACTAAACAATGAGATAAAATTTAAACATTTCTTCAAATCTAATAGTTTACAAATAACCTGTTTTATTATTAAATAATTTTTAAATATATGACGGAATAATATTAAGAATTTGAGTTATTTCAAAATGTTTTGAGAAATTTTCTTAATGAAAGGGTAAAAATTTTAAGTTTTATGTTTGTATTTTTTTCTAAGTAGTATTTTTGTTTGTTTTTAACATTGTAGTATTTTCTTATATTGCCTTAAAATTTATTTTTTACATTTTGAATTCTTTTTATTTATGCTTATAAATTTTTATTTTTCCATGACTGAAAAAATTATTTGTATATTATTCCTATTTCAATTTTTTTTTATGTGGCTGTGATCAATTGTAAATAAAATATGGCAGGATGCAATTTTTAATTGGTTGTATTAATCTTTTTATTATCTTGAAAAATGGAATTTGGAGTTAAATGCTATACTAAACATAGTTTCCTGAACTTTTCATATATGTTTCTTTGCAACTTGTGCTGAAATTTTTCTTAGTTAACTTTAGCAAAGTAAAAAATATATAGCTTCAATGAAGCTGGACAATGCTGGGTTTTATATGCTAATATTTAAAAAAAAATTCTATTAATATCTGTGTCTGTCTATGTACATCTACTCCATAACCAGAGTAAGTGGGGAATTGTAAAACATACCTATGATTTATAATGATCTGAAGATAACAACTGACCAGTTAGATTTTGCTAACTCTTTATATTTCCAAGATATCAAAATTAAATTTTTTTTTTTTTTTTTTTTTAATTGAAAAATTATATGCATTTTATCTGCAATGAATTATATTTGGCAATCTGCTTTTTTTTATATAACATTTGGAACTATTCATTCAAATAATGTCCTTTTCCACAAATAAATAAATAATAAAATTTTGCTTATTGAAAAATTTCAAATTCAAAAGCCTGATTTGGAGCTATTTTTTATACAACTCTTTTTATCATTTATCAAATTTGTATGAATCTTAAGAGAGCAGCAATTTTTTTTTGTTTTATCCTCTTAAATTATGTAGTTATACACACTTTTCTTTCTCCTCCAGAATGCCTGAACTTGCCTTCTATATAAATTGTAACAAATTTTATTTTTGTCACAATCCTTAGCAAATTACTTTTTTTCTTTTGTATCCAAAATGGCTACCTATGACTGACTTTTACTTTATTGTATAGCGGGAGATTTTAGTAGAAGACTTTTAAAAATGTATTTTGTAAAAAAAAATTGCAATACACCAGTTTGTCATACAGCTAGATATTTTATTGTAAAGTTGAAATAAGGAAATCTAATGAATAATTTATTCTTTTAGGCTGGCCATCCCTTGAAAACAGCAGATGTTCTTCATCAGCTTCCTGCTTGTCCCATTCCTCAACTTCAGTGTTTTGCTGTTCCTTCCCAATCTATTCCTACTGAAACAAATATTCCACCACCATCATCATCATCAACAATAGACAAGAGTAAACCAGCTACTTACTCTGCTTCTGAATCTCCTGATCAAAATACTCACCTTGTTATAAGACCATCTGCTATCTCTTTGAAAGAAGTTACTAATTCTGCAAATATACCTAATGCATCTTCTGAAATCAAGAAAGAAATTGCTGCTGGTTCAGCAAGTGCTGGCTTATCTGGTAAAGTCCAAATTCTTAGTTTCATTTATTAAATAAGTTAAAAATATTCCTTTTTAAAAAAAATAACACTAAATTTACATTACAGTTATCAATATATTGGGTTGGTAAGAAAGTTCTTTTGGTTTTCAAAATGTTTTTTTTTTTTAAATGTTAAAAACAGAAAGAAATTTCTTGCCAATCTAATACGAATCTTATATGGCTTAAAGCAGATATTTTAATATTTTGTACCTTTTCAATTTCCTTTTTGGAAGCAGTACTAGGAATGTTTTTATTGACTTAGTGATCTTTAGAATATAGTAAAAATAAAATGTCACTAATTTAAAGTATTCCATTTTATTTTATAAAATGTTGAGTCAACAACATCTTTCAAATAGTCATAAATGAAAGAAAATTCATGCAGTCAAATTTATGTAAAAAAAAACAACAGGTATACAGCTTTTTTTTTTTTAACTAAGCATTAAATATGTAAATATTGTATAAAGTATTAAAAAAATTAAATACTTAATACAATTAAGTACTTAATTTTAATAATTAATTAATGATTGCTTAATGCTAATCTTAATTAATTACTTAATAATTAAGTAATTAATTATTTAATACTAAGTAATGAAGTACTCTTAAGTACTGAAAAATTCTTTTAATCACTTAATAACACATTGTTATTTTAATGCATAACCTTCATAAATTTAGGTTTTACAAGCTCTCCAGATGACGAATTTGATGATTTCAAATCTGCTACTCCTACAGCTGTGAATTTTGCTATAACTACACCCTCTTCAGATTCACTACAAGAAGATGATGCTTTTGCTGATTTTAAACAAGCTCCTCCTCCTGTTAATTCTTCACCAATCTTTAAAAAGGTTTCTATTCCATCTGCAGTTAACAAACCTCCATTAGTAGAACAAGATTTAATGTCTCCCGAGGAGGATAAGTATAGCATCTTTCGTACATTACAACAAGTTGAAAATACAGATGACTGGGGAGATTTTTCTTCTGTTGCCACTGATCTGATGAGTAATGTCGATACAAAACTATCAGACACAGAAGAATTTAGTCAGAAAAGTGAAACCATTTCTTCCGAGCTACAAGCTAATCCTTCTGTTTTTGTTGAAAGCAATGATAGTAATTTAGATTTATTTAAAATGGAAAATCCTGCTCCAATAGATACCACTAAAGATGACGATGATTTTGGTGATTTCCTCCATGCTGAGCCACCTCTGCCAACTGTAGATGCTGTGACTTCCCAATTAAAAGATCTTAACACTAACTTTGCAAACTTTGATAACTTTAAAGAACCAATAACTTCGATCGAATTTCACCAAATGCAGCTAACTGGTCCATCAAATAATTCCCAACTGGATGATGAATTTGGTGATTTTGCGAGCAGTTTGCCTATTCCATGCAAACCTGAGTTGGGATCTGAATTTCTCTTTAGACACCTGAAAGATAATATATCTTTGGCTGAGAGCCAATCTGTGTCCAGTTTGGAATTGGGGACCTTTGATGGTGGTGGTCACAGTGGAGAATCTAAGTCATCACTTAGTAGGCAAGGATCTATCCCTAGTTTGGATTTGAAAAATACTTTCGTGGAAGGAGGAGAAGGTGAAGATTATTTTGGTGAATTCCAGTCTCCTGTTCCTCCTGTTAGTACATCATCCAAGTCACCATCTCCTGCCAAAGATGTTAAAGGGCCAGAGAATAGTAAGTTATAATGATCAATAAATAAACTATTGAAAGAAAATAATTAAATTTGAATTGCCTTTTGAGGTTTTTAGTTGTTATTTATATGCTTTACCTAAAATTCTACACAATTTCAGTTTTTTTTTCTAATGTATTTCCAAAGAATTTTTTTAATGTATTTATTAAGTCAAACTTACAATATGTCACTAGGAAATTTTCATCATGCATTTCTAAAAATGTTCTGCCAAAAAACTGTTTTTCCCTCCCAGATAATAGATTAAATTTTCGCTCTGCTTTATTTAATTTTTTTTTTTTTTTTGATACTAATCAAGTTTTTCATTTCTTCTGAAAAGGAATAAGGGGCCTGATGGCCAAGTGGCTAGCACTTGGTGCTACAGGTTTCAGGTTCGAGTCCCGGCGGGATGTTTGTTGTGGTTCAGAATCCACTGTAGGTCCCGGTCTGTTTAGCCTATGTGTGCACAAGATGACCGTAGAGCGACAAACCAAACCAAATGATGATTAGGAATGATTACAAAGAAATTTTTTAAAAAAATTGTTCCATTTAAAATTAAATATATCTAAATTAATTGAAATTGTTTCTTACATTCTCATATGGAACCTTTTATTTGCATGTATTTGCAGAATATATTTGTTGAATACATTGCAGTCATATCTTCTATAAGATTTTTGCTATTTGTATTGTATAAATATGTTACTTTTAAAACATTTTTTTGGCATTAAAAAGCCTTTTTTAGTATAAAAAAATGTAGTTTAGAATTACTGCTATGAATACAAACATGGAAATTTAAAGCAATAATGGAAACCACAGAAAGTAATTGAACAGGCAGAAATCATCTGCAGATTATACTTGTTGCAGATTATATCAAATTATTTTTCTTTTACCATTGAAATTGTAAATATGAAATTTATACTGTAACTATATAATTTATTGTCATTAAAATTTAAAAGTGAATTAAAAACATAAACATTATGGGAGAGATTTATTAATGTGTAAATACCTTTAAATGTTCTTTTTGTTACATGAATCCTTTTTACCAGTAATATAACTTTTCTCTGTAATAATTTTAATTGCATAAAATTATTTATGTTAAAAACAGTTTACCAAAATCATATAGAAATAATACATTTTATTCTATGCAATTCAATAATAAAATATACTGTAATACATAGAGTAATTGTGATTTATAAATAAAAACTTGTCAATGTAAAAAATGTTGTTTGTTCTGCTTAAATTGTTATGTAACTGAAAATAATTTATTTCTATTGGTAATCACTTATAATATTATAATTAATTGTATATATTTATATGAGAAATCTAGAGGTCAGTGTAAATATATCTAGATAATGATTTTTATATTAATACAAAATTGTAAAAGACAATTTTGTTTTAATAAGAAGAATTAAATATAAATGCAGATTTTTTTCTACAGCTTTAAATTAATAAGTTAAAGTAGTAATTTTGCCTGTTTATTAATTATATTTTAAATTACAAATTACAAATAAGAAATAAGAAAAAAAAAAAACTGCTAAAGATGATTACTATGTAAATTAAATAATAATCTGCAAGAATTTTTTCTTCTGATATTCATAGTTATGTTTATGTAAAAAGTATTGTTATTCAGAATAACTTTCTATGAAATAATTTAAGTGGGCCTTTTTTAATTTTATTTTTAATTGTAGATTTTCTCTCTTTGCAGATGGTTTATGTAATAATTTATTGAATGTGAATTTTCAAAATGTTAGAAGTGTGGCTCCTTTGACTGACAAATATAGTGTAATAAGAGCAGAAGAGGTATTTGTTTATTGTTATTCTAAATTATATTCTGAAAACTCCATTAAGAATTTTTGTCTTTAGTTAAAAAAAAAATAATTTTTTAATTCCAATTGAGTCTTATATTTCTTATTTTACTATGCTGTCATTGATGATAAAAATGTACTGCTTTTCTAAATTATAAGCAAATTATTTAAAATATTTTTATTTAGAGGAAAGATGAAGATCAACATATCAGCTGTTGGGTTCGTTGTCTTCAGAGCTCATTAAATATTTTACAAAACACTAAAAAGATTTTTAATCAAATGAGCTGCAGCTCTGTTTGTAATGAAGTGCTTCGTTCTGAAGAAGGGGAAAACTATATTAAAGGTTTGCTATATTTTTCTTTTATATCTGATGTTTAAATATTTTTAATTGAATCAGAAAATACAAATATTTCCATAAAATTGATATGACAAATATAGTTCGATCACTGATAATGTAGAAAATTGGCAGCAACCAAATTGAATAGATTTGGTTGTTTCTTATCGCACTTGGTCGACAGCAACATCTATACCAAATCCATGAACCCATGTGTTCTCATGGAAGGAGAGAAGGAGGGTGGGCAGCTTCTGTTGGGATGGAGCACCTGTTGGCAGAAGTCTGACTTGGCTCTGTGTTGCTGAAGAAGGACTTTTAGGGGAAACTACCCAACATTTGCATATAGTCTGGAAGAAACCCAGAAAACTCTCACCAGGTAGTCCAACTAACGAGGCAAGATGCTAAACATCACTAACACTATTGAGTTTTTGTTTTTTGAAATAGTGTCTGTAACAAAGTCGCCAGCAGATTGAACCTCAGCCCAAATGCTCACCAGCGTTGTCTCTGAGCCACAAGTCAAGCTTGGACAGATTTAAAAAAGAGTAGCATCATAGGGAAGGAAATGCTATTTGAGAGGGATATGAATTTGCAATAAAAATATTTTAATTTTTTTAAAATTAAAATTTTAGATTACATGATGTTAAGAAAAAAACTAGATGAAAAAACTCCATACTAACCATTATAATTTTTTTCTATCTTAGCAGCTTTGCACAATGTATATCTGACTAGCACCCCTAGCAAATAATGGATTCGTCCAGATGCTTACTTTTCCATGCTATTCATGGTCAGACTATGTTATTAGGTCAAATATTGTTTTAAAAAATCTATTATTAGTTCATTTAAAAATAATCTATTCTCATAATTTTTCTATTTGCATTTACTAAATAATTAGCATGATAGAGAAATATATCACTACTAATAAATTTTAAAAATGTTTAGTTATATAATAATGTACTTGGAAATGTTAAAAATAGAATTTAAAAATTGTGTTAAAAATCAGGCATAAGTGAGTTTGATTATTAACTATAATTAAAAGTATCGTTTTCTAGAATAATTTGATTATTAATAACTTTTTCAATTGAAAAGCATTTGGAATTTACCTTTGCAGTAAATATTAGGTTGGCGAAAAAGAAATCCATTATTTTTTTATGAACTTCAGGACTTTATTTAACATGCTTCGGATTGTCCGATTTGGGTCAAATATGCACCGTTTTGTTGTATGATTTGTTGTCATTTTAAAGGTAACTTCATAATGCCTCTCTCATAGAAGTCCTGGTCTCTATTTGCAAAAAACTCTAGTAGTCGATTTTCACAATCCTCCCTAGATGCCAATTTTTTATCATTAAAGAAATTTTGCAATGCAAGAAAAAGATGATAATCGCTTGGTGCCAAGTCCGGACTGTATGGCGGATGCATTAAAACTTCCCAACCAAGCTCCCGAAGTTTCTGGCAAGTCACTGTAGATGTGTGTGGCCTAGCGTTGTCCTGGTGGAACACGACACCTCTCCTGTTGGCCAATTCTGGCCGTTTCTGGTCAATCGCTATCTTCAAACGGTCCAGTTGTTGACAGTAGAGATCAGAATTTAGCGTTTGGCCATATGGAAGCAACTCATAATAAATAATCGCCTTCCAGTCCCACCAAATGCATAACAGAACCTTCCTGGCCGTTAGTCCTGGTTTGGCCACCGTTTGAGGTGCTTCACCGCTCTTTGACCACGATCGTTTTCGCACAGGCTTATCGTATGTGATCCATTTCTCATCTCCAGTCACCATCCGTTTAAGAAATGGGTCTATCTCATTCCGTTTGACCAAGACTTCGCAGATGGAAATTCGATCCATCATGTTTTTTTCTGTTAATTGGTGTGGCACCCAAACATCGAGCTTCTTTTTGAATTCAGCTTTGTGTAAATGGTTTAAAACTGTTTTATGGTCGATTTTTAGCTCCTGGGCGATGTTACGACTGCTACCATGCCGGTCAACTTCGATCATTTCTCCGATTTTATCGACATTTTCGACGACCGGCCTACCTGTGCGAGGTGCATCTTTAACATCAAAAATTCCTGAACGGAATCTACGAAACCAAAATTGCACATAATTGGCTGTTACAGTATCGGAACCATAAACACCATTCACAATTTTAGCCGCCTGGCTTGCATTTTCGCCTTTGTCAAAGAAAAACTGCAAAATGTACCGAATTTTCTCTTTGTTCACTTCCATTTTTAACACACTGTAACTCCCAACTGAATGGACCAAACAAAAAACAGAAAAAGAATTATTTTAGTACGAAGTGCCACCTTTCTAACGAGCATAAATCTGAAATTGTTTAATTGATACTTTACGTGATATCGATCACTACAGCCATCTATCGAAAAAATAATGGATTTCTTTTTCCCCAACCTAATATTTATACTTTTTGCTATATGTTCTTCATGGCTTAATCAAGGGGATCGACTACTATTTAGTTACTACAGAAAATAACAAATATTTTTGGATTTACAACAGATCATGGAGAAAACAAAGTTATTATTTTTTTAAACATTTTTGTCCGAAACATTTGTTTGGTGTCCTTTTTAAAAACGCCTATTATTTTTTTTGGTATGCTATTGTAAAAAAAAAAAAAAAAAAAAAAAAAGAGAGAGAGAGAGAAAATTTTATGCAATTTTTTTGTATAATTTAAAAACTAACAATCTTGTTCATTAAAGTGAACAAATAAATGTATTGTTATTGTTACATTTTCCTTCTTATAAAAAGAAGTCTATGAGTTTAGTATTGATATATAAAATTTTTCTACACTTTTAATGTATATGTTTTCGTTTAAAAATATTATGCAGCTTTAGTATTAAAAAATTTATAAAAAGTATTGTATTAAATAATTTTAGGTGTATTAGGAACATTTTATAATCCTTAAATTAACACTATTTGTATGAAAAGTCCTCAAGTTAAAAAAAAACATTGCATTACTTGATAAAATTATAAATTATAATTGTGAATATCTATTGATATGAATTTTGGAGTAATTTCGATTGAAAAATGGTACGTATTTTCTGCTTATGCCCTTATACTTGCTTCAGTAACTGCACACATTTGACACCACAGCCACTCCAGATTATTGAGTGTTAATATAGTTTTAATGAAACAGGGAGATTTACTGTCGACCTGTTTAACATATGCTTGGTATATGTGATGAGGAAGATTAAGGTGAAACCGAGAGGCACTATCTTTTTTATTTTTGTGGATGACCTGGTCCTGTTGGCCTGGAATCGCACTGCACTCAATGAGTGCTTTTTATAGATTTGCTTCTCTACTCAAAGAAAAGGTTTATCTGGTATTATCTGGTTTTTTTTAGGTTTATTTGGTAATATTAAAGGTTTATCTGTTAATAGTGCAAAGATTAAAATATATTATAAATACTAGAAAAAAAGAGCTATACCAAAGTGTGAAGAATTTTAAATGTGGTAAATAGATCTATGAGAGAATTAAGGCGGTTAAATATCTGGGTGCTCAAATTAATGATAAAAATTAAATGCATCTTGAAATTGGATCACAAATAGGTGCAGAAAATCGCTATCATGCACTACAAAAGCTGTTAAGATAATCTTACTTAAACAGAAAGTTAAAAATTCTTATATACAGAGGTTCATTATCAGACCAATTGTTTTGTAGGGCTCTGAGACATGAACAATGAAAAAGTATGATGAAGAGTTATTGAGAGTATAGGAAAGACGGTTTTTTGGAGCAATATATGAAAATGACAAATGGAGAATTAAAACAATGAAATTTTTGATTGTTATAAGGAGTTCGATATTGTTATGGAGATAAGGAGAATTCAATGGCTTGGTCATGTAGAGAGAATGAAGTTAAACAGAACAACAAGAAGACTCCTTAAGGAAAATCTCAGTGAATCTAGACACAGGAAGATCAAGAATTAGCTGGGGAGATCAAATCGAAGAGGACTTGGAAGATATTCAGTGTTACTAACTGGAAACAAAGGGCAGCTAGTCATGTGGAATGGCAAAAAATCTTGCTGGAGATCAGGACTGTAGCACCAATGTTGATGAACATAGTTTTATGGGGGATATCATAGATAAATCATTCTAGATAGAAATTCAAATGAGTAAAATGTGTACCGTTTAGATGATATTTATATCTAATGAAGTTTGATTCACACTTGATTATAAAAGGTGCCAAACTTTTAAATGCCAGATTAAAAAGGTTATTACTGACAAGCATCAAAAACTACTGGGAACTGTAAGGTTGGCAACAAGTAATTAAAATAATAAATTATTTAAATATATTGAGGATTACTTTAAAACGGCTTATTAAAAATTTCTGTATACATTCCTATCTATAATTCATCATTTTTCAAAAATTTAATTTAAAAAAAAAAACTTCACTAGATTACTTATTTCTATCAATTATGAATTATCCATCTGAAATATATACTTGCATTTGTGTTCTTAATTTTCGTTTCAGTATGGAAATAAATTTCTAATACTTTATTACAGATTTCATCGAAGTGTACAAAGTGGTGCGTCGCATTGCTGTAGCTTCTAAATCAGCTAATAAACAAACTGTTCCTATTATTGATTTACTCAAGGAAATTGATCAAGTGTGGCATACCATTTGTGGATTTTTTGCTGGTTCTGCTCTTATGGTAAGCTTAAATATTTTTGCATTTGACTTATGTATTATGAATTGTTTTTTGTAAAAATATAAATAAGTGATTTTTTTAACGGTAGTTTTTATATTTATACACCATACAAAGTTAGCTAACTATTTGGCAAAGTTAATAGCAAGAGATCTAAAATCTTGAAAAAGTTGGAATTTAACAACTACTAAATGTAATTTACTTTTCCATCTATGTTAAGTGGTCATCTCAATACCAGTTATAATTTTGATTCTAATCCACTTTTTTTCTCCTCCGATTTGTTTAGCCTAATTTTTTAACATGACAGACAATGGCAATAAAAAGTTCATATCAACAATCCTTAGTTATATTCTATTGACCACTAGAAAATGTTAATGAATATCAGTAGGCAAAAGATTTTTATTCTTATTAATATTGTTGTTTGAGTTGATTTGGAAGATATAATTATTTTAAAACATCTTAAATGGTTTTCATTTCTGAAGGTAATGGCTTGATGGCCAAGTGGTTAGTGTCCTGGTCTTTGATACGATAGCTCTAGGTTTGAATTCTGGAGATGGCATGAATTCGACATCGGGGCATTAGTGGTTCAGTATCGACTTTCAACTGTTGGTCCTGGTTTATAATTAGCCAAAGTGTGCAAAAAATGACTGTAGAGCAATGAATTAAACTAAACCTTTCTGAAAGCACTGAAATTATTTAATTTAATTTGCGAATAGAATGTGATAATAGTAATTTTACATTAAAGTTGATATCTCATGCTGCTTAATATTTAAGGGTTTTTTAAATGCAATGGGTTACATTTACAAATGCATATTTTCTCATTGAAATTGTTATTAATTGTCAGTAATCATAATAAAATTGTTAAGTATTGTGAAATTGCAATTTTAAATTCTGTTTAGATAGACTTGAAAAAATAAAATATGAGTAATTATTCTGCATAATGTAATCAGATAATATACTAATAAAATGGTCATAATACCTGTCTTAGAAATTTCAGGTTAAAGTCGGTGTCAAGTAAAGTTAAAAATGTGATGCATTTCAAATATTACATTCGGATTGTGCTTTCTTTTATATGTATTAATTCTCTGTTTCGCTATTCAAGCCCAATTTTTTTTATTCTCCTTAAAAAATATATTGCACTAAATTAATTATATGGAAATATATTGTTATGCAGTTTTAACTGGGAAGATTTAAATTAAAAAACTTGTGTATCAGTTTTATACAATTAAATTACTGTAGACTTTTTGACAGCAATTATTAGTTTTCCTCTGTTAGTAGATGTCTATATGCAAGTTATTATTTTAATATTTTTGCTGTAATTGAGAGAAAAATCACAATATTAGTAATCATTTCCATATCAGTTATGTTTTTTTTATAATCTTTCAATATTTTTTCAGATGTGTGCATCTTAAGTATCCACTTTTTTATTTATTATTAGAAAATCATGATGGCTTTCTTTTATATAATAATAATTATTAATTTCTCTCTTTGCAGTTCTGTATAGCTTGAATTGTTGATTTTTCATAGTTTTTTTAAGTATAGAATAATAAAGCTTAATCATGATCAAAATGAAGTATTTTTTTTATATTGCAGCCAAAAGAATCTTCATTAGAATTTTCCAGTGCAATTTTGGACGACAACACCAAAGCTTGTGGCTTGTGTCTTTTGGACATTGAGACAAAAAACAAGTTTGCCAGCCATGGAGAAGTATTGAAACTCTCCTATGGCGGCAGGAACTACCACAGTACATGTGCAAATCTGTGGGTTAACTGTGTAGATCCTCTCTTACCTGCTCTTCCTCTACCTCAGTTATTGTAACATTATAAAGCATTTATTCTTGTTCCAAATGAGTTTTTAGTTGTTAATATTTTAAAAAATGCATATAATCAGAATCATTGTAACGTTTTCAAAATAACTTTATATTATCGTGTGTTATAATTTATTTACAATTTTACATTTAATTGATGTTGACATTATTTCAAAATTATAAGGATCGTTCTTGTTAATTTTAATATTTGTGTTTTTCTACTGAAATAAAAATCAAAACCAAAATACTATTTATTATTCTGATTTTTAATGGTGTTCTTTAAAATGAAACATAATTAAATTTATGCAGTTGTGCAAAATAAGGACATGTTATAAAATTTAAATTATATACTTGAAAATGTTTGAAAAAGATGTCATATATGCTATTTATCTTCATTTATATATGATGTCATTTATGTATCTTATTGTAAACAATCTATTCAGAGTTACATTTTTTTTTCTATATGAAATTTCCAGGTTTTTATTTGAAGTAAAGTGTTTGATGGACATGTTAATTATAATGAGCTATGAATTTAATTAAAAATTTGTTATATCGTCTTTATATAATATTAATATTTGTACTTACTTTTAGAAAAATAGTTTAGTTTGTTATATGTATGCCAAAAATAATCCATTTTTGTTTGATTTATATATTGTTATAATACAATTAATAGATCAAGTATATTACATATTTGTTTTACTGCAATACATATTTATAAGGAAAAAAACCCACCTTAATTGCAAATATACATTTAATACCAATTATAACTGAATCAAATTGGTAATATCTGTGCCTAACTGTTCATTCCCAAAATAGATAAATATCAAAAAATATTATTTTGCTGACTACAAATATCTTGAATACCTGTATAATCCTTTAAGCCCATGAACATATTATCGTGCGAGTGAGGCATTTTTGAAATTTTTTCCTAGAAAGGCCTAACCCACACGATAGCGCTGGTTACAATCGTGTCCATGCTTCGGGGAGGCATAGATTATTTTTTAATATCATTGGAGTCAAAAAAAAAATTTTTTTTAGTAGACATTAAAGTAAAATTTAAAAATTTTTAGATTTTAAAGGCATAAATTTTTTATCTCTAGCATCCAATTTTGCTGAAATAATTATGGCTTTTGTGACTATGTTTATAGAGAAGAATGACTTTTCTCTACTTTTTCATGTCATTTCAGTACATATTGCAGTGAAATAACAGAATGGGGAGAAGCAATATGTGCAAATGTTCAGCAGATTATACTGAAAAAAGATTGCTTTATTGACCATGTGTTATAATTGTTTTTAAATACCAATGTTGACTACACCAACAATAAATAAATCTCAAAATGGTAGTGTTTTCAAGCAATTAGATTCAGTTATAATGAAGTATCAATACAGAAAATTAAAACCTATTAAAAAAAAAAAAATTTGTATTCATATTTTCCAGTTTCTTTTAGCATCTGCTGTCGGTATAAATTTCTTTATACTTATTTTTTAAAAATTATTTCTCCAGTTATAAATACTAAGTCATGATTTGTTATGTGTGTATGTGTATGTGCTGCTTTAAAATGGATAGTATGAATGTTAGAAAGTATTTTTATTAGTATTATGTTGAATGCATTGTGATAAATAACTGTTGATGTGAATATTTAATAGATTTTTTTTTTTGTGATCCATATATCAAAAAAAGTGATATTTTATATGAGAAGGAAATAAATTTTTAAGTAGTGTGTGGGATTTACTTTTTCATCATTCTTGACTCTTTATATCATGAATATTACCATTTTATTTATTTTAAAACAAACAAACGAAAAAAAATTCAGAAAAATCTATCCTTTTTAATGTGATATGTTTTTAACATACTCTAAATATATTTTTTTCTTAATTGGGCTTGGATTTTTGGGGCCTGATGGCCGAGTAGTTGGCTCCACTGGCCCCCAAAATCTGGCGGTATATGTTTTTCGAGCGGTTTTCGGCGATGCAGGTTCGAGTAACGGCTATGCCATGGATGTTTGTAGTAGCTCAGAATTCACTTTAAACTGTAGGTCCCAGTCTAATATGACTGTTGGGTTGATAATCCTACCGTGTAAAAAGAAAAAACATCTTCTATCACAAAATCTGCCAGTTGGCAGACGGCATTGGTCCATCATGGGGCTATTGTGCCCATGATAATGGGCTTGGATTTTGAATTGAATAAAAAAAGTAACATTTTTGTTTTACTCAAGATTTGAAAATATAATTTGTTATTAGAAGAAAATTAATTTTTTATGTATTTTATTAGAAGGATTTCTCCTAATCTGTTGAATGCATTTTAATTTAAGACTATAAAGTTACTATAAAACAATTAGGTTGCTGTTAGCCTAATACAGTTAAAGCATCAGTTTAAATAAAATGATTCATTTTTTTAAAGAGAATTTTCTTTATATTAAGAAATATTTAAATAATATTAAAGATCTGTATTATTTTATATCAGGATGAATTAATTCTAATATTTATGATATCCAGTTCTTTTTTCAGTGATAAAGGATAAAATAATTTATTCAAATATAATTTTGTTCTAAAAAATATTTAAATTAATTAAATATTCCATACTTATCTTAGTAGAAAAAAATTTAAAAATATTAAGTAGAATGCATTAATTGTTATTAATGAATATTATATATTAATATATTTATTAATGAATAATATGTTAAGAAATATTTTTTCTCTAGCAAGTTATTGTAGAGAAATAATTATGATGGTTAATTTTGTTGAGATGTGTTAGTGTTGTGAAATAAGTGGGAGTCCAAATAAGTGGATGTTTGACATTTATGGCCACTGAAATGCATGCACTGACAGATGTTCCCAACATGCAGCTGCACATTGGTATAAGACATTTATGTACATGGTAGGAACCATTAACTGTAAAGAAATCTGTACAATCTGTGAAAGAGAAAATATTACATATATACATAAACATCAAAAGTACCAAATCATTCCAAAACACATGACATTCACCAATAAGACACAACTTTGGCTTAATGTAAAGCAAGATTTCAAGGGAAGAGTGCGGCATTTGCATTAGCAAAACACACTGTTCAAAATAAAAAAAACGTTTAGTTATAATTACCCCAACACAATGTTAATATCATTACACATTCTTTCAATCATGATTGTATGTAAACATTCTTAATAAAATTACACTTATGTACACTTGGACATGGGTGAAATTCTAAATCTAACACAGAAGCAATTGATTGGGATGTTTGAGAAATTATTTAATTAAAAATTTATTATTTTCTAGGCTTCTTAAAAGAAGCAGATTGTTTGACATAAAGGTAAAAGTTAAAAGTAGCACACATTCATATTTTTACTTAAAGAAAAAAAATGTAAGCACAAGAAATAATCAAAATCATAATAAAGCATGAATGATATTTGCATTTTCAAATTATATTCTGTACAAAAAATGTACATAGGAGAAATTTTCTTGAAAATGTTGCCTTTTTTAAAAATTAAAATAAAAAAAGGGAAAAATTTTATATGAAAATATTAGTTTTCACAATTGAAAATGGTTTGTGGAAGAATATATATACTTGTTAAACGTGAACACAAAATGTTACACTTAAATAATTCATCGAGTTCAGTTATTGAGAAATGCAATTGAATTACTTATATGCCAATGAACTGATTTTGGTAACTTTATTAACAGTTACAAATAAATTTTTCTCATATTGTATTTTTTTTCAAAAAAATAAATTCTACACATTTTAGTAGAAGAAAAATGGGAAAATATTAAGTAGAATGCATTGATTGTTATTAATGCATCATAATAAGAATATTTATGCAAAAAAATTGATTAAATAAATAATATGGTCTATAATTGATTGCTAAATAAGCACCGATTTTAACTGAAATTTAATAAAAAGTATGAAAATTAATTTCATACTTTTATTTTAAGAAAATTTTATCAATATTATAATGGGTTATAACAAAATAATGATTAATGAATTTCAAGTGAATACATAATTTTGATTTTGTGCCGATACAGATTTCAAATATTATGAAAGCAAGTGACATTTTTTTTCACTTTAATTTATAGCTCGATTTTTATAAATATATATATTTTTTTGTAATAAATGTTAATTTCGCCAAAAATCATCTGTCTTTAAAATCTAAAACTCTTAAAGAAAGGTTTCATTTTCAAGATTTCTTTCCCCTTTATCTAAATTGTCGATTAGTGTGTTAATTCGTTATAATTTTGCTTTTTTTTTTGAGCAAAAGTATATTTTATATAATCCAAAAACTTCTTCACTTAAATAGAAATGTTCATTAAAAAAAATTTCAAATTATATCAATTAATAAGAATTTACTTTTATTGAGACAAACATCTTCTATTATATAGTATAATATATGAAATAATAACTTTATAGAAAATTATGACCAATTTATAAAAAAAATTCCTTTATAAATCATTATTTAAGACTACAGTGATATTAAGTCAAAAGTATTTTACTATCATTCATAATTGTTTGGATATAAAATTAGGTAAAATAAATAAAGAAAAGATATTGAAATAAATTTTTTTTTCTATGTATTATTTTAAAATAAATGTAACATTTATACAAAAGACAACATTTAAAATTTCAAAATATTATATTACATATGTTGGTATTTTTCAATATTAAAAATAACTTATTCCTTCCAATAAAGAGACCGTTGCTATCATTATTTTTTTTTTGTTTGCTACGATTAGTTTCAAATTTGTAAAAATTAATTTCTGCATATAAAGCTCATTTATACTGATATGAATAAGTGAATGGCTTTAAATAATTTATTGCTATTTAACTACCACAACAAAGTAACTTAATGGCATATTTGTTGTAACAGTATTTTATATTTTGAAATACCATAATTTTCTGCCTATAATCCATATCTGATTTATGCTATGTTTCTTTTTCCTTTTACATAATTTGGGCCAATAAAGTTCAGTTTCTGTATTCATGTTTGACATCTTAACTTTATTGATATTTATCAAATATTTTATGCCAAAATAATATTAAAAATGTAATATATATATATTAAAAATGTAGGAAATTGAAGATTCAAATGGGTTAAAAGGATTATGATGAAATTGAAAAAAAGTATATATTTCACATATTTCATGGAAGTGAAGTAATATAAAAGTTAAAGTAATGTTAGTAAAATTAGTAATGTTATAAAGGTTGAATAAACTAAAATCATTATTCATTAATAATTTAAAATTCATTTATCACATATCTATAAAGATTATTGAAAATCTTTTAATTGCCCTTTTCTAATAGAATGTTAATAATAATAAAACCTTATAGTCTTTGTATTTGCTAGAGAAAGGAATTTTTTGCTCAGTATCACAGTACGTTATACATTTTACATTCTGGAGAACATTTAACTATTTGTTTTTTGAACAAGCATGATTGCTTTACCACTATTAGCTTGCTTATTTATAAAAGACCCTGCTTATTTCTTTGCCATACTGAAGTTAGGTCTTATCTTCAGAAAATAGCATTCTTATGTAACTTTTTTTGTGGGGGGGGAAATTAATTTGTTTCGATACTTCAGAGAAAGAGGAAAAATTCTAGTATTTTAACATATAATTAATAGGTTACAGGCAAGGAATTATGGTATTTATTTTTTTTTACATAAAATCATTCTTTAAATTTATACAATAAAACATTTTCCTTTAGACAAAAGATTTGAAATTTACAAATATAATTTTATAATTAAAACTGTAATTTATAATAAGACTCTAGTTCTATATTATATAGTTATTTAAATTTATTTAGTATATTATTAATAATTTATGTACAAGCATACATTGTAATGCGTATAAGAGCACACCATACATACAATATCTTCCTAAATCTATCGTTTTTTTTTTTTTTTTTTAAAGATATAAATGCTGATAGTTATTCCATTTGAAAGAGGAAACACTCAAATATCTTTCGAAGAAATAAACGATGGCTAAGAAATTTTTTAAGAGATAATTACATGGTAGCAAATTTACAATCACTGAGAAATTTTTTTTGCTATAAAGTATTTTATTTTGACATTATATGTTGAGGGAAAAAATTGGTTATCACAGCATTTTCCAAGAAATGCAATATTTTAAATCTTTGAAATATGAAAACATTCCTCTACATGTAATGCAAATATGCTAATATTAGATAGAGAATTTTTTTTCCCCTGCTATAATACAGTTAAGCATTTTTATGCTCAATTTGATATAAGTTTTTCGAGTATCTCCAGACATACAGAGCTCTAAGCTGATATGAAAAACATATTTGTGACTAAGTTTGCGAAAATTCGTTGTAATTATGAGTTATAGTTAGCGGTTAATCTTTATGAGTGTAATTTCTTGCATTATTTTTTATTTATTAAATCTATCACATTTGTTTATTTAGATGTAATAATTAATTGAGCCGAAAAATTTTAAAGCTTATGAAACAATATGCATTTTTAAAATTTAATAATAAAAACTATTACTATAGAAAAAAATCTGCGAATTTAAAACCAAATATATCAGTTTTGCTTAAAATTATGTAGAAATCTGAATGCGAAAATTTATATTGAACTAAATATAATAATAATTTTTGGATCAAATTTAGAAATTTGAATACGAAAATTCATATTGAATTGTTTTTGCCAAATCGCAAAATAGAAACCGTTGGGAATTGTCGACTTTTTTTGTGCGCCAACTAAGAGATAAGTCGTCAAATGTAGTAATCCGGATTTCTTGTACTATTTGCAATGCACTCGTCTTACAATCGCAACCCTTTTTTTGGCGCACTTTGGCGAAACGAATTTTTGACGCCAAATCCCAGCAGCACCTATTCTGCGATTTTGCCACTTTTTTTTTCTCAAAAATCATAAACATTTCAGGAATAGTACACTTTTGTTTTTTAATTTAAACAGAAATTTAATAGACAATTCTTATTCGTAAAAATTGTCGTATTCTTGAATATATTATTTCTCCTACATGAAAATTAACAAAAATTTTTATAATTATATCTAAAAGATGAATTTTCATATATTTAAACTTTAGCAGATTCAACACATAAATTTAACTCATAATTTAATAATTGATTTATTTTCTCTAAAAAAACGCATATTCAAGCTTCTTTGTACATATATTTTATAATGAATCTTCGTTTCAACTTTTGGCAAATATTTACTACTAAGCAAACATCTGATGACAGATGTATTTTCAGTGAAATTGTAAGATCAGATGAATAAATGCAACTTTGTACACAAACTTCAGCCATATTAATGTATACTCTTTTTTTAAATCTCTAATAAATGTATTCACAAATTGAATTTTAATAATGTGTATTTACATTTTACTTATATTTTGTAATATAACCACGATAGTTGCAATAGTTAGTATTTAATGGTGTACTCATATTTTTTTTTTTCAATACGCTAAATTTTTTAATTTAGAAAAGATTTTAATGAGGTATCAAACAGAAATGCTGTCAGACATTCAAGGACTAAAAAATGTATAAATTGCCTCTTATACAGTAATGAAGTCAACAGTCATGACCGCAAAAAGGGACCATATGCACACAACAAACATTGTTATCTTCCTAAAACTGCTTCTTCTTCTTTTTGTTTAAGTGAGCATTGTCATTTCTAAAACCTGACCTAAGTTTTAACATTTAATATTCAAAAAGGCACAATGTTTCAACAATGTGAAAAAGGATCAATCATTTCTACCTGCCTCTAAAAAACCATTGACAGAAGCGAAGCTTTTTGCAGGCGTCAGACATACTGGGAGACGAACAACATATGAGGGAAAATTTCTTTTTATGATGCAAGCTAGTATTTTGAAAACATCATTCTTTTGACACACACATATTTATATATCTAGCCTAAAAGGGTTGAAAGGATTTGAATAATTAAAAATGTTCAACATCGCTTATTAACATTCTACACAATGATATAGTTCTTTTGAATTTCAAATATATGCTATATCTTAAAAAAAATAAATTTAATATAAATTAAATGGTAAAAAAGAATTTATACAAACATGGATAAAAGGCATTCGGTAACATAAAAATAGCATAACAGAAGAATTGGTTGGAATGCAATTTAATCCATAACCTATGGCAGCAAGTTTTTTTTTTTTTGCCTAGTCAATTTATGCTTCCAATTTAGTACCATAATTTCCTGTCTATAATCACCTGTAGTAATAGGACAAAGACTTGACACAGTCCATACTGGCGTATAATTCAATATACATACCGATGTAAATATACAATTGCTTTTCTAGATTTTCTTGTGTGTGTAAAATTCTATGTTTATATTCGTAGTGGTCTTAAACTGATATAATATATTTCTTAAAAAGAAAGAAAAATGGCGAACCTGAAAATATTTTGAAAGATGGCAAAATAAGCTCTCTTTGAGAATAGGAGAATTAATTAAAATTAAATTAAATTTTGAGTTGTTTGATTATAAATGGAACAAACAAAACAAAATATTCTGACAAATTGTAATGTTCATATTTGTTAGAAAAGAAAGGAAACCACGTAAATATTGGAAAGAAACAAGTTCCACCAGAATCTTTCAAGAAATATATTCATAGAGAAATTTTTAAGAGACTGAAAGATAATCTCATAACTAAATCTGAAGGCGAAAAGTGGAACACTATTCAAGACAGCTGGAAAATCTTTAACACCAGACACGTTAAAAGGAGGTTGCCAATTTTTGATTAAGAACTGGACACGATTGTCTTGAACACCTAAACAGGATAGGTGTCCTCGCCTCGAACACTTGCCCAATATGTAGAACTGGAACAACGAATTCAGAACATCTTTTGAAATGTCCAGGATTGAACAGGGAGGCTCAGCGCCAGGAAGAAATCTTCCAATTGTATTGGGAGACCAGGGGCCTCATGGCCTAAAATAAAATATTTAAACTCCTTTATTTACTCTCTCCCCCTTTGACTTTTTGTGGTGTGTGAGACACTATTATTACTTATCACTATCGAGACTTATTATCGATTACCGTCTTACTGTATGTTTACTTTGTTCTGCTTGTTCCTTTTTTTGTGTGTGATCCTTATTGTAATGGACTGGTTTCCAATAAAGCCATATGTTACAACATATTTGTTAGAAAGATGAAAATCGCAATCATCAGCACAATCAATTAATCATGTATTATCTCTGAAAGAAAATTTTCAAAGATTAATTTTTATCGATATCTCCATAATAATAATAATAAAAAAATCACTGGAAAGATTATTCGGTGCAAATTACTGGCCATTTGCTATAATCCACACAAAATCTAATGTTTTCACGTATAATACAAGGGATATAGGCAAGAAATTATGGTACTAGATGCTATGCAAGATGTTTAAAAGCATCCAAATTTGACAATTTTCAAAATCGCACCAAGGAAAAGTATTAAACTGCATTTTGAAAACATTTTATCCTACATAAAAAAAGCATGTAATTTCTAAAATGAAAGTAATAAAAAATTTTAATACATTAGTAACAGATGAAAAATTATTTTAACACATCTCATTTTAAAAATTTTCTTGTTAGCAAATACTGTCTATAAAATATATACTTATTCATTCTTATATACAGAAAAAAAATACATTAAAGGTTTTTTTTTTACTCCAGTATAAAATTATAATTATTGATGAAATTAAAAAAATTGTACTTTTTTGTATTTATATATAAAGAAGAAAAAAAAAAATATCAATATTAGAACATTAAAATTACTGTTATTAACTGCAAAAAAATAAAATCATCAAAAGATGTTTCACATTTTGTACAATTTAAAACTTTTTTAGGCAGCTAAATTAATTATTAAATTATTAATAAATAAAAAAAAAACGATACATTTATTGGAAGTGAGCAATCACAAATTATGCCAGAAAATTTTTAAGATTTTGCCTTTTTCCTTCTATAAAATTAAATTATTTTTGAAAAATAAATGTCTTTTAGGAATAACTGCTCACATTTTGATAAAATTGAGCCATCTTCAGAATATAATACAGTATGTATTATATGCTGATTGCATACAGACAGACCACTAACAGTAAATACTTTCAACTTTCCCATACTTTGAACAATCATAAATTAATGTGGATATAAATATCTACATTTTCCAATGTGTATTTTATATACTAAATTTTCTTGATTCTGCAAACCTAAATACAGTTAGGTTTACAAAAGAAATATATATATACAATTTAAGTAGAGAATTTTGTAAGGATAGATTAACTAAAAATATGATAACTTAGTTTCTAAATTACTTACAATTCTCAAGTATTAATATAATCGAATCCTTATTTTATTTAAAATCGATGCATGTATTGATAAAAAAAAACAACAACTTATTAATCGAATATATGATTGAAACAACTATGGCTATCCAAAATGAAAGAATAAATCAGTAATCAAATTGTTAAAAGGTAATGAATCAAGTGAAATAAAATTAATTAAAATTTTTAATAAGTAATAACAATTTTATAATAATGACAAAAGTAAAAAAGATATGATTTTAACAAGTGAAACTTGATTAAAGACTTTTCGGTAATGTTTTGAAAAAAATTCAATAATGAATTTTTCAAGAACTATTAATTGGATTTTTTTGGATGCATTTATTTAATTTTGTAAAAAAAAAAAAAAAAAAACCCCTATTGTTCAATTTAAAAAAAAAAACGGTTATTTTGCTCAATTGGTTAACAGTTTACATAATAATGATTAAAAATGTTTTACAATTTTAAACAATTCTATATTGATATTTTCTGTAAGAGATTTCCACTGGTTATGTCATTATTTTCTACTTATAATTCGCGCATGTATTATTGGGGGAATATATATATATATACTAAAACCGATTTTTTTATAAATCGCAGAGAAGTATAATCTGTGGACGATTTGTACCTGCTCAATTAATTTTTTTGCTATAACTATTACCAGTAAAGTTTCATTTTTGTGTCAGTAGTAGAAATAAATTAATATAACATTTTTTTTGGGAGGGAATAATTGTCTTATACGCGAATTGAAACAGAGTACGGCAACTTCTTCTGTCAAGGAAATGGGCGGGGCTATTTTGCTCGTTTCGTGTGCATATACGTACGCACATCGTCACTTCCTGTTTATATTAATAAAGTTGGAATGGGTTAGTTTCATCAGAATAAGTTGCTGAAATTGTCGATTGTTTGAGTTGTTTTAATTTTATTTATAAAAATGGTACTAATTCAGAATCTCACTATCGTAAAGATCTGGAATCTGGCATTCTTTCAGAGTCAGATTTGCACCAAATCCCAGGGTAGACAAACAAAATGGTTACCGTGGTTTTTAAACGAAAGAAAACGAATTGTCACTTATCGAATTATTATTATTGTTTTACTGAACTGCATCTTAATTTGCTATCTAATTTATCAATTTCATATGATAATAATAATAATATTGTTATTATTAAAAAAAAATTCCAAGAAAACTTCATTTATTTAATCGTCTGGTCTCTTACAGGACCGATATACAAGTTTATTTATAAAATTTAGAATTAAATGTAAGAACAAAACGCATAACAGCAATCGTAAGAAACAAAAAAAGAACCGTAGAATTTCAAATGATTTTTTTTTCTCACAAAATCTCATTTTCACTTTGAAATAAAAACCTCTTTACTTTCACCAGACGATCTTATAGAACAATTTTAGATTGACTTTTATTCTGAATTAATTTTTTTATTAAATTATTTAATAATTAGTTCAGTTATTTTGTAAGTAAATATTATGTATAAAAAAGCTCATGTAAGAAATTAAAAAAACAAAATGCTTGTGGCAGAAATTAATAAAAAAATTACAGATTTCAGTGAAAATATCCAAAATTAAAAGTCGTCCAAGATACAACTCAGCAACCCAAAACAATACTCTATTTTATGAGTAATAAGTTGTACAACTATTTTTGTCCTGATAACCTATTTTAGATTTTTACACTATTGAAAATTATAATAATTGTTGACACTAAATTAATAAATTAAATGACTTATTATGCATATTTTTAACAGCAGATTTAAACTTAAAACATCTTTTAACGTTATAAATATTTTTTGACCTGTCCTTTGAACAGATATTTCAGTGAAAGATTACTGTATGTATATTTATTAGCTTCGAGAATAAATTACAACAATAAATGATGCCACTTCGGACACAAAACTTATTTTTCTTACAGCTTATTTGTAGCTTAAAAGTAATTTTGTCTAGCTTTTGAATCTAATAATTCAAATTACCAACGAAATATCACAAGAAAATCTTATTTAGTCAATTTTGTAATATACATTATGTATGTAAACTGTCACCCAAATGTGCAAGATTTTGTTCAGTTAATTTTATAAAATAGTCATAAAATATGAGCAAAAGAAAATCGAAATTATGCACTAAAAATCTCATACAGATATACTGTTGTCGAAATGAATGTGTATAAAGAATGCAATCAAAGATGTAATAAAAAATGAAACTGGATCCATGAGATAATAATAGAATAATACATAGAGAAAGGCAATCCAAGCAAGCTGACTAGAGGTATTTCACATCCACCATAGTAAACATCAACATTCATTAAACATTTTTTTTTTCTCTGGAAGCTGCATTATAAAAGATTGATGAACAAAAGCTTAAGTGGCAGTGAGCATTTAACATCGTCCAATTTCTTTAGCGAGATAATAAAAAAACCATTAGATTCCTTTTTTTTTTTTAGTTTAAGGTCTAGTGCATCAATCTTTTGACGATATGATTCAATCACTCAACTGTAGACAACACAGTTCTTCGAGGGGGGTGGTATAATCCCCATTACAAAAAAAAAAAGTAACACTGATAATTCAGAAAGCGGAAGATCGAGTTTTATAATACACTTCAACAGTTGGCTTTAGTGTTAAGAGGGTAGCTGTTGAAAAGAAGGCGGTTCCTGCTACCAGTGTTGACCCGACCGACTAGAGCTGTTGTACTGTCCCCTGTCGCGCTCGGACGTGTGGTCTCTGGATCTGTCGTAGGACCGCTCCGTGCTGGATCGCTCAGAGTACCTGGTTTTGTCAGAAGGCATGTGCTCTTTGGAAGGCCTCGAAGATTGGTAATGCGTGCTTCCTGAGCCTCGTTGGTATTGGCCGCTGTCTCGAGATTCTGTTCGGTGAAAAGTAAATTTGTTAAAAAACTTATAACAAGCATTGAATAATGGTTTATTATTACATAAAGCACACTATTAACACTCAACAAAAAATTAATTAAGTTAACATTCAACCAAACTATCACGTTATCTAAATTAGTTACCTAAAGTATCACTAAATTGAAACTTAACAAAGGTATGTAATTACCTATAAATTAACCCTGTAGCATTTTCCAAACGATAAGAGATATTGAATTTTTCTTTCCTCCATATTTCTGTTCCTCAGCGTGACATGTAGAATTTTAATTTTTAAAATTTTTTTATTGTAATTTATATCCCTCCTAAGTGACATGCCCTTCCCCATGACGCCGCTCTTTTAGAATCCGTCTGATTAGGCAGCCAGCCAATTCCGATGATCGGAGTACATACTTAAATTGAAATGGCCTTGGTTTGGTGATATTCATTGCCTGCGTTTATATCTGAGATGACTCTGTATGAATTTAATTATTTAGCATTTTTTCCACCGGGAAGAGATATAGCATTTCTGTTCCCAGGGAAAGGAATGTATATTCTTTAACAAGTGCAAAATAACAACCTATCACTCAAATCTGACAGCAGATAAGCTGTGCTGTGGGTAGTTATATTACATACAATGAGTGTTTTGTTCTAATGAGAACAACCTGTCACTCAAATCTGACAGCAGATATTCGGTATCATGGATAATGACACCTCATGAAATTAGCGATTGCCTGTTCGACCGTCACAGGTCGAAGCAATTACAGGTGGGATAGGGACTACGTGATGAGTTGCTGCATCGGGATTGGTGATAGACCATGGATTGAGGAAGTGTCAACTCAAATAAGAAGTGAGAGAACCCCCTCCCCACACACTTTACGGATTTTCTTAAAGGGAGGTTTTTGGACATCCAAAGACTGCTTCACTCAATGCCGAAGGCTGTAGCAGGGGATATTAGCAGCCGTGAAGGCATCACTCATCACCTGCTGATTTTTACCTCAAAGAAGGCTATGTTTCAAATAAATTAACACTAATAATCTGTCTAATCTCTGAAATAAATTTGGGTTTGATATCTCTTGGTGTTGCCTATTGGATGGCCAGTTGTGTAAAATGGAACAGGACAGGCAGCGTTTTGGTCGACATTCACCGCCGCAAAAACATGTTCCAAGTATTTGGCAATAAAAAAGAACAATATAAAAAACAGATTTAAAAAAAAATGAGAAGTGGTATGACCTTTTGGATAGTTACCACCACCACCACTTCTGTTGGATTGAGCTATTCTAGGATCTCTGAAATCTGGAGGAGCTTCTGTAAGAAAATTGGAAGGAACCAAACCCCTCTCGCCATTTAGTTCGCCCATGTAGAAGCCATCTTCATCCGCCTCTCCATACACGTAAATCACATCGCCCGTTCTAAAAGCCAATTCCATCTGTAATATGCGAAATTCAGAGAGTCAATTCAGGCATAAAAATAATATTTAGTTGACTAATCCAAGAGTGGTTGAACATTTTTGGTGAAAAAATTGGTTGAAATTTAGAATACTGTACCCCATGAGGAAGTCGCCAATCTTGCAACCCGGAATATTTCGCCAATTTCTTTAGGATTACAATACTGTAATTAATGGAATTCGTAACTTCTTTTTCGGATCAATATAATGATTATTTAATTGCTACTTTGATTGTAATTTGCAAAATTTTTATTTCTAATAAATAAGAACAGAAATATATATTCTTTTAAATAATTATTCCAATAAATTATTGATTACTCCGATATTGTTTTTATAAAGTATGTCAGCCACTAATACAGAATATAAACAATTTTTATGATGTTGCCACTCAGGAAAATACAAAACAAACAACAGAAACGAATTTTTTACTTTATTAATAACTTATATTTGAATAAAATAATTATTTTCGTTTTAATTTTGCTGAAATAGTTAAGGTTTTGTGATAACCGTCACTTAAATTCGAGCAAAAAAAAAAAAAAAAAACTTTTTAAATTTTACAACGTTTTAGTTCACTGAAGAAAAAGGCCGTTAGAAATTACTAAATTTTTCTGGGGGTTTTGTGATATTGTTCTTGCTTTCTTCATTTATTTAATATATCTATGAAAAGGACAGGTTTTTGAGAGGAATAAAAAGATCATTTTCGTATCCAACAAAGGATATATTAGAATAAAATATTTTCTATTCTCTGGTTTCTTCTTCTTCTTTTTTTTATTAATATTGTTTTATCATTAAAATTCGGCATCGTAATCATTCGAGTTCGGCCTTTTTTTGTCTTAATAGAAAAAAAAAATGGTCGTATTAGCGAACAATTTTAGCGTAATAGTTGTTAAAGTGCTACATTTTTATGAGTTAGCAAAACAAAATTCACATATTTGGCGTTAAAACGATAAAATTTGGCGTAAAAGCAAATCAATAAAATTTACATAATGATAGATTTCAATGGTGGTAAAAATTTGATAAAGCGATATAATCTGGTGTAAAGGTAATTTAGGCATACATTTTTTGGGCATAATGTTAAAATTTGGTGAAAAAGCATTTTAGGAATAAAATTTTTCTTAGAAAAATTTGTCGATAAAGCAATAATTTTTGGCGGAAAAGCAATTTAAAAATAAAATTTCACTTAGTGAAAATATGTGGCGAAACAGAGATAAATTTTGGCATAAAAACATTTTAGGAATGCAATTTTGGCAGGATAGTAATAATATGTGACGTTAAAACAATTTAAGGAATAAAATTTGACAAAATAGCTTTTGGCTACTAATGTAGGCGTAATAGCGATTTTTGGCGATGAATTTTGGTGATAAAAGAGATTTACAACGACATCGAATTTAAGCAGTCATTTGGTAAAATGGCATCCTAGTGATGGATTTTGACGTTTTACTGCGAAAACTAACTGCGACATTCATTATTGTGTTTATTTGGCAACTTGGCATTCTGGCGATGCATTTGGCATAAAGGGTACAGGATTCTAGATTTTTACCAAAAAAATTATTTAATAAATTTAAACCTTTATAAAATTTGTATTATATAAATAAATAATCATTATTTAGTTCGAAATAACTATGTGGTAAATCATTAAACTCAAAATTGGAAATCACTATTAATATATCGAATTATGAGTTAAAAAATGTACAGGAAATTATTTAATGTCTATGCATTATTAATAAAAGTGTGTGCCTTTGATTTTAAGAACATGATACAATAATAATGATGAACAACTAAAAATAAAAGGATGCCTTCAATATAAAAATTGTGCACGAATTAAAGTGCAGAAAATTAAAAAGACAAAGTGTAAATTTTTCATGCAAAAAAGAAAATGAGTATTCACCTGCTGTGAAGTCAAAATGGATATCCAATTAATATTTCATCCATAACAAGCAAGAAGAGAGGGAGAAAAAAAATACATATATATTTAAATCAATTTAAACATTTTCAAATTTAATTTCATTTATAAATAAAATGATAGGAATTTATTTAAAAATAAATGACACTAGAAATCAGATAAATAAATAAAAATATTTTTGAATTATTGATAGCAAAATTGAAAATAAATTGTAGAGATAACCTCGAAAATTATTTTTTCAATAAAAATACTAATTTAAACAATCAACACATAATCGTCAAATCAAAACAAATATTACCTACCAAACATTTATCAGCAAATAATTCTGTCGGTAATTTTTTTTTAAATTAAAAAAAGCGGCAAAATTCGCAGAATAGGCGCCGAAAAGGACAGTGAATTGCAAATAGTACAAGAAATCCGGGTTAATGTATTTGGCGAATTATCTCTCAGTTGGCGCAACAAAAAGTCGCCAAATCCTAACGACTCCTATTTCGCGATTTGGCCAAAAATGCTAATTTTGATAGCTGTAATATATGTCCCCTCCAAACATAATCTCAACACATTCTTTAACATTTCGAAATAATAAAATCAGCTTTTAATTTTTACAAAATAACGATTCATTAAAAATTCGGCCCAGAAGATTTTATCAAAATGTTGTTCAATTTACTTGAATGTTTATGTTAACATGGAACATTAAAATAGCGCATGAAATATTAAAAAGAATTACCTCAGCGTCCACATTAGGTGAAAGTTCTTGTGGATCGTAATCGTAAAGAGCTACCAACTTCTTCACTGGATAATTGGACCATGGATCACCTGGTGCACCTCCAAAAAAATTGCAATTTTGAGAATAACAAAAAATTTATCAGCATGTTGAAATACTTATTTCATATCATTTAAATCTTATAAAAAATGTGTTTATTTATAATCCTTTTCAAAATATTTTGGCTTAAAATATAATAATTATAAACCCTTAAATCTCACCCAAATTGATTAACTAATATTTTTTTTAAATTTTTAGTATACAATGTAAGAGAATAAAAAATAAAATAAAAGATGAAATCCCACTAAAATTTAAAATTTTAATAAATAAATTTGATATGTTCGTATATCACAGAAAACGATTCTTATTCTTCATTAATGCAACAGCTCCATGGTCTACTGGCAGATTTCGAGACAGGAGATGTTTTCTTTTTACGGGATACTTCACTACGCCCAAGAGTCATATTAGAGACCGAGACCTACGGTTTAAAATGGATTCTGAACCACTGTAAATCTCCATAGCACCCCATATAAAAGGATTACAATGCTAAATAATGCGCTAAAAACAATTGTTTGTTTGGGATTTTGATTTATATACCTTAAAAATTAAAGTAATATGGCTAAATATAAAAACCGATACTTTAATTTTATAGTGACCTTGGTGGATTCGAATTTCTACTACAGTGGTCTTGTTAAGTGTCGTTTCCACCATGGCCTACTTCAACATTCGTTTGATGCCCCACCAATTTTTTGACGCCACTAAAAGTATTTAGTGTAGATATCAAGATTAAAATAATACAAACATCTTGGTTACATTGCAATGATTTGGACTCAAATGAATGTAACTATAGTCCGACGGAGGGGCCTGAATGGTCGAGTGGCTAGCGCTCGATACCACAGGTTTCGGGTTCGAGTCCCGGCGGTGCCATGGATGTTTGTAGTGGTTCGGAATCCACTTTAAGCCGTAGGTCTCGGCCTCATATGAGTGTAAGAGCGTCACGGAGCAAAAGTCAGACTTCTACCTACGGGTGTTCCATCACCACAGAAGCTGCCCCTTTCCCTGCATCCATGAGTAGATCACTCATGGGATGCCCGTCCCGCACTGCAGGACACTGAGGATTAGTCAACAACAACAACAACAGTACGACCGCGGATAAAATGGAATGGTAAACATCCTGTTTAACTGCGGAATGGACGAATCGATTACTTGTTAGAGTATGCTAGTCAGATAAATACGGTACAAAGCTGCTTTGAAAGAAAAAAATATAATAGTTAGTAAGGAATTTATCTAGCTTTCCTTTCAATAGCGTGATATCTAATATTTTAATTATTGAAAATTAAAATTCCTTTTATTGGCATTTAAATCTCTAATAAGTGACATCTACTTCCCTATGACGTAACTCTTTTTGAATCCGTCCGATGTAGCCACCTGCCAATTGTCATCCCGATTGGTGTCGTAGTAGTATATACACAGTTCAGTCCCATTAATGTGACCCCCACCTACTTTCGACGTCAACGTGAAATAACACATCACAAAAGGCAGATGGCAGCACATCGCAGTGGAGTGCATATAAAGAATACCACTTAATACCACACTCCACTTAAAGCCAAAATATACAAGAGTGTATATTCTGGCTTTTGACAGGTGGTCACATTAATGTGACTGGACTGTATATATAGCTATTTCATTGAAATGGCCTTGGTTTGGGGATATTCACAGCTTGTAAATATGCATTTCGTTAAAATTAATATTTAATATTTTTGAAAAAAATATCCATCGCATTCTTACCAGAATGGTGGTGCCGTGGAGGTACGGTTTCATTCATCAAATGCCTATTGGCTTCTTCTTCGTCCATAGGTAATTCACTCACCATCTTGTATGGAACATAACCAACTCTACCGTTGATTTCACCATAGAAATAGCCGTCGCTGTCTTTTTCACCATATACCTGCAAATCAATAAGAACAATTAAAATTAATGTGAGAATTAATTAACTAATAATGTATACATAAAAAAATAAATGGGACTTTAAGATCTGTCAGTTTAAGAAAATGTAAATTTTTTTTGCACACCGGATTTTATCAGTGGAGGTTTTGTACAACAGATGTGAAACGGGATGCTTTTTTTTTATAGTACTATTCTCATCTTCGTGAACACAAGAATATTCTCGTTGCTAAACGAGAAATACTAAAAGTGGTAAAATACTAAAAAGTGGTAAATACCTGAGCAAAAACGAACATAAATAATACTATTTTATATTTAGGCCATAGAACTAAATTTGTTTATAAAATTAAAAACAAAACTGTTTAATTTAATTATGCTATACTTGAAAATAAATTTTCTCAATTCGATAAGGGTTTCTGTAATAAGCACTTGTTACCAGCAAATCTGAAAAAAAAAATCTGTATTTATGTTGGGGTATGAGCACAATAAATCTGTAGACTGGAATCTTTTCGTTGAATCGAAGGAAGTGTGTGAAACACGCATATACTAATTTTGGGAACATTCATGTAAAATTGTGGAGACCAAATGTACTATAGGTGCACTATAGTAGCTCTCAAGTGCAGTATAGACTGCCTGTCCAAAATAGGGATTGTGAACTCTGATATATGTGATTTATGTAAGGCAGAGAAAAGGAATAAGGCCCATCTACTTGTTGGCTCGGAACTGGACTCTAACTTACAACAGAATGATGATTTGCGCACTCTTTACAGGCCAGTGAAAACAAGTCCTGATCACACGGATTTTAATTATGATGCTTCTAGCTTTTCAAATTTTTATCCTTAGAGCATTTGACTTGTTTTCAACTGTTTTTAATGCCTTTTGGTCGTTTTTGTTAAGAATGCCTGGTCTTTTCTCTTTGTAATTTTGATTTGTTTATATGTACTTTTAGTTTCTACGGTAAGAGCTCAAATTTGTTTGGTTTGAATTCCAATAAAGCCATAGGTAACAACAAGTTTAAATTACTTAAGAAATTACCTTACATTAGTTACAAAATCACATTACATCTAATAAACTAACATATTATGATTTCCTGCCGAAATTTTTAATGCAATTCAGATAATTCACCATTTGTATATAATTGTATTTTGCATAAAATAATCCTTCTAATGATATTTAACTACATTGAAAATTGCTTTAAATAATGAAATTATTCTTAATTACATCTTCACAACCAATAAGAACAATATATTGCATCCATATTAGGATGGAATTTAAGCGGTTTGCAACTTTCTTCCGTCTTTTCGAACTCAATGGAACGATTTTTTTGTACTTAAATTTAGAAACTGTAGAACTAAAATTAGAATTGTTAAATTTAGAACTGTACATAAATTTATCGTGTAACAGAGAAAATGAACACGGCCCTTTTTTAAGGTCCTACTTTTTATCGCGCTAAAATTCTCGGTTCGGACTTTTATTGAATTTTTAATCAGACAAAGATGAATTCAGTTTTGAAAAATTAATGTGGATTCACCGGACTCTTCCTGTAGAAGTTGAGCATAATAATAATAAAACAAAAAGTAAGGAGTACTTCCTTATTGTTACGACCCCACAAGAAATCGACAATATATATTGCAAAACGGCGAGAAATCATAATGATGGCTATTCTTTCAATTCCTAATTTTCAATTTTAATCGTTCATAAAATACTTTTTATTCATCCACTCAAGTTCAAATACATTTTTTTAACTTGTAGTGGATGACACTGGATGTTAATACAGTTTTTTCAAATATTAATTCAGTAATTAAATTTAATTAATTCATTTTAGTTTTTTTTTAGATTTAAGTTGCATATATCTACTCATAGATGGCGCCAGATAAATTTAAAAAAAATGAATGAAAATTATTTATAAAGGACTTTCTGCAATAGAGTGGAAAAAAAAGTAGGAATTAACTTAAATGTTTTTTTTTTTTTTTTTTATATTACTTGTAATTATCATGAGAAGAGCACATTGGCTTTGGTATAAAAGGGGCCTAGTAAGAATAATGAAGTATCGCAAAAAGAAAAAAACATTTCTGACCTTGATGATTTGTCCTTCGTGGAAGGACAACTCTTCGTGTGCAGTAGAAGGATTGGGTGACATGGTGAGCGGATCGTACGGGTAAACAGCTATGAACATACGAGATTTCTCTCCTCTGTAGTTGGACCTGTTGCGGTACTCGCCGTCGCCACTGCCGTGGTAGTTGTCCCTAGAGGATCTCGAATGTCCCCTATGTCCGTAGTAGTTGTTCTCTTCGCCCCTGGGATACCTGTTGACTGGGGTGGTGGCTTCGTGGGGGCGACCGTGATCGCTGGGGTAGTACTGGGAGGGGTTTTTGTGGGAGTCGGGATACTGACCGCGCCGACCACTGCGCATGTATTCGTCATGGGAACCCAATTCACTGTCTCTTGTGATTTCTAAAGAAAAAAAAACATTATTAGGTAAGTATTAAAATGTAGAGCTTTATGTTCCATAATTAATTATTGGAAATCAGTAAAGTCTGCTGAATTTAAAGGAAAAAAAAAAAATAATAATAGAACATTATTTTTTTTTGGTGTTGTGTAAAAATAAATTCATACTGTAGTAGTTAATTTTCTAATGCAAAATAAAAGAGAGAATGTCTTAACTTGGATTCCCAATGAAATTCAAAATGCTTATTTACAAATTTAAGCAATAGAGGGTTAATGGCAACGAGTTGATGTGGATTCAAAGTTTTCTCTGTCAACGTCTCATTCGGTGCAAATTCCACAGCAACATTTCTTCACGCAAACAGCTAAGTCAGGGACTGCCCCAGGATGCAGTTCTTAGTTGTCTCTTATTAAATATGATGATCAACGATCTCAAGATTGCTATTCAAAAATCATTGGGAGTATTGTGTTTATTCTTTGCCGAGGATGTCATTATGTGATTCACATCATAGTCGTTGAGGAATCTGTCAACAAGGCACTTCCTCACCTTGAGGAATGGGCTGATTTGAAAGAAATTGAAGTGAGCGCTGAGAACAATCGCTCAGCTGCTCTCCATGCCCACTAAGGCCCTCCTCCAAATTCATACTTGTTCTACAGTGGAGTGACGCTTCAACATGACTCTTTGTCCAAATGCATTGGGATAACCCTAGACCACAAATTGTTCTGGAGTTCCCACATAAAAACTACAGCTGAGAAGGGACAGAAACGTATTAATCTCCTTAAAAGGCTCACATTAAGGACATGGGGAGCAACACAAGATGTTCTGGCCACAGCTTACAGAACTTATGTTCGTTCGGTATTGGAATATGGAATTAAGGTTATCTCTTTGGCAAGCAATACCAGCCTGGATAAATATGAAATAGTACAAAATAATGCCCTCAGAATAATTACTGAAACAGCTAAATCAACTCCTGTTACTGCCATGCGCAACTTCAGATCAGCAATGAATCGACTAAATTACGAAGAGATAAACAGAGTCCAGAGGAAATAATCATGTTTAAATTGAAATTCTGATGCGAATTTTATTTATTTTTCAATATTTAATCTGGTGTTTGTTTTGCTACGAATCAAACCGTAAATATATAGAAGGAAACAGTGACATTTTTTAAAAAAATATTCATTAAGAATTTTTGATGAATTTTTATATGTAAAAAATAATAATGTTCTTTGTAATATGACTGTTGCATGTTCTTTATTGAATGTCTTTTACCATTCACTAATAAGTGAACAATTGTAATTTCTGTAACATATGCATTAATGAAAAACTGTACGTATAAAAACGAGAAAATACTTCTTGAATATTGTAAAGTTAAGAATAAAATACATAAAATAAAAGATTACTGAATGCACATCCCGAGTAACCCACACCAGAAAAAAAAATTATTTTTTGCGGATAATGATTACACTTATGTGTATTCCAAAATTTGATATAAGCAAAACGCGCGAAAATTTGAAAAAATAAATTTACTGATTCAATGACGATCCGAATAAGTTGAACGAATCAATCATTATGTATCATTATTTTTATGTTACGTATCATTTATTTAAACCCAAATCGAATGAGTTGAACTCACCTATAGCAGGAATAACATGCTGTGATTGCGGGTAGATTTCTTTATCACTAAGATTCTCTTCTGGCTCAATGATGACTTGTCCAGCAGAGTTCCTTCGCTCTACATCTAAGTTGTTGAGTCGCCGTGGGTCGGGCGCCCTACTGTTGTACGAGCGCCCCTAGAGTCTCTGTGTACATTGGTGGGAGATGAACGCCCGTGGTGCCGTTCGTGCGAACGGGAATCCGAATGGGACTGCGAATGCTTTGTGCGTGGAATGTCAGAGTCCCGAGGTCCGTACCGGTCTCTTCGGTCGTCCATTCTGCCGTCTCTCTTGTCGTCCCTCCTCGACCTGTCGTCCATTCGGTCGTCGTACCGGTCGTCCCTGTATTCTCTGTCTCTCCTGTCGTCCCTTCTGTCGTCGTACCGCTTGTCTCTCCGGTCGTGTCTGTCATCTCTGTGATCGGAACGGTCTCCCTTACGATCGTATTCTCGCGGGGACCTGCTGTCTCGAGGTGATTTATTGTCTCGGGCATGAGACTGGCCCTTTCGGCTTCTGTGCTGTAATGGATAGGACAGTAACAATATAATAAATAATAATATATAATAATAAATATAATAATAATAATAAATATAATAATAAATATAATAATAATAATTAATATAATAATAATAATAAAATATAATAAAGCTTTAAAATCTCTTAAATGTTTAGATAAAATGACATTAAATAAAGTCCTCATTTTTAGAACCCAATTATCTTCACCAGTTTAATGAACATCAGAAAAGATTAAAACTGGTTAATAGTGTAATGTGAAAAGTAAATTTTTAAACAAGATCATTGGAAAAAATAAAAGAATACGAAAACTTTTTTTTTTTTTTTACATTTTCGAGTCGGTCCGTTAATTATCAACCTGTTAAACACTTTATAAGGCTAAACATTTTATTATTTCAAAACTAATAAGCGTTATATGATTTTTATGTTAAAATTTCTGTATTCCTTTTAGTTGTATGACACCAACCACCATACCATCACAACAGGCATTACTAAGCACAGTCAACACCCTGAAATGATGAAACAGTTGACCCTGGAAGTTATCAGCAACATACTATCTCAGTAATTTATACTTCATTATCATCAGTTATCAGTACATCCATCAGTAAATTATACTGATGGAAGTAAATAGGATTTAGGCAGAACAGGTAGTGGAGTCTTCGCCAAAGCTGAAGATGATGATTTTAGGTACAATTTTTGGAACCCTGATAATTGTTTAGTCTTCCGTTCAGAACTTCTTACTATCAGAGAGGCCTTATAACCTTTGTACTGCCTTCTGAAGCTAAAGACATTTGAATTTTAACGAATAGCAAAAGTTCTATACAATACTTAAAAAATTGACCTCAAATTCTTGAAAAAACTGGACAAAATATTGTTAATATGATGGCAAATTTGTACTAAAGGAGTTTCATATGTTTGCAATGGATACCTTCTCATGTCGGTGTTTTCAGAAACGAGGTAGTAGACTTGTTTGCGAAGGAGGGGAAGTTCCCTCCACACTATCACCTCCACTGAACTTTCTGCTTCCGAAATTTACTCCATTTTTAGGGCTAAAGAAATTTTTGCTTGGAGAGTCCCTCCCAGACACACCTGGCATGCTGCAAGTAATCCTGGCTTATCATTGCTGTCCACTAGCATAAGATACGCCCAGACTGCTTTGGCTAGACTGCGTAGTGACCACATTAAAAGTTTGAAATTTGTCGGCAGTGAAAAGACTTATTCACCCTGTACCTGTTCTTGCTAGACTTCTCCCTCTCATCTCATTTAGTATGCGGCCTCTATTGAGCAATTGTGGAATGAGGGAAGAGAGACCGGCATGAAGATGCTTGGGCAACATGGTCTCATGGACCTGGTCCAGGTGTCTAAGTTTGCCTGGTTCTGCTAATAATATATATATATGTATATATATACACTGAAGTGACAAAAGTCATGGGATAGCAATATGCAAATTTTCAGATGGCAGTAGCATCGCGTAGAACAGGTATAAATGCGCAGTTCTTTCATTTCTGTTCAAGTTATTCATGTGAAGAGGTTTTGACGTGATGATGACCGCACGACGGGAATTAACAGACTTTGAACGCGGAATGTTAGTTGGAGCTAGACGCATGGGTCATGCCATTTCGGAAATCGTTAGGGAATTCAACATTCCCAGATCCCCTGTGTCAAGAGTGTGCCGAGAGTATGAAATTTCAGGCATAACATCCCACCATGGACAGCGCAGTGGTCGACCGCCTGCACTTAACGACCGAGACCGGCGACGTCTGCAAAGAGTCGTAAATTCTAACAGACAAGCAACACTGCGTCAAATAACCGCAGAAATCAATGTGGGACGTACAAGGGACTTGTCTGTTAGAACTGTGCGGAGAAATTTGGCTTTCTTGGGCTATTCCAGCAGCAGACCGACTCGAGTGCCTTTACTGACAGAACGACATCGCTTGCAGCGACTCTCGTGGGCACGTGAGCATATCGGTTGGTCCCTAGATGAATGGAAAACCGTGGCCTGGTCCGATGAGTCACGATTTCAGTTGGTAAGAGCTGATGGTAGGGTTCGAGTGTGGCGCAGACCCCACGAAGCCATGGACCCAAACTGTCAGCAAGGCACTGTTCAAGCTGGTGGTGGCTCCGTAATGGTGTGGGCTGTTTTTTCATGGCATGGACTTGGTCCTCTGGTGCGACTGGACTGAACATTGACTGAAAATGCTTATGTTCAGCTACTTGGAGATCACTTGCAGCCATTCATGGACTTCATGTACCCAAACAACGATGGGATTTTTATGGATGACAATGCGCTATGTCACCGGGCCACAACTGTTCGCGATTGGTTTGTAGAACATTCTGGACAATTCCAATGAATAATCTGGCCACCTAGATCACCCGACATGAATCCCATCGAGCATTTATGGGACATCATCAAGAGGTCTGTTCGTGCCCAAAATCCTGCACCATCAACGCTTTCACAATTATGGACGTCTATCGAGACAGCATGGCTCAATATTCCTGCAGAAGACTTCCAACGACTTGTTGAGTCCATGTCACGTCGAGTTGCTGCACTTCGCCGGGCGAAAGGAGGGCCGACACGATATTAAGAGGTATCCCATGACTTTTGTCACTTCAGTGTATATATATATATATATATATATATATATATATATATATGCATATATATATAATTTGGTTTCTTAGAGACCTTAAATAACTAAAAATGTATTTATATATCCAGTAAAGATTTGTTTATTGGTTATAATTAAAATTAATAAAAATAGCAAATCTGCAATTCTAGTTACATATTTATGGATAGATTGATATCTTACATCGGGATGCATCATATCTTCTTCTGGCTCTTCGGCAATGTCCGACAGTTCAGATCTTATTCCTTCCTCCACCAGATCTTCAACTCTTGCGCCCTAAAAAATAAAGACAAATCATGAAATATCAATTAATTAATGAATGAATGAACGAAAGTAAGAGCTTTACAACATCCATAAGCAATGGAGCCCGCAGTTCAGAAAAGGATGCAAAGATAACATTGATGCAGTTTGGGTTATAAATATAACAATCATTCAACAGAGAAGGAGAAAAAAAAGTACATTGAGAGGTTAACAGAGGGAAACATCGACCAGAAAAGTGTCAAAAAGTTTTAAACACTGTAATTTTTATTAAAATAAACAGAGAAATGGAAAAACACTAAAGCATATTTTATTTAAAAGGATTTCAGTGCATATTATGTGTGCTTTACAACAAAAAAACTAGCAAGTCTAATACATAAATAAATGGCTGGCATATGTTGGACATCTTTACGAAAAGAAGCATCCAAAATATAATAATTTTTATCATTCCTTTATAAATATTTATTAAGCACAAGTTAAAAAAAAAAGCAGATATAAAAAATGTAACTATTTTTAAATATATAATTTTCTAAATAAATAAATAGAGTACAAACAAACTGAAAATGCATATTACTAACGATTATCTTTGAGATTAACAAAATAATTTAATCAAAAAACAACGCAAGGTGAATACTAATATATGCAAATAAAGCTTACACATCTAAAAGAGCAAAATGCAATTGTTCTTGGAAAAAATTTCAGCTTAAATGTAAAGCAAACAATTCACCAGTGTTTAAAACTCTTTGGCAGAGAAAAGTAGTCATTCCAGAAGGATAAAAAAGAGTAAGGGTTAAAAGGGATAGCAGATGAAGGAGAGGACAGCCATTCTGCAGCAACATCGAAGATGAACCACTTACTCTTGTGCCCACATTCGAATGAAAATCTTATTAAAACATTGCAGCCATTTTAAGATTCATAGACTACCAGTAAGGTATCTCGGAAGCTTTTAGGCATATGAATATTATACATGCAATGATCCTATTCCTAATAACAGATTATCAAAATTGAGTTAATGGCGCATTTGATCCTGATTATGAAGCGCCACATTAAAAAGCAGAAATTCGGCAAAGCTCGCTTTTCTACATGAATGTGTATTAGTTTTATACATAAATTTAAGTATCTTCCATCCTAAAATTGATAAGAAAGCTTGTATGTAATAGATGAAATTATATCTTTCTCTTAAATTGTTTAATATAATAGTCTGAAATTTATATCTAATCCATTGTGTTATTTTTTACAATGTATGCTTTGAATTTGGTATTTATTTGTACGAGTCCATCTTTATATTTAAGATTTTATTTGGGACGATATGACATGGTTTCTAACAACTAGATTAAATCTTATAATTTGAAAAATAAGTTCTAAAAACGTTATTTACCGAGCAAATTCTGATTGCACTCAAAAACCTTAAAACCACCTTTCTAATAAATAAAAATCCTCTAAACCCACAGATTAATTAAATAATATAGGCTGTTAATTGTATATCAGTCGCAAAAGAATTTTATTAATTCATTGGTGACGTCAAGGCTTGTATTCGTTATTCCAAGATGCCAGTTGGAAAATGTTGCATTGATACATATCAATCCATTTGATGCAAAAGCAAAATGAGATTCTTTGGAAGAGATTTATTTTTATTCCGTAATAGTCCAATGGATTTGATTAAATACTAATAGCATATTTTATGCTTATGAATTGCATGTAGCGTACATCTAGGATGATGACTTTGTAAATTGATAAAGTTGTATGGCAAGTTATATTTCAGAAATTTCTCCATCTTAAAATAATTTATTAAATTCATTGGTAATAATATCCACTGTGGCACTTCCATCTATACAAATAAGTCAACAAAATTTCCACCCACCTCAATTATCAACACCAGTATCAACTCGATTATCAACAACTATTACCTTTCTTTAGGTATTGGTCGACTGCTTATAAAATAAAAGAAATTCAATTCCTTTCCTTTCCTGGATTTCTTTTAATGAAATTTATTCGTTATTTTATTTTGGATTCCAATGCATTCAATCGATTGGCTCTTATAATATATAAGGTAAGTGATAAATATATGTTATACATAACATGTAGATATAAACAAGTTGCCTGTTTCCAACTGTCTGAAAACTAACTTTGATATGTGAACTACTACATATCGTGAACGGTTGATAAAGCATACAGTTTCTGAAATACTTTTATCCAGTCATTGACAATTTTTTTTTTATTTCCAATGGCAAGAGAAAATGACAAACTCTTACGAGATCAAAACAGTGTAAACATACACAAGAAAAAAGAAAACAAGAAGAGAAAAAATTCAATGTCTCATCAGCAAAATTCAAGCGCTTCAATATCTTTTCACGTCCGATACCCCATTCAAGGTCGCTCATCCTGCTATAGGGTGCCTGTCCATGATCTCGTCTTTTCCATACAATGGACAATTTGGACTATCAAAAATGCAAACGGTCATGGTCCACCGCAAGTCTAAATTCCGCGACAGCTTTTTCCCGAGGTTTGTCCGAAATACTCTGTTCGAAAATGTGCCTTCAACTCCCCCAGGACATAACGAAGTCATCGACAAGAAACAGAAATTTATTGAAATTTTTACATTTCCCCATTTTGAAAATTATATGAATTATTTCTTGGAAGAGCACGGGCCCAGTATTCATCTAATACCAGAAGCCTTACCCTTTCCATTTAATTGAGTGTACCAGTGGTTTTAATATTTTGGCTATGTTTTGAGAATGGCACTCTGTTTTAAATGGAAAAAAAAAATAATTTAACTAGCCATACGTTCTCTGTACCAGGAGGTTTTAACGTTTTGGCTTAGCAATGTTGAGAATGGCACTCTGCTTTAAATGGACATATAATAATAAAGTACTAAAAGAATTTCTTCATGACAAATTTACTCATTAACTTGTCCTAAATTCTAAACCAGTTCAGTTGGACACTTTTAATACTTAAGCTTAATGATAAGGCATATGTATATATGTTTTGTGCATGTTATGTGGATAATGAGTGGCTTGCCAGAGTGTGGGCACAAGAGCGGGTGAGTGGTGAGGATTATGAAACATCGCAGTAGGAAGCAGCCCACAACCACCGAGACTTCTTTGTGTGTGGAATGTGGATCACCTGTTGCCCCGCGGGTGCGGCGGCGTCAGCAGCGGCGGCGGGGTCGAACTCCGCCGTCCTGCGCGCCACGTGCTTCAGCAACTCGGCCAGCTCCGTGTCCGACTCCGAGTCGGAGCTGCCGGTGGACTTCCTCCGCTGCGGGCGGTGGTGCTCCTCGGCTCCTCCCGCTCCCTCAGACTCCGCTTGCTGCAGCTTCATGAAAGGCAACCACAGTCAGGACATTGCCTACTCTCAGCGATTCTCAAACATTACAGGTTAGAAAGATCCCTTTAGAATCTCTTAAAAGTCAAATATTTTATTAAGAGCCAAATAGAAATTTTTGCGTATGCAAAATGTCTTGGCTATTGGTGGGTTACATACGTAAGTGTTGGCCTCAAGTTTAATGCTATGTGCACAGAAAATACTGAAAGGCCTTTTTTTGCGCTTTCGCTCTTTGCACTTTCGGTAATAATCGCATAGTATGCGCCTAACATTTAAAGAGAATAAGAAAAAGCAGAATTAGGGGTGACCTGATGGTCAACTGGCTAGCACTCTGGCCTTTGGTATCACAAGCTTCAGATTCGAATCCTGGCCGTGGCATGGATGTTTGTTAGTGGTTTGGAATCCACGTTAAGCCGTAGGTCCCGTCTCATATGACCATAGGGCGTCACAGAGCCCAATCAGACTTCTCACCCACATCATTCCCAAACTATAAAGGGACAACTCAGCTCTAGGCACAGTGATGTGGTGTAGTAGTAGTCATATTACATGGGGACCTATGGTTTAAAGTGGATTCCGAACCCCGACATACATACATGTCGCCGCCGGAACTCGAATCCAAAATCTGTGGCACCGAGCGCCAGAGAGCTATTCACTCGGTCATCAGGCTCACATCAAATTCCTGCATGAAAAAAAAAATGTTTATTCGCAAATTTTATGATTTATTTTCTCTTAATGCATAAATTACTGCATGCACTTTATCAAAAATCGTTTTAACCACTGCAGATCTTTTGTATATATTGGTTATTTAAAATCTATTTTGTATGGCATATTTATTACAGTATGTTATTCAATATATTTAGACACTGAAATATGTGAACTGAAAATAAAATGCAGCTAGTTATAGTAGCATATTAAATGGATTATAAAGGAAATTTTTAATATTTATAAAGGCTAAAATAGAAATAAAGGAAGTAAAAGTTGGTATAATTGCAGATTTCTTATTATTTTAGGTAATTTCGAACCTCAGTTTAAGAATCGCTGGTCTATACTTAACACTAAATGCACAGACACACACAAAAACAAAAACACACAAGGACTTAAATAAAACGATGATCTATAAAATTTCAGAAATATTTTTATTAATTTTGTCTTTGGGTTTCAACAGCAAAACTTCATAATTTTTTGTTAATTAAAAGGAATTAATTATGTTATTATTATGTTAATTAAACAAAAAAAAACCGAAATTAATTGTAGAAAATATTAATTTAATATTTACATCAATTATGAAACAAAAGTTTAATTATTTTAAATTAGTGTCTTGAGATTTTTTGTTACAAATAAATAAATAAATAATTAATTTTTCAAATACTAAGAATAAATTTAGAAAAATCTAAAATTTAAATCACAAATGATAACTTTATATTTTCTTAATCAAAATGGTAATAATAATAACTAAATGTAAGAATATAATTAAACTTTAATTACTTAATTATTTTCAAATCTGAAATCTATCTATAAATATTAAGCGTGAAAATTTAGTTTACATGCAATTTTATTAGTTATTAATGTTTACGGCATCATTCCCATTTTCTTGTATTCTTCTCATTTAATCAATATTGAAAATAATCCACAACGAAATTTTAATAATTAATTAATAATTAGCTTAATTTTTATTAATTTCGAATGCAAAGAAAATGCATTAAGTGAAGTTAAATGAATAAAATAAAACAAATAATAAATTTAAATGTGCTAAAAAATTGTGGTTTCATTAAAATACTAAAATGATTTTTTTAGTATTTTTCATTTATATATACAACACTTAAATCTATAACTCCGGAAAAATGCCTTAACAATGAATTTATATTTTTGCCATGGAATACAATTTTATAATCACAATATTAAAACAGAATAAAACATGTTCAAAAATACAGTTTATAAAACACACAAAAAGTCAAAAATACGTACAAAAAATTAAGAATTGTTTCAACAGAAAATAAATACATTATTTTTGAGTATAAGAAACAACTGAAATAATACGTTAATGAATTAAAAACACTCACCAGTGTTGCAGCAACACCTTTTAATAACTCAACAGGAATTAAACAAGGCATAGAATCGATCGACAAATTGTCACCAGATTTCGTTTTAACTGTAACCGTGCGTTTTTTCAGTGGGGCCAAGTTCATCATGTCCAGCAAAGCATGATCACCTGTAAGTAGTAAATATTCTAGCAAATATGTATTATTAATACCCATGGTAATCTTTACTGAAAAAAATTCCCTCTATTCTTTGGCAAATTTGTATTAATAAGATACCAATTCTAATCTCTATATACCATACAGAATTCAAAATATTATGCCTAGTTCGGATTCGCTGTTTTACTTTTGAAATGGATTTTCCCCACAAATTAAACCTACAATTCTTCTTCATTTTGCGCAACAGCCCTATGGAGGGCCAAGGCTGTCTGACTGCTGACAGATTTCGAGATAGGAAATGTTTTCATTTTACGAGGTAAGGCTGTGCCAACCATCTACAGTCATATTACGCCGGCATCTAAGCTTTAATGTAGATTCTGAACCACTACAAACATCCATGGCACCATATTATTAAAAATAGAAGACTTTTTCTTAGTAAAACAAAAATAAAAATACATTCGTAGATTCAAACTAAAATATAAAAAATTATAATCGATTGGACTGGTGTACAAATTACTCATAAAATTTAGAATTTAATGTAAAAACAAAACGCATAACAACAATTTAAAAAAACAAAACAAAAAAAACAATAGAATATCAAACGATTTTCTCTTTTTGAAAAATCTAATTTTGACTTTGAAATAACATTGTCGTTGCTTTTTACCAGAAGATCTTTTAGAACAGTTTTATATAAATTAATTATTGAATTATATAATTTTTACCCCGTAATAGAAATTTAAATAAGTATTATATACGAAAAGGCTGGTGAACGAATTTTTTAAAAAAGTTACAAATGGCAATGGAAATTTTCAAAACTGAAAGCGGTCAAAGAAGCTACGAACGAAACAATACCAATAATTTGATGGTTAATAAAAATTAAAATAAACTAAAACAAACACAACATTAAATATAGAAATTCAAAATGAAAAAAAAAGTTGGTACTTACGTATTAACGGTTCCTTGGCGACAGACTTGGCGTTTTTAAGTGTCGCCAATGTAACAGCTGAAGATTTGGTGGTTTTTTTGCGTTTTGATTTTAAATGAAGTTTCATATATATGTTATTATTTGGAACAAAAATTTTAAGTGTAGATTGGCGTCACTTAAAAACCGCCAAATCTGTAGTTGCGGTTGGCGCGTTTGCGCTTTATTGGCGCAACTGTCTCCAAGGTACCGTTAATATGTAAGTACCAAAAATTTTTTTTTTTTCATAAAATAAACTCACCCGTAGGACTGTCTACTTCACTAACTTTGCGATCTCCAGTGTACACAGCATAGCCAGTAACCGGCGCGCCGTTGGAAGTTCCTCTGTTGTTAATAGTTACAGGAAGCCAAGTAACCAGCAATGTTCCATCCTGCGGACCGGGTTCAACTTGAACGTCGAGAGGGGGTTCTGGAAGACCTGGAAGTGGAAAAATTGGCGATATTAATACAATAAAAATGCCAAATTGACGAATTCACTTATGGAACAATGGTAATGCAAGATTTAGTGAACTGATTAAAAGTAATTGTTGAAAATGTAAATTTTAAAAATATTTAATCAATTTGATAGTTTTATAGATATTTCGGCCAAATCGCAGAATAGGGGCCGCTGGGATGTGGCGATAAAAATTCGTTTCCCCAAAATGCATTAAAAAAAATTGTTGTGATTGTAAGCGAATTGCAAACAGTCCGAGAACCAAGAAATCCAAATACTACATTTGGCGACTTATCGCTTACTTGGAGCCACAAAAAGTCGCCAAATCCGATATTTCGCGATTTGGCCGATATTTCTTAAGAAAACTAGAGCAATCTATTTTTATTATAATTTTCAAATTGGCTTTAAAGTTTTCCTGTAAATATATTTTAGTATTACATCACGGAACAATGGAAAATTAAATTATTCTAAAAAAGTTATTATAAAAAATTATGATACTAATAATTTATCGTCAGTTATTAGAATTCCTTATTATCAAATTCTCTTTTAAAAATGGAAATTCTCCTGAAAAATCTCAAAATTTATTTAAAAAAATATTTATAAACGAAATATAATTATAAGCTAAAATACTTATTATTACATTATTTGTTATTCTTATTAGTTTTAAAAAGAAATAAATTGTGCACTGTTAAATTACGGTAAAACTAATAAAACCTTTGTCTTTTAAATATTTTATTAGAATCTTCAAAAATCTTGTGGTGTATAGAGCGACATAAGAATTTAAATATATTCTAGTTTTGTTCCCAATCGTAAATACTCTCTGCTAAAATCTTAAAATATGGACAAATTAATTCTTTTTCAAATCGTAAATCTGGCAAAAGTAAAAAAAAAAAAAAAAAAAATCACAAATGATACAATAAATTTTGAAAAAGTGTCAGTTAATATAAAATTTTCTTACTTATAATACATTTTCATAAATTAAATAAAATGTAATCATATTTCTGAATACACATAATTTATATATAAAAATACATTCTAAACAAAATATTAGGGACATGTAAAAAACAACCATGACAATACATCTAAATTTGAACATTGATTTATGAACATTAATTTTTTTTTTGCAAAAGGTATTCATGCAACATTGACACATTGAATTACATCGAACAGCATTTAAAAACATCTGCATAAAGCACATAATACATCGTCATAAAATAAAAACAGCCAAATTAAAAAAAAAGTTAAAAAAATACAAAATAAAAAGCGATTATAGACATACAAATAAAAACATTCATAAAAACACAGATAATACAGAACATTTTTTAAAACATTAAATCCTTTTTCATTAAAATGAATTCGAAATATTAAATTTTAAACATTAGAACTATAATTTAATTAAATAGAAAAAATGTCATATTTTACAATATTGTAAAAAAATAGAAATAATTTAAGTAGCACAATTAAAATCCCACCTTTAAGAAAATCAACATTTCTAAATATCGTTCCTGAATAACTGATATGCTAAAAATCAATTTGTAAAGGAATTATTATTAAAATATTCTAGTTTTTTTTCCACAAAATTCGTACTGTACTTAATTTGATTATTTTATAAATATTATTATTTAGTATTAGTTTTTAGGCAAACAAAACAGAATATTAGATAAACAAAGTTCATAAGTAATTAAAATAAAGCATTGACGAAAAAATAATGTCTAGTTAAACGCCAGTTAGAAAAGAATGAGAATTTTAACAAGAAAATTAAATAAACAGATGCAAACGATAATATTCAAATGTTTATTGCGTATATTTTGTATATTTATCTATCCAATATTGCAAATATTATTCTGATTTTTATGTTTATTTATTTGTTGCAAAAAAATTATGTTTATTTATTTAATAAATGTTGAAAACTTTTTTTCCCCAAAGTTTTACTGTGGTAAGAATTTTTTATAATTTATTTTTTCAATTTCTAGTCAATATTTTTTTGGCACGAAAATTTCTCCGTTAATTTTTATATTATTGGCAACATAAAACATTTCTTGTAATTGCAATATTCGCCTTTTTGTGTCAACTTTCGAATAAAATGGTGAGTTAAATTTAGTATTTCTTAAATAATTTATTTAAAAAATTAATTAAAAAATTTTATTTAAAATATTTAAAATATATTAAATCATTCAAATATGATTAAAATTAAAAGGATAAAATTTGAAAAGAATGTTAGCTATTTTGCTAGAAAACTGTTTAGGAATAATGTTTAACTATAGAATCAATTAGTACTTTTATGATATAGTATTTTGTGACTGTGCCATTTAATTTAATTTACATCTTTCCATTCTCTCTTTCGTATTAAATATCTAAGAATTTATTGCATTTTCTTGATTGGTAATAAATGTATCAATGCATAACATTTATTTTACCCATAAGATATATAACATTGTTTTAGGGTAGCGGTGTTTTCGTGTCCTTGACCACTTTAAATGTTTCACATTTTCACTGAAATCTGTAATTTTTTTTTCTTTCACGAGCATATTTTAAAATTTTCTTCACGAGCTTTTATTTATTTATAAAATAGTTAAATAATAATTAAATAGTTTATTAAAAAAATTAATTCAGAAGAAAAATTAATGTAAATTTGTTTTAAAAAATCGTTTGGTGAAAAGCAAAGACGATTTTATTTCAGAGTGAAAATGAGATTTTTCAAGAGAACGAATTCGTTTGGGATTCTGTAGTTTTTTACAATTTTTTTATGATTGCTGTTATGCGTTTGTTTCGTACACAAAATTTTAAATTTAATGCGTTAATTTTAAAAAGAAACTTTTTTACCCATAAAACATATGGGTATTGTTTTCGGAAGCGGGGTTTTTTGTTCCTTTGCTCACTTTCAATTGTTTTTATTGATTATTTTTTTTAAAAATTTTTCCATCAGCTATTAATTATATAATTAAATAACATAAAATTGTTTTAAAAAAATCGTCTGATAGCAAAGATGATTTTTTTTGTATTAAATATAATTATTAATCAGCTGTTTATAATTCGTACTAAATAATTATTTTAATGTATTATTTTTTAAATTTAAATTAAGAAAATTTATATTTATACTTAATACAAAATATATTGCAGGTATGCATATTAAAAAAATGCTATACTTTATAAACTATTACAACTTTACTATTATTATACTTTATAACCATTTTTTTTTATTAAATTGTTATATTTTAACGTTATTTATTAGATATTTACATAATTTAAAAATATATAATTTTTATGAATTTAATTCATTTAATAGGCAAAAAGAAAGCACAAGAACATTAACAGCCAGACATTATCTGCAAGCACGACTTCACCACAAACTACACACAGGCAACGGACGAATGCTCATTTTGCATATCTAAGGCACAACGAAGATCAACTGTAATGGTTAAGTGTGTGAGTGTGATATAAGTTTAGTAAGCATTGGTTAATACAAAAAGACCTTTTTTTTCTGCGTACAGTTATACCTCTTTGTACCTATAGATGTGCACTGGACACCAGGCAAAGCAGAGTGGTTAGTGCTCGGAGAAGATTACTCGGAAGAATCACACAGAGAAGGTAAAAAAAATTAACCTTTACAACCTTTGGGGAGAGTCTTAAACTCAATGGCCGAAGTCAGCAGTCCGATCTTTTTGGGGTTTTCGTGGTTGAAGAACAGGCGGGCCGGTCTGGCTCTCACGGACACTCGGTACGTTGTATTGGGCGCTAAACCTGGAATTAAAACAATAAATGAATTAATGGAAATGAAGTAAGCTTACGAATTGCAATTCATCAAGTGTAACACATGTTATTTTTATTAGAATGATAGAAGACCGTGGTTATATGCCTTTCATAAAGCCACAAATCATAAACATATAAAAAAATAACAATGGTAATTAGACATCGCGATGGTCTTATTGTTTCTTAAATAACGACACAAATGTAAATCAATTTATTGAAAGGACATCAAACAGGTTCCACAGCTGCGTATAGGCACCAACGTTCAATATAACAGTTTGTCCATGAAGCTACATTTATTTCGAGATAAAACGTCAAAGAAGGGTTGGAATCTAGAATACTGTACCCCCGAGGAACCTTGCAACCTTGAATATTTCGATGATCCGCCAATTTTTTAGGGCTATAATACTGTAATTAGAGAATTCGCAATTTCTTCTTTTTCTGAACAGTGTAATGACCATTTTATCGTTACGTTGTTTGTTATTTGTGGAATTTTTATTCATATTAAACAAGAACAGAAATAGACATTCTTTTAAATAATTATTCCGATAAATTATTGATTATTCCGAGATTTCTCTTACAACGTATATCGACAACTGATACAGAATATAAACAATTTTTATGATGCTGTCACTCATGAAAACATGAAACATAAATTAAAATAAAAACAAAACATGAAATTAAAGACATGAAACATGAAATCGAAGACTTAAAACGGAGCAATTAAAAAAAAAAAAATTCCTTGGCTCTAAGACACAATGCAGAAAGGTGAATTCTCACATGTCTATAACTTAAAATCCTTCTAAGTTTTTAAAATTTTTTATATAAGAGAATATTTGATTCAAGACAGACACTTGACAATTTTAATAAATCTTTAAAATACAATGCAGGATGAATCGATGCTAAATCCCACAAAAAATTACTTAACCCTTTTCTTAAAAAATTTAATTCTTTGCGAACTTATTTTAACATATTTAACCATTTTATTTAACAATAAACCATTTATTTCAAACTTTTAATTCGGGAATCGTATGCGTTGAAACTAATATTATTTTATTACCAAAACCAATATTATTTTATTTTTATAACCAATAATAAACTGATTATAAAATATTTTTATAACCCATATTATTTTATTTTACATTGGTTTTATGATCTATATTGGTTTTTCTATTGGTTTATATTTATATTGTTTTGCTGAAGCCAAGATAATTCCTAACCACGAAGAATGCTGTGGGATGCTATAAAAAATTACCAAGATCATCAAATCAATTTGGATAAACATATAATAATATTGATTTCGAATTACAGACATATAAGGTTGAAGTAACCAAAAATAATTAAAAAAAATAATCACGCAACAAGCATTATGTAACTTAAAATCATCAATACATCTTAAGCGGCATCCAGACAAGAATACATGGACAGAACCCTCCGAGTGAGTCAACTATCTCAGCTCCGCTCTGACGGGTGACTGATTTTCCTGCACATCAAAGTGATTTTTTGCGGACGCCATTTTCGACTAGATGTCATCCACAGCTGTCATAATGGGAGTGAAAACTAGCTTCTCTCGTACAATCATCTGGACGACGCTTTATATATGAAGTGTTTACCAAAACTTATTACCATCCCTCTTTGAGGAAGCACTTACCAGAGATTGGATGGCGAAAAATGCCTGGTTTTAAGGTTTTAACTTCAACACTGTTAATGGCAACAACGTGTTGGAAATTGCTGTTGCTTGGTAACCAACAAATCACAGCTGAGGTAGATGTAACACCGAGAGCCTTCACGCAGCTCGGTGCCAAGGGTATATCTGCAAAAATAAATTAAAAACACTTATAAATATAATAATAAGTAATAATACAAGTTGCAATAATCTGAAAAAATAATGTTAGCTATTGAGGGATTTTTTTGTTAAAATAGTAAATAAAATAAAACCATTTTAAGTTTGATTTCCCCATGAAACAATATTCCTCTTTGAAAAGAAAATATACTTTTTTTTATGCTACCAAAATTTTTTTTTATAGTTTAATATTATAATTCCATTATCCATACACATCCGCATATATATTAATATTTAATATGAGAAAATAATGTGTTGAAATTTTATATTTCAATCTTATATATTACAATATTACACAATTATAGCATATTAAAGAGTGGAAATGAATTAAAAAAAAATATTAATTAAAATCTTCAACATACCAAAATTTATTTAAAAATTTTGTTGTTATTTTGTTCTTTTAAATTAACAAACAAGTAATCAGCGATGAGATATGATAATAAATTAAAGTAAATAATTTTTTTTTCACAATAAAACTTCAAGAGAGAGTGTATATACCATGCATAGTTATTATGAAACAGGATTATATAAGCATTAAATGGATGCATGAGAGCATCAGTGAACAATTAACAACACATAATGTTTTATATGAATGTATTTTTTACAATTATAAATCTGGGATATATAGTATGCGTACTAAAAAGATGCAAGCATCAGTGAGCGATTTAACATCCCATAATGCTTTATATGAACGTACCTTTTCCAATTACAATCGTACAAGCAGCATCTCGAGAGTGGCGTCCCGATGGATTTACGGAACGGACACTTATTCGATGAGGCTGCAAAAACAAACAAACAAATAATTGTGGATTTAACTTTGAATACAATAAAATAACAATATCATTTTAAGAAAATATCGCTTTTCTAAAAAAATTAAAAGAACTTCTATTTAGCAAGGATAAATAGATTTCATGACTAATATATTAATTTGACGATACTTTTTTTTTTGTTGCCTACTTGGTAGACAACAACCTGTAAACCAAGTCCAAGAACCGGTGTGATCTAATAAAAGTAAGAAAAGGGGTATGGGGGTCAGCTTCTGTTGTGATGGGGATGCCTCAGGCCTTGGTTCCGTGACGCTGAAGAGGGCAGTGCCTTCCGGGAGGACTTTTAGGGGGAACTAACTCGCATTTACCTATCGTATGGGAGATAACCCGGAAATCTCCCACCAGGTAGTCCGAATCACGAGGCAAGGTGCTGACGAGGCCATCGAGGCCCCTCGTTTTTTGAAGCCGTATCTACAACAATGGTGCCAGCGGATGGAACCTCCGCCCAAATGCTCACCATCTGCACACATTGCCACTGAACCACGAAACGGCTGACGATCAGTTAACGTTAGAAATAAAAAAGAATCGAATTTCACTATTCACAGTCTACATCGAATGCGAGCAGTTTATTTAATTTGTTTAAGCTCATTTAATGAGAAGCATGAATGTTTGTTGAATCGGAAAAAAAAGAACAGAAAATCTAGGCAGTCCTATTGTCTATAAGAGACACTTTAATACAATCTGCATTGAGTCCACTCAAATCAGACCGTTAATCAGTCAGTGTTCAGAGGAGATTATGAGATAAGCGAGTCGTCCTAGCTCCGAGTGTCTCCGTTTGACAGCGAGAAACAAGGCACATTATCTGTCGCTATGAGTGGCAGCTGGTAGAATTGCAAAATATCCTTAGTAATCCTTTTGATATGCGAAAAAAAACCGACTCTGGTTGATTCACAGATTCACTTCGAGGGTTCTGTTCACACTGAAACAAACCAGTTATTGATTCGCGAGGCTGACTCATTAGTTCTGTTACTCTCGTCTAGACATGGCTTAACGGTAGTAACGACATTATATAGAAAAACATATTAAATACTGCAATATTCTATGAGAAAAAAATTTATAAAACCTAACATCATCGACACAATTTTTAGAGATAGTTGTTGTAAGAGAAAATGCCGTTTCTTTAGAGAGAGAAATAGCCCCCTACCTGATTACAGTCGACCCCCTCAACTAAAGCTCTTGTTTTTTCAGTGGCCCTGATTGTAGCTTTGGGGACTCCATCCACATAGACGTGGTACGCTTCTGCAGCTCCCCTGGGTGCATCGGGCGGACACCATCCAATCAGAATACTCTTGTTCAACTGTCTTTCCAGAACTAGCCGGGTTGGTGGTGGAACTGAAATTTGAAATTAAACAATATATAAAATATACATCCTTCTTAGAGGGTAGTTCAGTATGGGGAATTTTAAGATATAGTATAAGATATGGGGAATTTTAAGATATAGTATAAGATATGGGGAATTTTAAGATATAGTATAAGATATGGGGAATTTTAAGATATAGTATAAGATATGGGGAATTTTAAGATATAGTATAAGATATGGGGAATTTTAAGATATAGTATAAGATATGGGGAATTTTAAGATATAGTATAAGATATGGGGAATTTTAAGATATAGTATAAGATATGGGGAATTTTAAGATATAGTATAAGATATGGGGAATTTTAAGATATAGTATAAGATATGGGGAATTTTAAGATATAGTATAAGATATGGGGAATTTTAAGATATAGTATAAGATATGGGGAATTTTAAGATATAGTATAAGATATGGGGAATTTTAAGATATAGTATAAGATATGGGGAATTTTAAGATATAGTATAAGATATGGGGAATTTTAAGATATAGTATAAGATATGGGGAATTTTAAGATATAGTATAAGATATGGGGAATTTTAAGATATAGTATAAGATATGGGGAATTTTAAGATATAGTATAAGATATGGGGAATTTTAAGATATAGTATAAGATATGGGGAATTTTAAGATATAGTATAAGATATGGGAACTTTAAGATATAGTATAAGATATGGGGAATTTTAAGATATAGTATAAGATATGGGGAACTTTAAGATATAGTATAAGATATGGGGAATTTTAAGATATAGTATAAGATATGGGGAATTTTAAGATATAGTATAAGATATGGGGAATTTTAAGATATAGTATAAGATATGGGGAATGTTAAGATATAGTATAAGATATGGGGAATTTTAAGATATAGTATAAGATATGGGGAATTTTAAGATATAGTATAAGATATGGGGAATTTTAAGATATAGTATAAGATATGGGGAATTTTAAGATATAGTATAAGATATGGGAACTTTAAGATATAGTATAAGATATGGGGAATTTTAAGATATAGTATAAGATATGGGGAATTTTAAGATATAGTATAAGATATGGGGAATTTTAAGATATAGTATAAGATATGGGAATTTTAAGATATAGTATAAGATATGGGGAATTTTAAGATATAGTATAAGATATGGGGAATTTTAAGATATAGTATAAGATATGGGGAATTTTAAGATATAGTATAAGATATGGGGAATTTTAAGATATAGTATAAGATATGGGGAATGTTAAGATATAGTATAAGATATGGGGAATTTTAAGATATAGTGTAGTATAACTGGATCCTCGTTTTAAAGATGTATATAGAAATTTAAATGAAATAATATCGAGACTCAAATGGAAATATTAAGATTTCTAATATCTGAATGTTATTTAAAAGGTTAAGTAACTTAAGAAGTTAAGCGAGAATTTAATATACTTAGCAGAATTTTTAAAATTCACTTTAAATTTAAAATGTTATTTTTTCTATTATTGAAAATTTAATGATCAAAATGTATTTAAAACAGCATAATTTTTTACACACAAGTATACAAAAAAAAAAATTTCACAAAATTATTACCTGGACCTTCATCTCTTTCTAATTCAGTTAAATATTCTTCCTCGAATTCTTCAAGGTCTTCTAAATCGATATAATCGTTCATTCGGTGAAAATCCTCTAAGACAAAACATTTTTAAATGATTAATATATAAAAAAATTTGAATTAATTAAAATGAACTTTATAGACGTTTTTTTTTTCAAGATTGGTTTTGGCTCAAGACTGGTTGATGATTGATTGATTGGTTGCTTACAATGGCTTAAGATTGGTTTTCGCTCAAGATTCGTTAATTGGTTATAATGGCTTAAATTGGTTTTGGTTCAAAATTGGCTGATTGGTTACAATGACTTAAGATTGGTTCTTTAAAAGTCTATTCTGTCAGCCGTTGTTTTTAATTTGTTATGGTGCAGATTAAGTTAAAGTAATCAAAACATATTGAATTATAAATATACCACATGATCAATTGCCCTTTGACTTCGATAAAATATTTTAGTGATTTCAACATTTTTCCTATTCTAACTTTATAGAAAGCCAATTTTGCCGTTGAATTTAAATATTTTGATAATATCTGTATAAACAAGATATATAGGGAATTTAATTATCTGTATTTGTGTCATTTACATTTCAACAATTAAACTGGATATTGAAACTCCCAAATCTCTTGTATAACAACTCCTGACTCCTTATAACTTTTATTAGAGTGTTTACAGGCTTGTAGAATTTTTAATGGATTTGAGGACTACTTCAAAAATAATATATAAGTAGATTTCTGCACTGGAATTTGTTTACTTCTGCTGTGCTGTATTTCAATGCCAGATTTGATATCAGTCTCATAATTGTCCGCTATGACCATCTTTAATAAGTTGTTTCTCGAAAGATGTAACGAAAAATCTTTTTTTTGTTGGTAAAAATTGCTTATTGCTCTTCCGTTTATACACCGAGAAAATTACATAAAATATTTAAAATTGAAGTAATTTAAAATGACTCATCTTTACCTGTTGTAATTTTAGATTCCACGCGACAAAACATCTGAGGATCATCCCCAGCCAAATCTCCGTCATGAAATATTAAACTCGACGTCCCATCGTCAGAATCTCTCGTCCCATATAAAACTTGAGACTGGAATTCATATAACTCCTCACCTATGGAAAGGTAAAAAAATTAATTCAGTTTTTTACATAATCTGTTACAACTGGATTATAAAGTTTACAGAAAATTTTAACGAAACTTTATATCACCTGTTAGCTTTTCAACGAAGTTTGATGGTACCAATCCTTTTCTTCCATCTAAAAGCTCTCCATTGAAAAAGCCATCCTAAGTAAGACGAAAATAATCAGACATTCAAAATGTAGTTCTTTGAACAAAGTGTACGCGTATGTGCATCGAATATCAAATTTCATACGATCATCTTAAATTTATTGGGTTAGCAACTATGTGATTGCAGATTTTGCTAATAGATGGTCTTAGCACATTCTTTTTTCTCAAAACACCTGATCTATATTGTTTTGTTATTTGGACTTTCGCCTTTAATTAAATAAAAAAATTGTACCGATTAGTTATTCAGTTTCATTTATATTCCAATTTAAACATGGAAGAACAAGACATGCATTTCAGACCTATTTTATTGTATTATTTCCGAAAAGGCAAGAACACATCGCAAACACACAAGAAGTTATGTGCCGTATGGGGAAGTGAAACCTTGAAAGAATGGCATTGTTAAAATTGGTTTGCCAAATTTCGTTCTGGTGATTTTTCACTGAAAAATTCGCAACGATCTGGTCGTCCAGTTGAAGTTGATGAGACCCATATCAAACCATTATTGATTCAGATCGTCATAGCGCAACACGTGAGATTGCAGAGAAGCTCGATGTTTCGCATGCACGCATTAAAAAAATTTAAATAGCTTGACTATGTCAAGATATTCGATTTATGGAACCCTTATCAGCTTATGGAAATTCATTTGACGCAAAGCATTAGCATCTGCGACTCGCTTTTGAAACGCAACGTAATTGATTCATTTCTGAAACGACTGATAAATGGCGACGAAAAGTGGATAGTGGATACGTTAATCAGAAAAGATCGTGGGTGATGCAAGATGAACCAGCCCAAACATTACCAAAAGCTGAGATTCACTAAAAAGAGATTATGATGTCAGTTTGGTGGGATCATAAAAGAATTCTGCACCTTGAACTTTTACCAAGAAGCTAAACTATTAATTTAAACGTGTACGTTCAACAACTAGCCAAACTGAGCAACGTAGTTCAAGAAAAGCAGTTAGAATTGACAAATCGTAAGGGTGCTGTTTTCCAGCATTATAATGCAAAGCCCCACACACCTTTGGTCATTCGCCAAAAATTATTGGAACTAATCTGGGATGTGTTGTCTCATCCACCCTATAGCCCTGACCTTGCACATTCAGATTACTATTTATTACATTCCATGCAAAAATTACTTAAATGGTAAAATTTTTAATGATGCAAAATCACACTTAATTCATTTTTAAAATCAGATCAGAAATTAAATCAGAAATTTTTCATGAACATGGAATTATGATACTGCCTGAAAGATGGCAAAAGGTCATCGACAAAAACTTATATTTAAGTCATAGAAGTTATATTTAAGTTAAGAATAAAGTTATATTTTTAAGCAAAAATTTTCCTTCTTATTCAAAATCCGCAATCACTTAGTTGCCAACCCAATAGTAAAGCAATGTTCAATTAAATATAAGTAAATGAATACAATGTACTAACCTCGTCCATCTCGCCAAATATCAACACGTAATCGCCAGCCATCAGTTTCAGTTCTGCCTCGGGGTTCTCATTAGGGCTCTGTTTGATTGGGTCGTAACTGTAGCGTGCTATGTACACTTTACAGCGCCCCCTGTGAGGCAAGTCAATGAAGTCCGTCTCGTCGTACATGTCTTCCGATTTGTTGATGGTCATACCAGGGGTGGATGCGTACGGGGTACTAGAAGGTAGAGAGGGTAAATTTGAACTGTAGTGACTTTGTGGTGCAACGTTTCCAATAGGCATACCGGATAGAGAGGCAGTTCCCGTTAATGGAGTACTGCTTCTACTGCCAGGTGGCGTTGCTGAGATAGGTCTTCTAGTAGCTGTAAAAATAAGAACAATAAAGAATTTATATATTAGGTAATATTTTTCCGGTCGAATAATTGGTGGTCACAAAATGAATTTTTATTTAGTGTTCAGTTAGTTATATGAGTTTATTTATTTAGTAAGTAGTATCAAATAATATTGGATTCATAAGATATTTCATAATATAATTATCGCAATTTTAATTTTATAATTATTTAATTATTCATTTGTTGAATAGGTAATTTTGGATAGAAAATAATTGCTTGGGAAATTTAAGATTTTGTTTATTTTGTTGTTTCTTATCCCACTTGGTCGACAGCAACATCTAGACCAAGTCCAAGAACCCATGTGGTCTCATGGAAGGAGATTTGATTTGGTTTGTCACTCTGCGGTCATTTTATGCACACTCTAGGCTAATTAGACCGGGACCTACAGGTTAATGTGGATTCCGAACCACTCACAAACATCCATGCCACTGCCAGGATTCGAACCTGAAATTTGTAGTGCCAAAGGCGAGAGCGCTACCCAATTGGCCATCAGGCCCCTCATGGAAAGAAAGGGAAGGGGGGGGTCAGAGCAGCCTTTGTTGTGATGAAGCGCCGTAGGTAGAAGTCTGACTTAACTCTGTGTTACTGAAGAAGGAGGGCTGTGCCTTCCGGGAGGGATTTTAGGGGGAAATACCCCGCATTTGCGTATCGTATGGGAGAAAACTAGTAAAACTTCCACCAGGTAAATCGACTCACGAGGCAAGATGCTGAACATCACAAACGCCATCGAGTGTCCTTGTTTTATGAAACAGTATCTACTACAAGCCGCCACCGGATTTAATATCCGCCCTCATGATCGCCAGCGGTGCGCATTAGCACTGAACCTCGAGTCGGGCTATATTTATTTTAAAACACAAATCCTCAGAATCAGCACTCAATCTATTCGGTTTTCAAATCATCATAATTATAATCTATAGTTATCAGCGAAAACAAATTCGCATGCTACTTAGCGTGCAGCAGGCCAAGAGTGAAACTACTTTGAACTTGTATAATCATCATCATCAGTGGCACAACAGCCAAATGGTAGGCCAAGGCCGTCTGCTTACTGGAAGTTTTCGAGACAGGAGATGGTTTCTCTTTACGAGGTAAGGTTGTCAGTCCTCCGCCCAATGTTCTACAGCCATATTAGACGGGGAATTACGGTTTAAAGTGAATTCCGAGCCACTACTAACATCCATGGCACCGCCGGGACTCGAACCCTGCACTGAGCGCCTGAGTGTTAGTCAGGCCCCTCAACTTGTATAAAATGAAATATATTAAAAGAAAGGTGCAATTAGGTACATTTGAAGAACAAATCGAAATAATCAAAAAATCTTTCTTTACAGGTTCATATTTGAAGAACTTGTGAATAAACAAAACCTTAATTTTATATATCTAAGCAATTAATTTTGAAGAAATTCTAAGCAGAAATTTAGTACATAAATTTTGAAAAGAAAACTATTAATCTAGGATTTCAATTACTAGATTAATTAAAAATGTATAAAGAAGTAAAAGAAAAAAATTGGCAAATCGTTTTTAAAAAGAATTAATTTTCCATACTATGTTACATAAAAGTACACAAGATAGTAAGTATCAATATAAACAGTAGTAGATTTGAAATGTTAGAAAAAAGAAGATGTCAACACTTACAAATATTTGCTCTTTTTCTATCAAGTTCTGCCAATATTTTGTTATCTTGTTCTAATTTTGCCATGAGTACATCAAGCTCTTTCATTGTTACTGATGATTCTGCAAGAAGGATATGGATGAAAATATAAAACATTTGGTTGTATAGAGTAAGAATCAACTTTCGTATTGCGGATCGCATGTGGAGAGAAAAAAAGGAATGTTTAAATAAACTGCATCCACCATGAATTCGCACGAAAACTATGCAGAAGACCGCGTGCGTTGAAAAGAAGAAAAATGTTTAAATTAACTTTACTCGAGATGTGTGGCAAGCGTAGAGGGTTTCATCATTTTAAAAGTTGGAAGTTAGTTAGTCACGGCGTTATTACTTGTAGTTTAGACTTCGCGTTATAATCATTGCTTTGTTAGTTAGTAATCTGCTTTGCTTTGTAAAAAATAAATGTTAGTAACACAAAATAGGGACCAATTGGATTTGGCAACTTTTTTGTGACGCGAACTGAGTGATAAATCGTAAAATATGGTAACCCGGATTTCTTATATTGTTTCCAATTTATTTAACTTACAATCGCAACCCTGGGATTTAGCTACTTTTTTCCATCGCTAAGTGGGAGATAATCACTCAATATGATAAACAAGGTATTTCCTAATGTCTGATTGATCAATATTAATGACGTGTTTCTTATTGGCTAAGATTAATTATATGGTTTAATTGAATTACTGGAAAGTTCAGGAAGTACCGAGTGTTCGTAAGTGTGCTGACCGAAGTCTTACGATTAGCGATGTCTGGTATTGAGGATTTATACATTGGGAACAAGGATTCCAGGCATTTTTTAAAATTGAAGAAAAGGTGCTACAACAGGTATTTCTTTCATGATTTGGAATGTAATGATAATGTAAATGAATGTAATGAATGTAAAAATTATTGAATGATGTATGTTTGCTGGTTTGATTGCTAAGAATTTCGTGTGTCCCAGTTGTGGGAAGGATATTATTCTAAACAAAGCGAAACATAACGATAAATAACTTTTTGTTCTACTTCTTTTCGTTAAACTTCCTAAAAATTAGATCATTACTTTTAAATTCAAATTCTGCTTCACGAAATCAAGCTATCGTTGTAGCGTTGCAAATCTCTTCATTTATAATCTCACCTGCCATTTGGCGTATTTTGGCGAAGAACATTTTTGACGCCGAATCGCAATGGCCCCTATTCTGCGATTTTACCTTTTCTTGTTCTACAGAAACAATTGAATTTTAAAACTTCCCCCAAAATTCTTTTATAATTAAAATTGTACTCGATTTATACGCTGTTGTAGATAGAATTTTTCATGAAAAATTTGATGGCTAGAAAAAAAAAAAATTTGGCCTACGTCTGGTTCCTATGGAAATTGTCATCCAGCATGAATTCGGTGGTTTTAGATCAAAAATTAGATCTGCGAATCCAACGAGCTAAAAGCAGCTCAGTGTGCTAAGAGTAATTAATAAAGTATTTTTTATTTTGGAAGCCTTTTCAGTTCAGAATAAACCACAACCCTATGTAGGAATGGATAAATATAACGTTTTCTTGTTTTATATAATAGATCAATATTTAAGTATCATTACTACTCCTACTAATATGTTTTGTTTGTTGTTGTTTCTTATCCCACTTGGCTGGCCAAGCCCACGAGCCCATATGGACTCATGATTGAAGGGGAAGGAAGCAGCTTCTGTTGTGATGGAGCACCCGTAGGTAGAAGCCTGACTTTTGCTCCGTGACGCTCTTACAGTCATAGAAGACCGGGACCTACGGCTTAAAGTGGATTCCGAACCACTACAAACATCCATGGCACCGCCGGGATTTGAACCCGAAACCTGTGGCACCGAGCGCCAGAGCGCTAGACACTCGGCCGTTCAGGTCCCAAATTTGCCAACGGCACGCAGTGTTCCCAGGTGGTCACCCACCCAAGTACTGACCGCGCCCAATGATGCTTGACTTCGGTGATCTAACGAGAACCGGTATATTCAGCATGGTACGGCTCACTAATATGTTGATACTTAATTGAAACTTTCATCTTAAATTTAACGCAAGATTAGATTAAATCAGAATTTGCATAAAATACTGATGTAGAAAGGAAAAACAAATTTTAAAAAGATAAAATGTTAATTTGTTAAGATTAAATGTTAATTTTATTTTTATAATTCTGCGATTTAATTTACTTACTCTTCAAAAAATATTTATTTCCAGAAAAGTATTTTAACCTAAATATTCATTCATAATAAATTTTTAGATTCAGATCCACGTAGAAACACAACGTAACTTAATATTCTATTTACTACTTTCTTCGAATATATTTTATTTGTATTTTACGACGTATAAGTTTTTCTTATTCTTTCTTCATCTTCATTGGCGCAACAGCCCTATAATGGGCCAAAGTCTTCTGTTTACTGGCAAATTTCGAAACAGGATATGTTTTTTAACCAGGTAGGGTTGGTAGCCCTACGTTCAACGCTCTACGATCATATTATACCGGTATCTATGGTTTAAAGGGGATTCTGAAACCCCTAAAAACATCCATGGCACCGCGAACCCGAAACCTGTGCCCCAGAGCTCCAGAGTTTAACTTGGTTTGGTTTGTCACTCTGTGGTCATTTTGTGCTCACTTTAGGCTAATTAGATGGGGATCTACAGTTTAAAGTGGATTTCGAACCACTAACAAAAATCAATTCCTTCTCCAGGATGGCCGCTAGTCACTCGGCCATCACTTCTTATTCTTTACCAGCCGCAATGCGAGGTAAAGTAGCCAATAGGTGATCTTAAAGTCAAGCCAAATGAAATGAAACTTAAAATACCTTATATTAAAGTCATTTTAATCATGGATAGCTGATATACAAACTATTGCTGGAATTTAAATTATCCAAAATAATTAAATTTCATATATGTATCTAAAATACATTTTTATAAAAAAATTTAACAATTTTCGAAGATATTTCAAATTTAAAAGTACCTTAAATAACGCCTACTAAGACTCAATACTCATAAGCGCATTTTATTAAGAATTTTTTACAGGTTTTATATGAAATGCCATAATAAAATGCATAATTTGCTTTAGCATAACATGCATTGAATCAAATATTAGTATATATGAAACCTATAATGATAAAAGAATTTCACTACAGCACTAAAGTAATTTTACATGCTAAAATTTAGTTATTGCATTAAAAAATTGCAATAGAAATAAGGGCTAAATTTGGAAAAAAGATGCTAATGCTAGTTTAGAAATGTATTAAAACTGATTAAACAAGTTATGCGAGTGGGATATGAACACAAATATGTACATTATTTTAATAGCCTTTACAGCTTCGTCCTTTAGAATTTTTAAATATTATATAGATTTAAAGTCTAAGTGTAGATTTTTTGTAGATTCTAAATAAAAGTGTAGATTTTATGTCTACATTATGTAGATTTTAAGTTAAACCATACGCAAAAATCTCTTTTTATTTGAAGATTTTTTTTTAATTAAAAATATATTTAAAAAATTCTTAAAAATTTCCTTTACTAAAAAGCTTCATGTCACAACTGTTTTAAATCGTTTAAATTTTTAATTTTAATTAACAGAGTTCCACAAAAAATCTCTGTTTTATAAATTAAATAATTTAGCAAGTATAACTATTTTGTATACATAAAGTGTTTCCCAAGCTTTTCTTACACAAGGTAAATTATAATCCTGTAATTTTACTGAAATGTAATAAAAAGAAAATAGTTTTCATTAATATTAAAATAAAGTATTATTAATATTAAAATATAAAAAAATTTAAATGCAAATTTCGTTAAGCTTACGGGAAAATCTTAACAAAGTATGCAGATATAAAAGAAAAGTAACAAAAAGAAAAGATTTACTTTTACATACTTATCGTTTAAAACAGAAGTAACAAAAATAAAATAAACTAGTAAACGTTTATTCGTATTGTAAAATTAATAATTTTAACAATATAATCAAAAAAATTGTGAAAAATTTAATTTAAATTTAATTACATTAAAATAAGTTTAATTAAATTATAAATTAATTAAAAATTGTTAAAAATAATAATTTTAAATTTTTTTGACGTGAATTATAATTTTTTTAAAAACAACTAGATCATTAGAAAGGGTAATTCTTACATCAAAGTGCAATTTGTGCAATCTAATCTAATTTTCCTTACGAAATAAAAAAAAAAAAAAAAAAATGAATATATGGCAAGGTCTCACGAGGTTGTTAAAAGTATTTAAAACTCACGTCAGTTTCATAGAACATTGTTTATTCTTTCATATAACAATATTCACTTTAAGTAGAAAGTAGCTTAGGAAACATTATTGTATACAATATCAATTTCAACAAATTATATATTTAAAATTAATTGTCTGTTAAAGTGATAAAAGATATTTTATTATGAAGGTATAATATTCTTTTTTTAACCTACTTGTACTGAAATATTCTGCTGCGAAACTGAAAAGCTAAACATAAAGGTAGCAAATGCACTACTGCCACTAGTCTGAGTGCCTCTAGTGGCTTGCGAACCATTTGTTTTTGCACATACTTACGTTTGGGAAATCTAGCTTTGTTGAGTTGCCAATACATTTGTTTATTCCTCTCTGATTCTATTAATAATTGGTCAATAGCAGGTGAGGAAAAAGATGATTCTGTCCAAACAGTGACAGTTATGAGGAGAACACATAGTTTAACAAGTATAGAAAAATTCATCTTAACATTTCACTAGAATCTGCTTTGTGTCAAAAGTTCAATAAATTGTTGAGAAAAAAAATTTAATCTTTCCTCTTTGGAGGTAAGGAATTCTTTTTACAAATTAACCAAAATTGTCCAAATATTTTAAAATATAATTTTAATTGCTCTGAAGGTTTTATGTTTTTATATGTTTCAATTTTAAAGACAATTTAAGATTGTTTACAAGGTTGTTGCGATTGTTAAATATAAATTCAGTGTTTTATTTATAAAGATTCATATTAAAAAACCAGTTTTATTAAATTCAAGTGTTTGTTTAATTTGAATTTTAGGAATACATTCGTTATCAATAAATTTCTTAATTGTATTAATGAAAGTAGTACTTATCCTATCTGTGTTAATGAAAGTAGTATTTATCGCATTTTTGTATTTGTATAGTATTTTAGAAAGTATCTGTATTAATGAAAGTAGTATTTATCCTATCTATATTAATAAAAGTAGTATTTATCCTATCTATATTAATAAAAGTAGTATTTATCCTATCTGTGTTAATGAAAGTAATATTTATCCTATATGTGTTAATGAAAGTAATATTTATCCTATCTGTATTAATGAAAGTAGTATTTATCCTATCTGTATTAATGAAAGTAGTATTTATCGTATATTTGTATTTGTACAGTATTTTAAAAAGTAGTATTCATCCTATCTGTATTAATAAAAGTTGTATTTATCCTATCTGTGTAAATGAAGGTAGTATTTATCTTATCTGTATTAATAAAAGTAGTTGTTTTTATCTTATCTGTATTAATAAAAGTAGTTGTTTTTATCTTATCTGTATTAAAGTAGTATTTATCTTATCTACATTAATAAAAGTAATATTTATCCTATCTGTATTAATGAAAGTAGTATTTATCCTATCTGTATTAGTAGTATTTATCCTATCTGTATTAGTGAAAGTAATATTTAAGCTATCTGTATTAATGAAAGTAGTATTTACCCTATATTTAGTATTTTAATGAAGTATTTAAGCAAATTTATACTATCTGTGTAAGTTCTCTTGAAAAAAGTGAACTTGTAATACTTACTCATATTGTGTCGATGAGTAATTTCTTCTTGTTTTTGGTCTTCAAATTGTGCTGTTAGTCGTTCCATATTATGAGATGTTACAGGTGAACCTATCAAAAATAGAGAAATTTCTATGTAATTTATTATTTAATTAATCTGAATTTAATATTTTAAATTTATATGAAATAAATGAATTAGTTTAGAATGAAATTAATTTTTTTATTGAATATACCAATTCAGAAAAAATCCAAAATAAAATATTAGGGATTTTTGCCATATTTCAGATTTAATGATTTTTTACTTTTTTTTTGTATATTATTTATGCTAGCTCTTTTTTTTTTTAAAGAGGACTCTTATGGTTTGGTTTGTCGCTCTACGGTCATTTTAGGTACACTTTGGGCTAATTAGACTGGGACCTACAGTTTAACGTGGATTCTGAACCACTCACAAGCATCACTGCCACCGCCAGATTCGAAACTGAAGCCTGTGGTACCAAAAACCAGAGCGCTAGCTGATTGGCCATTAGGCCGCAGAGGACTCTCCAGATGGATATTAAAGTGATTTTTATTAGGTATAAGAAGTTATTGCAGTGAGATTACGTAATATCTTGAACAGCATACTCTGGATTTTTTTTTATTATTTCTAGGATACTTATTGGCAACAAAACTTGCAAAAGTAAAATGCATAAATTGCAATGTAATAAATGTACAATGTATCAATTGTAATGTAATTGACTGAAGTTAGCCCCCTTGCATGATTGTAGGTTATAACATGGTCCAGTACTGGCGAAGTAGACCATCATAAAACAATAGAGAGTTTTTGCATACCGTACGTCCTACGGTAACTAACGTACGGTATGCAAAAACTCTCTATTTACTAGTCTTTAAATTTATATATTCTTAACTTGTCATTGGAAATAAATTCATCGAAGGTAAGGAACGTCAAATTACATTTAATAGTTTTTAATAAATATAATAAATAGTTACATGGTAGTTTTTGATGGTTTTGCAGTTTTTGATGAAGATAAATGCTGTTATTCGCAAAGCGAGCAAAAGAAAAATAGCGAAACAATCACAGTGCGTTGCAGTGGCGTAACAATAGGGTGGCAAGAGGGGCAAGGTGCCACGGGCCCCAGCCCGAACAGAGGGACAATGAGTACATGAAAGGCCTGACATTCATTATTACAAAATAAATTAAAATATATGAATTCTGTATTTAATAAATTTAAGTTACTAAAGTGATAAATTAAAAAAAAAAATGTGTATCAAGATTTTGAACGTATTCATTTGTATGAAATATATATCGCATCTGGTAGTAATAATAATAAAAACAATTACGAACGGGTAATCCCGATACTAGGGACTCACCCGATTTATGGTTCGTGAATAGGTACTTATAAAATAAAAAGTGAAAATTCCCGCAGCCACCCATGTGCCATTGGAACCTTTTTAAAAACTTTTGATAGGGAATTCCCCTGATTCCTGAACAGGTACATACAAAATTAAAAGTGGGAATTCTCCTGGCAAGTCAGACTTCCAGTAAGCAGAGAAGTCCCTTGTTTCGCGTATTCCCAAATGCGTCACTATTCCTTCCTTTTTGTTTCATCGGATCCTCGATCAGTAGTAAAGTTAATGAGTTGATTGTGGAAATTAGATAAAAACGTGTCTAGCAATAGAAAAAATCTTAGTAGGAGTGAAAAACGAAAAAGAAAGACGGAGTGAGTGTTATGAAGAAAGAAATGAGAAGTTACCAGTTACCTAAAATAAGCCAATACTTTAAGAGCGAGGAAGAAAGAAATGAACAGTGAGGCAGAAATGAAGAAATTAACCAAACCGAAAGTGATAGTATTGCAGTCCCTGAGAACACTGATCCAGCGCCACCACGGCACTGTACTAGCGATACACATAATCAAAACCAAAGTGAGGTGCCTGAAATGGACTTGGGAAAAAAAAATTCATCTTCGTCATACATTGCTGATAAGGTTTTTTTTTCTTTCTAATGCAGCTGGCAAACACTTAGACAGCTTGGTCTTGGATGCCTGAAGGCAGGGGTCTCCAAAGTTTCCAGCCTTAGGGCCATATTGTTTACTCCAGTAAGTACCAAGGGCCAAAACAATTTTCATTTTTCTGCCATTATCTATAATTTCCAGTTAGTTGTTATGCTTAAGTTAAATTTTCTGCGTATTATGCTTGTCAGTAAGCTTTACCTAGCAAGTAAATTCTGTATTTTTTTATCCAACTTATTAAAATAAAAATAAACTATTCGATGTCGCGGGCCGGATGGATGACACTGGCGGCCCGGATTTGGCCCGTGGACCGTAGTTTGGAGACCCCTGCCTTAAGGCAAGCGCTGCACAGACCTTACTCACTTTGCATTACCCATGTGGCGCGTGTAACTTAATGGTAAGCCGCGGACGCGGAGTAACAATGCCCCCGTAGCGCTCTACGATCCTATTAGGACCGGGACCTACGGCTTAAAGTGGATTCCGAACCACTACAAACACCCATAGGCAACGCCGGGATTTGAACCCGATACCTGTGGTACCGAACGCCAGAGCGTTATCCATTCGGCCATCAGGCCCAGGGTTCTTTTAAATTAAAAAAAATGATCAAGTGGAAGCACTGATGATTAAAAATGGACATTGCAAACCTAAAGACAGTTTTAGGTAGCACTTTATTAAAAAGGAAAAAACAATGATGATACTTTGTAATGAGGGGAACACCATTCGAAAAATTTGCCAAGGGCCTCAGGTATAGTTCCACTTAGTGGGAAGCGATTTTAAAAAAGATGTGGAACACCATAATATATATATAGTCAGTAATTAACCTTCCAAAAGCTGTTTGTTAAAGTGAATGTAGTAATAAATTTTTTTATTGCATCTTGTTCCCTTTAAATAGGTAATAGATAAAAGTGAGACAGGAAAAAATGCCAACATATATGGCTAATGAGCATACTTGGTAAATGAGGAATGAAAGATTTTATATAATGTTACTGGCGCTTTTTAATTTTGCTTATTTTTTTTACCATGAAAATTTCTTTTAAGATGCTGTAATCACAGTTTTAACTTTGCATTATTAGCAAAACAATGTTATAAATATCATAAAAAAATTATTCGTCCTGATATATGGCAAATTTTCATCGGTGAGAAATTTATAGTAAATAGTTTTTCATCAAAAGTTTTTACGTATTTTTTAAATTAAGACCATTTTAGTTTTTAAAAAAATCTAACATACATATATACTCAGCTGTGTACGTGAGGAGTTAAATAATGCATGTACCACCAAGGTAAAAAAAAAAAAAAAAAAAAAAAAAATAGAAACTTACCAACAGTAGCCCGAGACCTCTCTAGTTCCGCTAAAACTCTGTTGTCGTGCTCTATCCGCGCTATGATTTTGTCGATTTCATATGAGGTTGAATTGAGTAGATTGCATGAGACGGGTGAAGATGACGATATCGTTGTGCCAGGAGATATCATATTTGTACCTGGGGGACAACAGACATTTTTTCCACTTAAATCAAATCATACAGAAAAGAATGAGTACGATATTTGAAAATTTGTTTAGATGCAGAGATTACAGACAATAAACTTTCGTTAAAAATCAAAATTCTTATTAAAAGGAAGTTTTTATTTTATTTTATAAAGATTTTTTTAGATTGTCGTGAAAAAAATCTTTTAAATTTAAAAAAAAAATTATTATTATTATTATTTTTTTTATTTATGATTTTATTATGATTTTGTTTAAAATAAATCAGAGATTCGGTTTAAGTCGGTGTCACCAAGATGCAAGTAGCTTTTGCCAATTGAGTATGACTTGTTTAATTTATTAATTTTTATTACTGTTTAGTTAATTAATTTTATTAAGATATCTTTATTTTATGTGTTGATTAATTGAAAATATATGGAATAAAACTTTTTATTTTGATAGACCGTATATAATTGGTACATGATTCTGAATTACAAAGAAAACAGGGAGATTTTCTTACGCGATAACATATGGTAATATTTATATAGTGGACTAGTAATGAAGATAAAAAATAATAACTCACCTGGACTAGTAATTGGAACCGAATTGAATGATTCGAAGGGAACGTTTAAACTGCGAGTCATTGAGGATTCTAATACTGGTAGTGAGGAAGAAACAGAATGGCTTCTATTCGTACTAAATATGGTGTCACTGCCTACTAGGTATAGATCCATTTCTTGGTCTAGCTTGGAAGAAGGTGTTTCACCAGGTATCTGAAAACGGCAATTACGAAAAGCATGAAATCCTTTGAAGTATTTATTTCTAATTTCTATAAAATTAATTTTGTAAAAAAATAGAATTAATGTGAGATTATTATTTTACTTACTTAAATGGAGAAATTAATTTTTTATTAAGGATATCAGAATAGAAACTATTTATATGTGTTACAAGTTTTCTTAAAAAATAAATAATTAAATAATCAAATAAAAAATAAAATAATAAAAATAATTCACTTAAAATTAAATAATTTATTAAATAAGGATAACATCAAGAATTCTATACCCTTTTTCAACAGAAAAAAAAACTTTAGTAAAGGAAGTTGAGAAATTTCATTGAGTAAAAATGTTAATAAAAATAATATAATTTCGACGGAAGACAATTATTTAATTAAATAAACCTCGTTTTCAGTTTTTGTGATTTAAATTCTGATGACAACGTAAGACAAAGAAATATAGAACCGATAACAGCAAATTAATGTTTATTTTAAAGAAATGTTTTTGAAATGAAAATTCCTGGTCGTGCGCATAGAATAGGACTGGTAATAAGTTAATAAGTTTAATTATTATTTTTTCTGAGCTTCACATTTTTTTGCTGATGTCAAAGACCTTTAATTAGGACTTAATATAACATTAATTCTTTGAATTAATAAATATATTAATTAATTGATTAATAAATATATAATTTAATTCAGAAATAAAAAAAATATATTTAAATTTTAAAATTGCCAGACTTACTTCTTTTATACTAAAGTCTGATGTGTTCATAGTCTTTGAATAGGTAGAGTTAATATTAATTTTTGATTCAGAATTAATAGATTTATACCATTTTTTGACTGCTATTATTTTGCTAACACCTTACATGAGATATATTTAAAATAAAGATAAAATGTTTTCATTTTAAATTTAATTATAATTTATTTATTTCTTATTTTTAGGAATTGGGCGAAATAGAAAAAAAAGATAGAAACAGATAAATATACAAAAATAGTTAATGCCACATATGTGGTCGTTGCACTTTAAATGTAAATTAGGAGATAAAAAGATTTATACATCAAAAAATGTTTTTTTTTAATAATTTTTAATAATATATTGTGCTCGATTTACTCAGCGTTTGTCATGATTTGCAGAATTTTCTAATTCCTCTATTTTAAAATAATTATTTGTATAACACGATTTACTGCCTTTTTATGAATTGGCTATAGTTATTGAAAGTTTAAATTCCTATTGAATTGAGTTGATGTTGTAGCATTTTTCCCACGGGAAGAGTTGTGGCATTTCATTCCCAGGAGAGATTAATGTATATTCTTTAACAAGTATATAATAACAACCTGCCACTCAAATATGACAGCAGATAAGCAGTGTTATGAATAGTTATATTACATGCAATTAGTGTTTTGTACTAATGAGAATAATCTGCCTCTCAAATATGATAGCAGATATTTAGTGTCATGGATAATGAGTTCTCATGAAATTAGCGATTGTCTGTGCGACATTCACAGGAAATAGATGGAATATGGACTATACCATGACATCTTGAGTTGTTCCATCGTGATTAGTGATAGACCAATGGGCTGACGAAGTGTCGACTGTAATAAGAAGTGACGGAAGTTGACCACCTTCTTGACAGATTTTCTTAAATCGAAATTTTTGGAGAAGAAAGAGGTGCTCTGTAACGTTGACAAGGAGTGTTGTTTATCTCTTTTTCTATGAAATGACTGAACAGGCCGGAGTTTCCGTCTGCTTCCAAAGTGGACCCTTTGTGGTTTCGTGTATGATGCCATATGATAATTAAGGCCTGTCACAGACTTAGATTCTGTTATCTCCGTCCTTGAAGTGAACTTCAATTGTGAATTAAATTTAAATCTTCAATTTTCATTGTTTTGTAGACAATTTTGTATTAACCCAGAGTTCTGTATATATATATATATATATATTTGTACATAAAAATGAAAGCGTTCCTAAAAAAAAGTGGCCCTCTTCTTTTATAGGTCTAGTATAGACCGAGACATTGCAGTGTTTTTGTAATATAATGATTATCTATTCTGTGGTTTATCATGAACTATTACAGAATATCATTCATTTCATAATTTGTTATTTCATCATTAAATAAAAAGAGCATCTAAAATGAGCATAGATTTCAGTTAGCTTTTCTCTGAAAATAATGAAAAAAGAGACAAGAATTAAAAAAAAGAGAAGAGAGAGAGACGTACGTCAGCAGAGTGTGACCTATGCGAACGCCATGCATGTTTAACTTGTGATCGCCGCAAAGAAGCCATTTCGAGAGCGAGTTCCTCATGCAGGACATTCTGCAGTTCACACTTTTTTTGGAGTTCGCGCGCTTTCGACTGCAAGAACAGAAACATCACACATTATCACACTTGTTACACATACATGTGAAAATAAATAAATATTATTTTTTAAAAACAAGCACATATCAAAAGCTAGGCTTAAAAAGCTGAATAGAAATTTATGTGAAACACACCAAGGCCCTGAGAAGAAATCATCAAAGCTCTTAAGCAAGATAGTAATAGGAGCACAGTTCTTTTTATCTATTTTAATGTTTTATTAAAGATAAAAATTAAAAAAAATATTATTAAGTAATAATGTTTACTTTCTGAGATTTTACAGAATTAAACTTAACAATAACAACAATAACAATAACATAACAATTAATTAACAACATAATTAATGTGTAAAGTATTGCATAAATTGTTTTCTATGGCATTTGCTGACAAATTTACCTGCTCGTCTCGTGGCATCGTTGAATATGAATAATTTTGTTACAATACGTAATAATGTTTTCTTTACGAGATCTTACAGAATTAATCTTAGATTCAATATGATCAATATGATCAATATTTAAAATATTGTACAAGTCATTTTCTATGTCATTTGCTGACAAATTTATCAGCCGGTCTTGTGAATCATTGAATATAAATAATTCTATTATAATTTTTTTCCTTTACTCACCAACTGTAGTAAGAAAAGTTAACAATATTTTTGCTTAAATATGGAAATAAAACTGTCAAACAATTTTTGTGAACACTAATTAGAAAGATGTAAACATGGATCTTGTAAATACAGCGTAAGAAGACATAACTGAGAAAAAGAAATAAACTGCAGGAAGTCATAATTGGTAAGTTTCGTTTAAAAAAACTGATTGTTCATTTTAATAAGTTTACATTTTCGGTTAAAATCTAGGATACTGTACCCCTGAGGAAGTCGCCAACCTTGCAACCCTGAATATTTCGCCAATATTCCGCCAATTTCTTTAGGGTTGCAATACTATAATTAAAGGAATTCGTAGCTTCATTTTCCAAACAATATAATGACTATTTATTGTTATTGTGATTATATTATTATTGTTTGTGATTATATTATTATTATTTGCAGAATTCTTATTTGCAGTAAATAAGAACAGAAATATATATTCTTTTAAATAAGTATTCCAATAAATTATTGATTATTCCGAACTTATTCTTACAACGTACGTCGGTCACTGATTCAGAACATAAACAATTTTATGAAGTTGCCACTCAGGAAAGTAAGAAACAAACAAGAAAAACGTTTTTTATATTTATTAATAATTTATATTTTATTCTTAAATAATAATTTCCTTTTTAAAGATGTTCGTTTAATTAGGATTTTGTGGCAACCGTAATTAGAACGTTAGTTAACGTTACAATTTAAATTTTTATAATTAAAATAAAGTAATATTAATAAAATAATGTGTGCGGAACATTTGATAATTATCTGGCAGAGTGCATGTGGCGGCGCCAGCACAAATGTGACATCCGCAAAATGTTTCATGATTTCACCGATGGAATAAAGTGTTTGTTTCCATCACAGAGGAAGGACATACCACAATAAAAGGTAAGTTATTCTCTAGTTTTCTTCTTCTGTTTTATCTTTTGTTAATATTAATTTATCATTCGAATTCGGCTTTGTAAAGAACATGACTTATTTTTTTTTTGGCATTACAAAAAAAAAAAAAAAAAAAAAATGGCGAATAACTTTGGCGAAATTTTATCAATTAACAGCGATTATTATCTTTGTTTAAACGATACATTTTTGTGACTTTGCAAAATAAAATTCCACATAATAATTTGGCGATAAAGCGATTTAATTTGGTGTGAAAGCAATTTAGGAATAAAATAAGGATATATTTTGGCGTTAAAGCGGCAATATGTGGGGTAAAAAGAAAACATTAAAAAGTTGACATAATAGTGGTACAAATTTGGCGATAAAGCGATATAAAATGGCGTAAAGGCATTTTAGATATAATTTTTTTGGCATAATAACGCTAAACTTCGGCGTAAAAGCGGTATCATTTGGCGTAAAAGTATTCCAGAGATAAAAAATTTTACTGATAAAAATTTGGCGATAAAGCATTAACTTTTGGCGTAAAAGCACCTCAAAAAACCAGACTGTCTTAGTGAAAAATGGCTATAAAGCGATAAATGTTGGCGATAAAGCATTAAATTTTTGCATTTCGAGGATTAAAATTTTGGCAAGATAGTGATAATATTTGGCGTTAAAGCGATAAACTTCGGCTTCAAAGCCTTTTCAGGAATAAACTTTGACGTAATAGCTATTTGGCTGCTAATGTTGGCTATAAATTTGGGCGAAATAGCATTTTACAATAACACCGAACTTCGGCAACCATTTTGTCTGTTTACTCGGCGATTTGGCAACCCAGTAAAGGATTTTGGCGTAATATCATTTTACAGCGCAAACTACCTGGCCCGTTCATTTCTATGCTTACTTACCGACTTGGCAACTTGGCGATGTGTTTGGCACAAAGGGTACAGGATCCTAGATTTTAACCACATTTTCTTACTGTGCAGAAATGATGAATCAAGTTGTATTAATTAATATTCGTTGAACAAAAGTTTTTTTTTTTAACATGCACCATTTTGGAATCCTCTTTGTATCGGCAACACTCTTGGACGTTTGTAACTCGTAGTAGACAATAATATATAAGCACTTTATTAAAAAGTAATAAATCTATTTTTTATATCAATATAAATCTATACAGTTTCACTAGGATAGCAATGTGAAATATTTTAAGTTTGAATTTTTTATTTTTTCATTTTTATTTTAAGTTTGAATTTTTATTTTTATTTTTTTCATTTTAATACAGGTAATTTAAGCAATAATAAAGTCACCAGTAACAGATCAATGAAGGATTGTATCGTGCTACTATCATATGCAAGTCAATTTAGATTTGAGATTTAGATGAGTGCAAATATTAATTCTAAAGATAAATGAAAAAATTATATTAACATTACATTAAATTACATTACACAAATAAATTACATTACATTACATTAAATTATATTTATCAGTATAAAAATTTTAAATGAACACTTTTTAATTGAAAAGTAATGAAACTACCTTTTATAAATACATAATAAATTCTATATCTAAAAAAAATTATCAAAATTTAAAAGTTGGAAAAAGTTTCATTATTAGAAATTAACTGAAATTTGTTATTTTAAGAGCTTCTTAATTTTTGCTTGATCAATGGATCCTTCTAATGTTAGGTGGAACATGAATTCTTTTAAAGTTAGAAATAAATGGGGAACGGGAATGATAAAAATAACTAATGACGTACTAAAACGGACAAATATCAATACCTCAAATCTCTGACGGACAAATCTCAATATCTCAGATCTCTGACTGAATGTCTCAAATCTCTGACGGACAAATCTCCATGTTTTTTTCACAAAAGTCTTCAAAAAATTCAACGTATACAATTTCATTTTAATTTAAGGGACAGAATTGTATCTAATGATTTTTAAAAATTTCGAACAGTAATAAATACAATAGTCAACCGCAGTTGCAAAACCATGGAATATAATACATTTTAAAGACATTATAAAGATACTGTTAAAATACACAAAAAAAGACAAAAAAGTAAAATATATATAATTACATATACTGTGGTGAAATGTGTCGGAACTTTTGATGTTGTCTTAAAATAGATGGTTGGGTTGAATTTTTTGACTGTTGGAAAGGCAGGTCAGTGTTGAATGAACAATGGTAAAGTCAAGATTATTAGATTTTGTGAATCACAAGATAATGTTGAACATAAAAATCACAATACAATGAATCACTAGACGTTATACAAACAGAAATGAGCATGCGCACTGTGGGTGTACCTCGAGGCTCTGTATAGCTTCCTGCGCAGCCTGCTTTTCCGTCTTGCTGGTGTAGTAGTGGAGACGATGCTCGTCCTGCTTCCTCTGCAGTTCAGCAAGGGTGTCTGCATGTTGTTTCTCTAGCTCCTTCCGCCGGTCAGCGGCTTCTCGCATATGCTGCACACATCAACATAGTAGTATGTAAACCATCACTCGAAGTACATAACATGATTCTATGCTACATGAGTAAGTATTATTCAGGCACCCTTTACTTAAAGCATTGCTATATAGTGTTATGGCATATGTATCAAAACATTCATATGACAAAAACCTTCGAAATAAAGTTAATTTGTAGAAATTCTAACCTGTCGCAACATAAACTGTTTATTTACACGTATTATATGCGTTCCATTACTGATGCAAGTCCAGTTTGGGGCTCTGCAGCAAAAAGTAATTTGGAAATCATCCAAAGACTTGTAAACAAAGTCCTTCGGATGATTACCAACTGACTTTAGTACTTCAGGAATCAGGGAGGTGGGGAGGTTTGTCGGTCTACGGTCATCTTGTGCACACGTGGGTTAAGCAGACTGGGACCTACAGCTTAAAGTGGATTCCGAAGCACTAATAAACATTTATTCCACCGCCAGGATTGAAACCAGAATCTTGGGATACCAAAGGCCAGAATGCTAGATACTTGAAGTTCAGGAGTTTGGGGCTGTGCAGCAAAAAGTAGCTTGAAAATCTTCCAAAAACTTGTAAACAAAATTCTGCGGATGATTATCAGTTCGCAATGAAACTTCAGCAATCAAGAAGTTGGGGAGGAATTTGGGACTGTGCAGCAAAAAGTAAGTTGGAAATCATCGAAAGACTTGTAAAAGTCCTTCGGATCATTACCAACTCACTTCAGTATTTCAGGAATGAGGATATCAGACAATCGCTCAACCTCCCAAATATTCGTCAATTTATAATTAAAATTTCTAAAAATTTCTCTCACACTTGCAATTTTACTTAAATTCTCTTCCTACGTATGATATTTCTTTTTTTACAAATAGAAAAAGTCCGCGTTATGTTCTCAACGTATAATACGTTGTTTCCCTCTCATTCCTTCTTCTGCAACCCCCACATGATGGTGGGCCACTAAGATGCGTGCCATAATATTTCAATGGGTATTAACCTAAAACAACGCTTCTGAATTAGTTAATAAATATGTAAAAGCTTTTAAATTCATGTATAATACTTAAATGAATGTTTCCGAATTTTTTAAAAAAGTATTTCATTCTTTGTTTTATTTTTGTCGAGACTGGAGAGTGTGTGTTATTATTATTAAAAACATGTGTTTTTCGTTACCTTTACAAGCGCCTCCAGATTGTTCGATTTGCCTTGGTGGCGCTCTACCTCAGACTTGGCCAGGGTGGACTGACTCGTGGAGAAATCGGAGCTACTTAGAAAGTCCGAGCATTCTTCGTTTTCCTGCGGTGGAAGAGGTTTTACATTGTAAAAATAATATCGATTAGGTCAAATTTACCCTCATTTAACAAAATAACTTTAAAAGTAATATAATTCAATTATTCAGAGAAAAAAATTACGTGTAGAATATATTGCTTTGAAATGAAAGAAATATATATGTATAAAATGCATTCAAAATATATTCTTTATATTCATTTAGCTCTTTATTTCTTTGCGGTGTTTATGATTGTACTGTTCTGTAAAAGATGGACATGATAAAAAGAAAACACTTGATTCAATAAATGATTTGACGAATCGAGTTTTTAAATTTTTTTTCCAGTCAAATGTAAATTGTTACCTATCCTTTTTTATTAATTATGCCATTTATTTTAATCGTAGAATTATTAAAACCAGGCTTTTCACACATTTTTTTTTATAATCGAATAAGAGACTTCTCTTCGCAAAGGTGAAAAATACAGCCTTAGATCCATTGATTTTGCCAGTGACATTTTTAAGCATTGAATAATTTTAATGATACAGACATTGAATCATATTTCGAATAGATGCCATTCAGTTTTTTATTTATTTTAAATTAATTCATAGAGAAAGTCGAAGGTAATACAAAAAATATCTGAATATCCTCCTTATTTATTAAAAAGTAAAGAATAAATTATTGTTAATTTGTATATTAACTTCTAATATGCTAATTTATGTAAAAGGTTTCGGGAACAGTTAGTAATAATCCAAAACGTAATAATCTTACAGCTTCTGAATTCTGAAACTGCTTCTCAAAGCTATTGTCTTTCCTTCCTTCCTCTAGCGTCACAAGCAACCTGTGTTCCTAAACAATTGACAGAAATAAATAAATTATTTCTTATAAAGACACTAAATAAATACATAAATAAATAGACATATCATTTTAAACCTAAAATTAAAACATTTAAATTTAAATTGGCGAACTAGCAAAAACATGTTAATAAAATGAATATTAGCAAACACCCAAGTTAGTGGTAACCCTTTTCAATATATTTTATAAATTATGCCTCATATGTATTGTAGTTTAATCTATTGTAAATGAAGCATACATTTATATATTGAAGATATTGATTCATTTTGAAACAAGCAACCTGTGTTCCTAAACAATTAACAGAAATAAATTCTTTCTTATACAGACACTAAATAAATAAATAAATAAAAAGGCATCATTTTAATCCTAAAATTAAAACATTCAAATTTAGAAATGAATTACTGAAACATGAAACATGTGCATAAAATGGATATTAACAAACATCCAGGTTAGTGGTAACCATTTTCAATATTATTTATAAAATATGTCTCATATGTATTGTAATTTAATATAACGTAAATAAAGCACACATTTATATTAAATACAGTGATTCATTTTGAAACAAGCAACCTGTGTTACTAAACAATTAAGAGAAATAGATCAATTCTTTATAAGAAAGTCAAAATAAATAAATAAATATATAAATAAACAAACATATCATTTTAAACTTAAAACATTTAAATTTAGAGATAAATTACTGAAAAAGCATAAAACATGTTTATAAAATGGATATTAGCAAACATTTAGATTAGTGGTATATTTTCAATATTTTTTTTATAAAATATGTCTCATGTGTATTGCAATTTAATATATTGTAAATGAAGCCCAATTGAAGATATCGATATATTTTGAAACACATGCATGATTGGTTAAGAGAATTAAATATTTAATTATTTTACAGTTATTTTTTGCTAATTAAGAAATGAATTTTATAACAAATATAACCTGTCATTGCCTATTTTCATTAAATATTATATATGTTTTACTTCGGATGAAATATTTTGAAATGAAATATTATTAAGAATTAAAAATCGCGATTTAAAAAAATTTCATAATAACCGGCAATCTATTATACGATATTTATATCTCCCAAGAAATTAAATATTAGTATAGGTTATAGAAATTTATATTTTTACTAAGCATTGATTTTGTGGCAAAAAATACAATTTTAATTGAATTAAAAATTAATAATTAAGAAGTTGCAGTTATTTTGCTTGGTCATCACATAAAAATAACGAAAATATGATTAAAACTCACAATAAAAAATACAATGGAGTTCAGAGTAAAGAAGGACTAACCAATGCCGTTATTTTTTTAATTACACAGTCCAGTCACATTAATGTGACCATCTGTCAAAAGCCAGAATATACACTCTTGTGTATTCTGGCTTTAAGTGGAGTGTGGAATGTGGTATTAAGTGGCATTTAAGTGGTATTAAGTGGAATTCTTTATATACACTCCACTACAATCTGCTGCCACCTAATTACACACACATCACATTAATGTGACTGGACAGTGTATAAACATATTAACAAATGCCCAATCATTGCATTCATACAGATACACATTAAATTTTATATAATAGGAATGTATAGAAATATAATATTAATGTATAGGAACTATAATGGGAATGTACAGATATAATAGGAAACGTATATGCCAAATTATCTGTTTAAACGTCTTACCAAATCGGCACACAGAAGTTGCTTGTCATTTAATTCCTGTTTCAGCTGTTGAACCTCGGAATCCTTCTTCTGCAAACGAATCTCCTGGAAAAACCATAAAATGGAACCATTCAATAACAATTACTATGAATACCAGCTCATGTCCTGGTGGTAAAGCATGTCATAAAGAAATCGAAAAAGAGGTTACTGCATTTGGAAATCCGGTATCGATGACTACCTCTCATCTTAATGTAAATACAGAAAAGAAAATAACGAATAAGATACAAATATATAGACATTTTTAATAAAAACAAAATTGAAAAAAAAACCTGAAATATTTATATTTTCTTATATGTACTATGAATGAACATACTTTATTACTTCCTCCATCAGTAGGATTTAAATACTGTATTCGAGAATTATTGAGCATATATTTATCTATTTTAACGAATTGTTGACCTTTGAATACGTTATCCTTTAGATTGACAATTTTAAGTACTTAATATATATATATATATATATATATATATTAACGAATTGTTGACTTTAGAATAAGTTATCTTTTAGATTGATGACTTTAAATATTTAATACATTGCATATATATCTAGTTTAACGAACTGTTGGCTTTAGAATAGTTTATCCTTTGATAGTATTTTAATTAATTTCAAAAAATAATAATTATTCTCAAATATCAAAGCATTAGAACATTTACGAATAGTTCGATACATAAATTAATTTTTGTTAGGCGTATAATTAGTTATACAGTTTAAATACTAATATTTCAAATATATTTGAGAAAAAAATAGCTTTTACTAATTTTTGGCTTTAGAATAAACTACTAATTAATATAATTAATTTGGAGTTCAAAATATTAAATATATTTCATCTGTAAAAAAGGAGGGTTTCTGAAATGATGTTTTGAATATGCTACGCTTTGATTGACTGTTAATTAAACAAGTAATATGAAAAAAAAATTTTAAAGTCATTCATTTTTTTAAGTTTATCTGGCGCCCTCTATTGGTAGATACATGCAACTTAAAGTTAAAATAAACTAAAATTAATGAATTAAATTTAGTTAATGAATTAATATTTGAAAAAACTGTATTAGCATCCAGTGTCATCCACTACAAGTTCACAAAAAATGTGTTTGAACTTGAGGGGATGAATAAAAAGTATTTTATGAACGATTGAAAATTTGTACAAGATATATATAGTGAGAGTGTGAGCTAGTAGAAGGAATTGAAAAATAATTTTTCCAAAGAAGCGCTACATTAATGTAGATTTAACACAAATATGAAGTGGAACATGGTTTCTAACTTAATATATAGTATATATCTATATTATTCCAGCAAAATACCAGCATTTAAATACCACTAAAAAACAGCATTTAATTATTATTTTATAGGAGGCACAACAGTACTCACGGCATCCTGCAGCTCATTGGTTGTCTTTAGAAGTTCATCCAATTTCTGTCGCAGAGCCTCGTTGTTCTTCTTCAGCGCCTCATAGTGGCTGAGGTCGATGGAGGAACTCTTCTGGACTACCTGGAAAATAAAATAAAAATTTATTTCTCATTTAAAACTGAAATCCATTCATGAATTTTAATTTATGTATAATATAGCATTTTTTTTCTCACGGGAAGAGTTTTGGAATTTATTCCCAAGAGAGGAATGTATATTCTTTAACAAGATCATAATAACAATCTATCGCTCAAATATGACAGCAGTCACGCAGTGTTGTGGATAGTTATATTACATGCAATTAGTGTTTGGTACTAATGAGAACAATCTGTCACTCGAATCTCATAGCGGTTATTCGGTATCATGTACAATGAGGAAATCAGTGATTTTTTGTGCGACCTTCACAAGTCGAAACGATTACAGATGGGATATTGACTACACCATGAGTTGTTCCATCGTTACTGGTGATGGATCTCATTAGAATGTCTATTGATCTCATTAGAATGATCTATTCTAATGAGAAGTGGAGGAAGCCGACCCCTTCTTCTTGACGGATTTTCTTAAAGGGAGATTAAAAAAAAAAAAAAAAAATAGAGCTTCGCGACGAGTCGACCAGAACAGATCGACCGGTTGTTTTCTCTTTTTCTGAAAGTGATTGAACAGGCCGAGTATTCCGCCTGTTTACAAAGTGAGCCCCTTGTGGTTTCGTGCATCACGCCGTGTGATAATTAAAGCCTGACGCATACCACGTGTTTTCAGATTAGTCGTAGACTTGAGAACCTTGAAAATCTCCGACCTTGGAGTGAACTGCACTTGTGAATCCAATTTAATTTAAATCTTTAATTTTCATTTTTTTTAATAATTTTGTAATAACCTGAAGTTCTGAATTTATATGTAATGCTTGTAAATAAAAAAATAAAACTTGAACGTGGCGAAACATGAACTTGAAAGTGGCTCCTCTTCTCGAAGCCGTTATAGGTCTAATATAGGCCGAGGCGTTACAATTTCTGCAACGAGCCTTCAACATATGCCATGCGAAAACATTAAAGACTATTTACATAATAATTAAATCAATAATGGCATAGCTTTGTTTACATAAATAGGAAACAAAAACGCTCTTTTGAAATAAAGGCTCGTATGTCTGGTGCCCTCTTAAGGCAATGACCTCGGTCACCTTTGCATTTTTTGGATGTTTATTCTTTTGTATTTTTTCCTTATTATTATTTTTTTTATTTCACTTGTACTTGCCTTGCCATTGGAAATAAAAAACAAGTAATATAAAATTTTTTTAAAAGTAAATTCCTTCTTTTTTTTCTCACTATATTGCAGGAAGTCCTTTATAAATAATTTTCATTCATTTTTTTAAGTTTATCTGGCGCCATCTATTGGTAGATATATGCAACTTAAATCTAAAAAAAAAAAACTAAAATGAATGAATTAAATTTAATTACTGAATTAATATTTGAAAAAACTGTATTAACATCCAGTGTCATCCACTACAAGTTCAAAAAAAATGTATTTGAACTTGAGTGGAGGAATAAAAAGTATTTCATGAACGATTGAAAATTTGAACAAGATATATATAGGGAGAGTGTGAGCTAATAGAAGGAATTGAAAAAAACGTCTGGTGCCTGAGAGTCAACGAGCTACGAGTATACGGTTGATAAGACGCTGATCAAAGTAAAGAAATACATATACCAATTAAGAACTTCAATTGCTCAGTTGGACATAATTGATAACATAAACTTCTTATTATCAACTCATGGTTACTCAAAACTTGGAAATAAGAAATATACATACTAATTAATTGTACCCGTTGAGATTTTTGATTACTAATATTCTAAATAATTCGATTTTCAGTTTAAAAAACCTGCTTTTCATACATTGTTAACATAAAATAAGCTGAAAAAATGTATTAAAATTAATATGATATCAAAAAAGATTAAAAGTGGGAGAAAAAAAAAGTTAATAAATTATTCCCACTAATGAGTAAGGAAAGGGGGTTTTAAAGACAAAAATTCTTTGATAATCACTGAACTAAGACTTTTAAATTTCAAGGGATTAAATATAATTTTGAACTAATTTTTTTTATTTACTCACTTTTTAACTTGGTGACTTTAAGTAGTACCATGAATTAATTAATTGCTTATTCATTACAATTTAAGACATTAAAGTTTATGAAGAAAAGATTCAAAACTTTAGAAAATGTTTATTTTAATTATTATCTTTGTTACATTAAAATATTCATTTACAGATAATCAATACTTTGAAATATAAAAGAAATAATTAGCCATATATTGAAACTGAAAATACATTTAGAATGCAGCAAATCGACAATTTAATAGAAAATAATAACAATTTAATAAGACATTTGGTTATAAAAGTATATATATGATTTTTAATAACCTAAAATGTTTTTTGGAAATATTTTATACGAGAATATTTAGTGATTAAGTTATTTTAATGCTAAGCATACATTTAACACAATTTTTAGCTTTCAAATTCATATATATATAAACGGAAACTTTAATTTTTGTTATTTTGATTTTAATTTCTTAAGTTAAAAAAATAATTTCAATTTTTTTCTCATAAGTAATTTTATTTGATTTATTAACTTTGAATTAATAATAATTTATTTATTCATTTTATTTTAAATACACTGTGTTATTTTGATGAAAATCATTTTGCACGGGTTTCATTTTTATAAAAAAATACTTGAATATGAATTCGAAAGTAATTTGGAATATTGATTTTTAACTAAATAAATACAACATAACAGTTAATATTTAAGTTAATGCACATAATCTAACAAAACTATTTAATATCCGAATTATTATGTAAATTTATTTTTAGTATTTTTCTAATAAATAATATTTTCTTAGGTAATTTTTTTTCAAAATATTTATTTACAATAAAATAGTTCCAATAAATTGCAACACAAATGAAAAAAAAAATATTGGTTTGATTTTTATTTAATATCTAAGACGTAATTTTTTTCAAATACATTTAAAAAAAGCAGATGTCGAAAAGTAAATGAGAACGTCTGTATAAAACTATTAACCGATCCATTACGAAAACATGAACTGCATCATTGCGAGAACAGATCGAAAAAAGTTATTTAAAAATGTCCATGAAAACTTCTCATAAAAATTTCTCATTTGCATACCCATAAATTTAAAAATAAAAAAACATTCAATCTATTTTAAAAATATAAACACAATACGCATAGATAATGCAACTATCTGAATATATTCAGTTCAATTTTAAACAAAAAAAAAAAAAAAAAACCTATTTAGAATATTATTTTCATTTCGATATTCATCCAAACGATTTTTAACAAAAAATATTCTACGCAAAAAGAAAACAATCGAATGTCCACCAAACGATAAATAAACGGATCGCAGAAAGCGATACAAATTTCCTTTTGACACAAATACACAGCAAACGAAAAACGAATTCGATTTCTTTTTGCATTTTCGAATTTGCTCGAAGGGGTGGACTTTTTCAAGGGGGGAGAGGGTAGAGAGAAGGGGTCTCAAAATTAAACATGGCATTCCAATTCTAGACCTGGCACTGTGCCATGAGGATCGTTCTTTCCCCCCTCTTCTTTTCGATAGAATGTATTAAAGAAGAAGGAGGGGGAAAAAAAGCAAACGATTCTAGCGCCTAGCTGGCTGCTTCGACTTGGGTTCAGCAGACAGCAAATTCACAGTGACACACTTCGCCACTCGAACATCCTTCGCTGCAGACGATAAATAAATAAATAAATAAAAAGACAGACGATTTTTCTTGCCGTCACACAGAAGGGAAGACGAAAGGGTTGTGGTTCTGCGAGTGATATTATTTAATAGATTTGAAAGTTCGCCTGTTTTTAATGGAGGCGAGAATTATTAGTGCATTAAAAATATGCAGCAGCTGAAAGAAAAAGAGATAGATACAGAGAAATAGAAGAAAAATATGGGAACAATTTTTTAAATAAATAATAATTTTTTTTTATTTCAATAAAAAATTTTAGAATGTAGACAGAGTATTATTTTTGATGCGTATTAAAAATGTTTAAAATATCGTCTGAAATATTAAAGAAATCTTTTAATTTAATTTTCTTTTTCAATTTTGGTCACTTTAACAAAAAAAAATTCTTTCAACATATTCTTTTTTACATAATTATTTATATGAGATTTTTTTTATAAGCGAGTTTATTGAAAAATATATAGATGTCTCATATCTTTTGGAAGTTTTTCACATAAGAGATATTTTATTTCCTTTAATATGTATTTTTTTGAAAGCTATTTTATATAATTATGCTACATATTTTGTATTAACGTTTAGTTTACTTATTATGATTTACAGTGGAATTAGAAATCTTTGTGACATAAGTTCTACATTTTTTAAAAATTTTTTTTATTGAATCTGTTTTTGAGTAAGCGGAAGACTACAAAATAATTGTCTGAATATTAATTTAAATGTATAACATAAAATTATCATAGTAAACATAATGTTAAAATATAAGTAAATATATGATAAAATAATATATCGTGCATCAAATAGGTATAATTGTACGATGGTGAATAGAAGAAAATACCAGAAGCAGAAAGTTAAGTAGAATACACAGTAGAAAATTCACCATTTGATGACTGAATGGCTACTACTAAGTTACATATATAAAGAAATTAATGTTAAATAGAATAAATGACATAAAAAAAGATGGGCTCTTTTTCGTTATTAGTTATTAATACTTAATTTTTAGTCATTATTTTTGCGGAGAACTTGCAGCATTATCCTGCCATTATATCAAATATAGAGCATCCATAGGTGATACAACTATTTTTATCTTGAGCGATGTACTCGCATCTTAATTATTTTTAATCTCTTTATGTTTAATATTTTAATAATGTAATATTTTTTATAGACCTTTGATTAAGAATTACTGCTAAATATAATTAAATATTTTGCTACGCAATTGAAAATTTGCAGAAATTATAATCCACGAGCACCATCAATTAGGAATTGCGTTTTATTTGCGTAACAAAATAGTTTTCTACCAACATAATTTTTACCATGAAGAAAAATGATTGTTTTTATTGAAATCAAATATGCGTAAAACACACACACACACACACACACACACACACACACACACACACACACACACACACACACACACACACACACACACACACACACACACACACACACACATCTCTCTCTCTCTATATATATATCACATGCATACACACAGATATTATATATATATCCCATACATACACATAACTATATATATATATATCCCATACATTGTTTGTTGTTTCTTATCCCACTTGACTGGCCAAGCCCATACGTACTCATGATTGAAGGGGAAGGAAGCAGCTTCTGTTGTGATGGAGCACCCGTAGATAGAAGTCTGACTTTGGCTCCGTGGCGCACTTACAGTCATAGGAGACCGGGACCTACGGCTTAAAATGGATTCCGAACCTCTACAAACATCCATGGGCACCGCCGGGATTCGAACCCGATACCACAGGTATCGGGTTCGCCAGAGCGCTAGCCACTCAGCCATCAGGCCCCCCCCAATTTTGAATGCCAACGGCACGCGGAGTTCCCAGGTGGTCACCCTCCCAAGTACTGACCGCGCCCAATGATGCTTGACTTCGGTGATCGAACGAGAACCGGATCCCGTACATACACATAACTATACACTGAAGTGACAAAAGTCATGGGATAGCAATATGCAAATTTTCAGATGGCAGTAGCATCGCGTAGAACAGGTATAAATGCGCAGTGCTTTCGCAGAGCTTTCATTTCTGTTCAAGTTATTCATGTGAAGAGGTTTTGACGTGATGATGACCGCACGACGGGAATTAACAGACTTTGAACGCGGAATGTTAGTTGGAGCTAGACGCATGGGTCATGCCATTTCGAAATCGTTAGGGAATTCAACATTCCCAGATCCACTGTGTCAAGAGTGTGCCGAGAGTATGAAATTTCAGGCATAACATCCCACCATGGACAGCGCAGTGGTCGACCGCCTGCACTTAACGACCGAGACCGGCGAAGTCTGCAAAGAGACGTAAATTCTAACAGACAAGCAACACTGCGTCAAATAACCGCAGAAATCAATGTGGGACGTACAAGGGACTTGTCTGTTAGAACTGTGCGGAGAAATTTGGCTTTCTTGGGCTATTCCAGCAGAAGACCGACTAGAGTGCCTTTACTGACAGAACGACATCGCTTGCAGCGACTCTCGTGGGCACGTGAGCATATCGGTTGGTGCCTAGATGAATGGAAAACTGTGGCCTGGTCCGATGAGTCACGATTTCAGTTGGTAAGAGCTGATGTTAGGGTTCGAGTTTGGCGCAGACCGCACGAAGCCATGGACCCAAACTGTCTGCAAGGCACTGTTCAAGCTGGTGGTGGCTCCGTAATGATGTGGGCTGTTTTTTCATGGCATGGACTTGGTCCTCTGGTGCGACTAGACCGAACATTGACTGGAAATGCTTATGTTCAGCTACTTGGAGATCACTTGCAGCCATTCATGGACTTCATGTAACCAAACAACGATGGGATTTTTATGGATGACAATGCGCCATGTCACCGGGCCACAACTGTTCGCGATTGGTTTGGAGAACATTCTGGACAATTCCAACGAATGATCTGGCCACCTAGATCACCCGACATAAATCCCATCGAGCATTTATGGGACATCATCGAGAGGTCTGTTCGTGCCCCAAATCCTGCACCATCAACGCTTTCACAATTATGGACGTCTATCGAGACAGCATGGCTCAATATTCCTGCGGAAGACTTCCAACGACTTGTTGAGTCCATGCCACGTCGAGTTGCTGCACTTCGCCGGGCGAAAGGAGGGCCGACACGATATTAAGAGGTATCCCATGACTTTTGTCACTTCAGTGTATATATATAGATACATATCACATTCATAAATCTACATCACACATATATATGCAACACGCACACACACACACACACAATGACAGGAGAAAATCCCGAAATATCAAAACAAATATTCCCAGTGTCGATGTGAAACACCCCGTCACTCTATTACAACCTGCAACAAAATTATTCATTTTTGAACCGTTGAACTCAGCTCACGTCAGCAACGGAATCCAATCTTCGTCCTCTGACAAGCCACTCTACCACCGGGTCATATATTATGCAACTCCATGCGTGAGTAGGAGAATAAAGCATTCTGATCTCCTCCCCCAGTGCTATTTAGGAGTACACAATGGGATTATTGTGAAGCTCTTTATGAATGAAAATATCTACCGAAAACCCCTTTGCTAAATATTTACGACATATTGACAGTTTATTGTCAAGCTCATCAATAGTGTCCCTAGTGGTACAAGTGCAAGGATGGTACACCGAAGAGCTCGTTTAAATGAGCAATGTTTTTAAGCGCTGGAAGAGATTAAATTAACTTCTGGTTGGAGAACTGCCGTTAAATGCAGTGGAAAATGGTTCTCCATTAGGGCCTCTTAAGTGCTTAGAGTCTGCAAGGCATTGATCGGTGGAGTTGTTTTGGGATGCAAATTGTTAAAAGCAGGGATTGGATACTTCAGAGTGAACCTCTGTATTCTGTTTCGAGGAATAAAAAGAGAGTAAAAGAGTAAGCACTGCCTTATTGTTTTGAGAGTTTTTACTGGAAGAAAAAGATACAAATGACAATATATCTCTATCATATATTACACTTGAATAAAATAACACATTTATTAATTTCTTATCAAACACCTAATTGAATCAAGTAAATTCCACCCGTGGTTTGGAAATAATTCACACGAATTAAATAATATAAAAATGTTTTGCTACCACTTTTATTTTGGGGCTTTACTTCCTGTTTGCTCCAAAAAATTAGTCATTTTTGGAATTAGATCGCGATGAATTCAAGATAATTGTATAGCTTAGCTTTCTACAGTTTTTATTTTTATCTCACTTTGTAGAAAGCAACATCTAGACCATGTCCGTAAATCCATATGGTCTCATGGAATGAAGAAAAGGGGTAGACAACTACTGTTATGATAGGGCACCCATAGGTAGAAGCACTGTGGCACCGAGCGCTAATCATTCGGCCATCAGGCGTCTTTTTATTATAGGCATTGTGCATATAATGAACATATTGTACGCATAGTGGCTGACTGATATCTCGTATATGATATACGAGTTACTATTTTGTGTGTGATAAATTTTTGTGTCGTGCCTAATCCTAAGTCCCTGTAGTACGGGACGGACATCCCATGAGAAATATACTCATGAATGGAGGGAAGGGGGTGGGACAGGTTCCGTTGTGATGGAGCACCGTAGGTAGAAGTCTGACAGTCGCTGAAGAAAAGAGGGCAGTGCCTTCCGGGAGGACTTTTTCGGTTAACTACCACGCAGTTGCTTATTGTATCGGAGAAAACCTGGAAAACTCCCACCATGCAGTCGACTACACCAAGTTAAGTGAAGATGCTGAACATCCCAAACGCCATCCAGTATCCTCGTTTTTTGAAACAGTGTTTACAACAAAGTCACCAGTGGATTGAACATCCGCCCACATGCTCACGCTTAGGCGCATGTTGCCACTGAAGATTAGTCAGAACATTTTAAGTTTCACGAAATCTTTACACATTTAATAAATCTTTACTTACAATATTGCTTTCATACAAGAAAAATAGGTATGGGTTATTTGATAGCAAAATACGTTTTACTTTTAGATGACTCATTTTTACTTTAGTTTATGATTTTTATTAAAAAAAAACTTTTTTCGAGTACTTTAAATAATGTATAGAATGTACACATTTTTATAAAAAAACAAGTAATATCAATTTTTTTTAAAGTCAATTTCTACTTGGTCAACAAAGAAAATTTTTAGTTTAGTTACTTTTTATTAAATAATTAAAATTAATATAAATATGTATAAACATATGACAGAATCACAATATTAAGTGGCAAAATAGAAAGCGAATTTCCTTGCCACTGACGGTATTTATTCCTAAATTTATATCCTACTAAATATCTTATATAAGAGAAATTTTTTCCTCCCGTATAGAACTAAAATGAATTAATTAAAATTAATGAATGAACTAATATTTGAAAAAACTGCATTAACATCAAATGTCATCTACTACAAGTTCAAAAAAAAATGTATTTGAACTTGAGTATTTTATGAACGACTGAAAATTTGAACAAGATATATATAGGGAGAGTGTGAATTAATAGTAGAAATTCGAAAAAAAGAGATATCCCTACTATTCGGTTGTCTGCCAATTAATTTTTTTTGAATAGTATAAATAATTTAAGTTCTTTAGACTGTTTGCCAATGAAGAAATTATTATGCAACTTAACAAAGGACAGAAGCTGTCTTTATAATTTTTTTACAACTTTCACAAAAGGATTAAAAAAAGTAATGCATAATTATATTTGAAGGGCTCTCATAAAATTTTATCAAATGTCAACAAGAAAGCTAAAGCTTCTTTAAACATTTACCAGGAAACAAAATGTGCATAATTTATTGAATGAAATTTTATGGAGTATCTTTTCGATAATTAATTTTTTGCTCAATATACTATATTTAAAAAGTGCTTTACTCTTTTTAACATCTCGTAGCTGAATATTATCTAAAAGTTAATCTTTCACAATGCCAAACTTAAATGCTATTCCATGAATAAGCAATGCAAATCACATAATAAACTAAAATAGTTCGTTACATAGTAAATAAAGCATTTTATTATTTTTTAATGCAAAATATGTTTTTCTTCTTTTTTAGTTAGCCAGATCAAATTTTGATACAGAAAAATTCACCAAATGATATGGTAAATTTAAAATCTTGTTAACTTTTTTGTTATCATCAATTTGCTTGCCATTGGGATATATATATATACCAGTATTTTCTAAAGCATGAGAACTATTAATAACTTAACTCAATTAAATAATTTGAATTAATATTGCTGTTGTCGTCAATCTGTTATTGCATCATCATCAGTTGCGCAACAGCCCCACGGTGGGGCCAAGGCCCTCTGTCTACTGGCCAATTTCGAAACAAGATATGTTTTTTCCTTTTTATGGAGTAGGGTTATTAGGCCTACGCGCAACGCTCTACAGTCATATTAGACCGGGACCTACGGTTTAAAGTAGATTCCGAACCACTACAAACATCCATGTCACCACCTTAACTGGAACCCGAAACCTATGGCACAGAGAGCCAGAGCGCTAGTCATTCAGCTATTGATAATGAAGAAATTATTATGCACCTTAACAAAGATCAAAAGCTGTCTTTCTATTTTTTTTATTACCACTTTCACAAAGGAATAGAAAAAAAAAAACCATATTTATATTTGAAGAGCTCTCATAAAATTTTATCAAATGTCAATAGGAAGACTAAAAGATACGTACTTCAAACATTGACCAGGCAAAGAAAATGTGCATAGTTTATTTAATGAAACTTTTATGAGTATGTACTAGATGATTAAATTTTTTTTTTGCTCGCATACTATATTTACAAAGTACATTGCTCTTTTTAATTTCTCGTAACTAAATATTGTCTACAAATTTACCTTTCAAAAGTGTCAAACTGAAGTGCTATTCTGTGAATAAGTAATGCAAATCAAGTAATAAATTAAAACAGTTCGTTACATGGTAAATGAAGTATTTTATTATTTTTTATGCAGAATATGTTTTTCTTTTTAGTTTCTTAGTTACAGAAACAATGAGCTAGAGGCATCAAATTTTGATACAGAAAAATTCATCATATAATATGGTAAATTTCAAATCTTGCTAGATTTTTGTTATCACCAATTTGCTGGCCATTTTGGCAGTATATATATATATATATATATATATATATATTCTATATATATATATATATATATATATTCTATATATATATATATATCCTTCTTCAGCAACACGCAGAAGAAGTCAGACTTCTGCCTACGGGTCTCCATCAAAAATAGAAGCTGTCATCCTCCTTCAATTGTTCAAATATATATATATATATATATATATTCTAAAGCATGATAATTATTAATAACTATAAACCGATTAAACAATTTGAAGAATTGAAGGAGGATGGCAGCTTCTGTTTTTGATGGACGTAGGTGGAAGTCTGACTTCTTCTGCGTGTTGCTGAAGAAGGAGGGCAGTGCATTCCGGGAGGAAGTTTAAGGGGAACTACCCCGCATTTGTGTATCGTATGGGAGAAAAAACGGAAAATTTCCATCAGGTAGTCCGATTAAAGAAGCAAGATACTGAACATCACAAACGCCATCCATGAAGCCGCCAGTAGATTAAACCTTCGCAATAATTCTCACCAGCGGCTCACGTTGCCACTGAGCCACGAGTCGGGCATTTGAATTAATAATTTAATAATAAAAAATAAATTAATAGGACTTATTTCAGATATCTGTAAAAGTGTACAATATAGAAACACCTTGGTAGAAAGGAGAAAAATAAATACTCAAATATAAAAAGAAATATTCTATTTCATATTTTCTAATTTGTTATAAATTAGAAAAAAACATCTTTTAACAATAACATATTTAACAATAACAATTACATTGCCTTTTATTTAGAAATATTTTATTGCGTAAAATTAATCAACATTTGAATCTTTCAAGAGAGGAGTGGGCACCTTCCTACACTTCTCATTGGAGTAGATATTTTTCAGCACGTGATCAATCACCAATCACGATGGAACAACTCCTGGTATAGTTCATATTAAATCTGTAGTTGTTTCGACCTATGAAGATCTCACAGACAATCGCTAATTTCATGAGGTCTCATTACACATGATACCGAATATCTGCTATCTATTTGAGTGATAAGTTGTTCTTGTTAATACAAAACACTAATTGCATGTAATATAACTACCCATAACACTGCTTGTCTGCTGTCAAATTTGAGTGATAGTTCGTTATTATGTAGTTGTTAAAGAATGCACACTTTTCTCTCCTAGGAATGAAATGACAAAACTCTTCCAGTGAGAAAAAATGCTACAATACCAAAAAAATCATGTCTTGTTCATTATTTTCTTTTTTGCGAAATGACAAATAACAAGCAAATGTGAATAAGTGTCCGCCAGCCATTTAAAACTTTTTTTTTTGACAATTTTAATCGGTTAAAATAAAAATATAAAACATTTCTCTTCCTTTTGTTTGTTAATTTTTACATTTGTAGCATGTCAAATGTCATGCGGGAATCAAACCTTTGTAATCATTCAAATTCCTTGTACTTATCCAGTATATCAAAGGCAAAATTAAAAGCCTATTTTATTACCATCAACACAACAAGAATTTATTTTCGCGAATAAATTTATCGGTGGTTTCATGTCCTTATTTTTTACACAACAGAATATTCCTTTCTTCTACTCGTATATATGTTTTTACCATTATATGGACAAGATGTTCCTTATAAATCGTCTTTATTGGTTCCCATAAATAAAAACAGAATAGAATAACGACACAGTATCCGTCTGATTGTATTTGTATTAAGTGACAGAACTAATTGACGATGGAATAAGAAAATGTACTATCAGGTGGAGATGAAAAGAATTCGTAGGGAGATAGTAATAAAGAATTATTTTTTTTTATTTAGGAATTTCATTTAATATAAGGAATCTTTTTTGTGGCAATATATCTATTAAATATTTTACTGCAATACAAAAATTAAATATCATCAAAGTAATATTGACAATATATTAAGATAATTTTTAAAAAATGATGCAATATAGTCCATAGAAATTTTGAGATATTTGACCAAAATTTCGTGCAAGTTAAAAAAGAATCCCTCAATGGATTGTCCGTTCAATCCTTATAGTAGACTCCTATCACCGCCACTGTGATTTCAAAGCAATTGATTACTGTAAATTTTTCACGTAATTTGATTGCTTTTACTATCTAAATGTTTACTAATAAAGTTCTGTGCTTGAACGGAAATTGTGACATTAAATTAAATTATGGAGCCTGATGGCCCAGTGTCTAGCGCTCGGTTAAAACAGGTTTCGAGTTCGAGTCTCAGCGGTGCCATGGATGTTTGCAGTGGTTCGGAATCCACTTTGAGCCATAAGTCACGGTCTAATACGACTATTACTGCACCACACCATATAACTGTGCTTAGAGCCGAGTTGCCTCTTTACAGTTTAAGAATGATGTGAGTGAGAAGTCTGATTGGGGTCTGTGACACTCTACAGTCATATGAGACCGAGACCTACGGTTTAAAGTCGATTCCAACCAACTAAAAACATCCATGACATTATCGGGACTCGAACCCGAAACCTGTAGCACCGAGAGCTAGACACTCGGCCATTCAGGCCCCACCTAATATGACTGCATAGCGTAGGGCTGACAATCTTATCCCGTAAAAAGACAAACATCTCATATCTCGGAATGTGCCAAAAGACAGACGGCCTTGGCCCACCATGAGACTGTTGTGCTACTGATGATGATTATTGTTATTCAAATAAAGAAATAAAAATACGCATAATAATTAATATATAGCTTAAAATATGGAAAAGGAAAGAAATAATTAAATAAATTTAACATAAAATATAATGCGATTTAAAAAAAATAAATAATTATCTAAATTCAAATTCCGATTTTTACATTATTAACAGCTAAATTATCGGAATACATGAACATAAAGCATATTAAATGTAATAAAAATTACAAAATTGAAATTGAAAGAAATTATTTTTATTTATATCTATAGTGAAGATTTTTTTCATCGAATTTAAATTAGTTTAATTTCTTACGTATAGTTCATGAATTACTAAAAACCTTAGAATTTATCGCTGCAGTTTATAGACCCCTGCCTGCAATTTGTGGAATTCTATTTTCTTAGGAAGTTTCATAAAAAATCAGTTTTATAAAACCACGTTGAAATAAGATTTTTTGGAGGATAAAAATAGACGATACTTTTGTGTCACAGAGAAAAATAACCAATATTTCTCAATCAATAACATAAAGAAAGAAACTTGTGAGAGTTGTGAATGAAAGGAAAGGACAGTACTTTAAAAAAAGTACACAAAATACGAGTCGCAGATAAGAATTAATAAAAATGAATGTCATTACTAATTAATAAAAAACATTAAATTTTGAAGTAAAATAAAATATCAACGCAAAACATCGTTACGAAAGAAGTGTAACAATTTTTGAATAAAAAAAAATATCAGTTCGTGGTTCAAGTTAATATCACAGTGGTATCGTAAAATTAACAGCAGAATTAACACACAAAAATTTTATTCTGTTATGACAAAGATAAAAAGCTTGACAATAAATAAATAAAAAGAATTTAGAAAATAAAAATGAATTCAAGCAGAAGAATACAACCATAAAAACTTCCTAAATGATTACAGAAGATTTAATTTTATTACTAATTTTTTTTATAAATTTTTACATTTACATAAAAAATAACTAAAATTTCTTTGTGATTTTACTGGATAAAATATGTTTGTTGTTGTTGTTGTTTCTTATCCCACTTGGCTGGCCAAGCCCACGAGCCCATATGGACTCATGATTGAAGGAGAACGAAGCAGCTTCTGTTGTGATGGAGCACCCGTAGGTAAAAGCCTGACTTTTGCTCCGTGACGCTCTTACAGTCATAGAAGACCGGGACCTACGGCTTAAAGTGGATTCCGAACCACTACAAACATCCATGGGCACCGCCGGGATTCGAACCCGAAACCTGTGGCACCGAGCGCCAGAGCGCTAGACACTCGGCCATTCAGGTCCCAAATTTGCCAACGTCACGCAGTGTTCCCAGGTGGTCACCCACCCAAGTACTGACCGCGCCCAATGATGCTTGACTTCGGTGTTCTCGTTAGAATAAAATATAATAAATACAAAGAAAAAATTCACCATTTTATTTGATGTAATTTTTAAGCTACGACTAATTTATTTAATTATTTTTGGGAATATTTATTTCCGATGGAAGCAGGCGATTATTAGACTATAAAAGTAAAATTTGGCCAAATCGCAAAATAGAGACCGTTGGGATTTGGCAAAAATCGCCAAATATAAAGTTAGTGATAAATCACCAAATTTTGTATTTCGGATTTTTTGTACTTTTCGCAATTCATTTTACTTACAATCGCAACCCTTTATTGACAGACATTGGCGAAAAGAATTTTCGAGGCTAAATCCCAACGGCCCCTATTCTGTGATTTTATCTGAAATTTTTCTGTAAAATTTTCAGTCTTTAGGCGATTAAAATATAATTAGTAAGAACTTTTGTGATTTTTGTCTACATACCAGATAAAACAAACAATATATTCAGTGAGAAAAGTTTCAGTTTTTAAATTTTAAATATATAGAAAATTAAGATAGTAATAACATAGACCGAAATCTTTTACTTTATGAGGTTACTATTCTATACCCGTCGTCAATCCTTTGGAATTGTGTCATATTTTTCTTAGTAAGCTTTATGAATATAAGAATATTTAATAAATTAGCAGAATTAAAGAAACACAAGACGATTTCGACCCTATTATTAAATTTTTCATTTAGCGGTTAAATACTTTCCTCGTATTGTTTTAAGAATAATGCAGCCGATACAAAATGTGACAAAATTGCAGATTAGGGATTTGACGTCGACATTTTTTTTCGCCGAAGTGCGCCAAGAGAAGGGTTGCGATTGTAAGGGAAGTAAATTGCAAGTAGTACAAGAAAGCCGGATTACCACATTTGACGACTTATCGCTCAGTTGGAATTAGAAAAAGTCGCCAAATTCCAACGGTCACTATTTTGCGATTTGGCCCAAAATGTTAATTAAGCCTAACCTCTAATTAAAGCATATAAACCTTAAAATCAAATTAAAAAAAAGATTTAAAAATGTGATAATAAATAAATAAATATAGTTTTATGAGGAAAATCTTTTGCTATTTAGATAATTAGTTAATTATAATTTAATTAATTCTCAAACATTGTTCTAATCGAAATGTTCTTATTCGAATTAAATAACTATTCTCAAAGATTATTCTAATCAAAATATTCTTATTTTAGAATAATAGATTAACTTACCCATGTGAATTTCATGAAGTTAAATATAAAATAAGTTCGTTCAGAATTTTCGGGATATTCTTAAAAAAACCATTCCAGTCGATTCATTCTTATTAATACGCTTTTATTAGCTTCACCTGTATGTTTGTATGTAACTCACTTTTTGGGCTCGATTTTGGGACTGATGGCGCCATCTACTGGCGAGTCAGTCAACTGATCCGCGATCGAATTGCGCTCTTCCTATTGGCCGAAAATTTCGGTGGCTAAAAAGAGGCGGATCTCAAAGGCATAAATCATTCGCGCTCTTCCTATTGGGAAAATTTCGGTGGGTAAAAAGTATGTAAACTTAGCGGATAACCGGCCAAGTGGAAAACAAAGTAAAAACAATTATACTTTAAAAACTAAAAAAATATGCTTTTAGAGTTAATCAGACTAAAAAGTAAAAAATAAATTAATAGTTTAAAAAAAAACTAAAAAATACGCTTTTAGAGTTAATCAAACTAAAAGTAAAGAATTGTTAACATAAGAATAAAATGACTGACGAGAAAATGAATGTCACTGTTCTAAAAGCGTGGGGTGCTTTGTATGACATTTTTAAACTAACTCTGCATTTCGGAATGAAACTAGTGAGAAATTATAACGATTGATATCGAGCACCCCACGATTTTAGAACAGTGACATTCATTTTCTCGTCAGTCATTTTATTCTTATGTTAACAATTATTTTTTACTTTTTAGATTGATTAACTCTAAAAGCGTATTTTTTAACTATTAATTTATTTTTACCTAATTAATTATTTACTGAACTTAAAAGTTGCAAACGATATGTTTAGAGTTGTTTTTCAATGATTTCTAAGAGAAATAAATTTAAATGTTGCCACTCAGTAAAATAGAAAGAATATTTATACTTGTAATTAAAATATTATAAAAGTAAAATTACTAAGAATTAATCTTTAGAAATTATTATTATTTTTTTGTAAGCATCACAACAAGCACTCGTATATTAAAAAATCCTGCTCCAGAAGCTAAATCGTGATATCATATTTTTTTTTGATAAAAACAAAATGTAATCCATTATTCTAACACACGTCTATAGTTTCAAAAAATATAAATTCAGGGGATAAAAAATGAAACTCTATCCAAAATATTGAACTTCCAGTGTTACAGATTTAAAGTTCTAAGAAATACAGATATTAAACAAATTTCTTGCCTTAAATATATAGAAATTTACACAAAGTTTAATTAGAATTATAAATCAAAGCTTTTGATTTTTGAAAACGGCACATTAAAAATGTAATATAAAGGCAGCAAAATTTATTTTTTACTAAAGAATTTAATTATCTGTGTAAAAATAATTTGTTTAAAAACCATGCAACATAAAATAACAAGAACATTTCAATTTTATCTAAAACACATTAAAAAAATTATTGTTCTAAATTTTTTTTAATAATAAGAAAGAAAAAGAAATATTTATAATTATATTCACAATCTATTCAAATTCAGTGAAAAGAAAAAAAAATGCATTTAGAAGTAATTACTTTGATACTCAAATGACTGAAAAGAGCTTTTTTTTCCCGAAGAGAAAATAATTACTTTTTCTGTAAACACGAATATGCAAACAGATGGGAAAATTACTCTCTCAGAACATATAATAAGTTTAATTTAAGTATGCGCTTCAAACTAAAGGATGCATAAATTCGACAAAAATGAAAAGTTTTTTCTGTTTACTTTCCGAGAATATTTTTGTTGGCAGTCATTAAATTTTCCTCAATTTATTTTGGAAGTTGCATTTGGTTTGATTTCAAAGTGTTACAATTTTTTCAAAAAGAATATTATTTTATTCTCACTGTGTGGCATCAGTCAAGAGTAAGATAGATGTCTCTGTTATTTAAAAATATAATTTCTAGAACTATTTAATGGAAATTAATTTTAATGTGATGCATAAATAAATGCCTTTTATGTACGTAATGATTGTTTTAATAACTAAAGACTGGATTACTGTTACATAAAACATATTATGATAAAAACACAGAATAGAGGCCGTTGGTATTTGGTGTCAAAATGAAGTGAATTATAAACAGTACAAGAAACCCGGGATACCACATTTGGCAATTTATCATCCAGTTGGCGCCACAAAAAAGTTGCCAAATCTCAATGACCCCTATTTCGCGATTTAGTCCATTTTATATTAAAGTTATATTCGAAAAAACGTCACTAGTTATATTTGTTTACTAGTTTGAGGAGTTTTACTTACGGCACATGCGGAATGTTGTAGCTAATATTAACTTTAATAGTATAGTATCAATAATAAAATAGTATAGTATCGTATGGGGAAAAAAAGAACAATGCTTTTGACTTGCTTAACAATCAGATGTTAAATTTTGTCAAATAAAAAAAACCCTTCCATCTGTATGAAAAAACTGCTATTTTTCAACTTATTGTTTACTTTCATTTTATAAGTAAGGAAAATATGTGGTCTTATTTTTTTACAAAATTTTTTGAATCTAAAATTACACTTTGTTTTATCGTACCACGAATTTTAGAAACCCTATTATGACGCTAAGCGTATGTAAGTTGTAACTTTCTGAAATATTGTAATAAAAATAAGGATCTCTATTCTGGATTTTTCAATTAGATAATTTCATTGGATGAATGTTTGTTTAATACAAAAAAGTACAAAATTATCATAAAATAAATTTGAAATGGGAGCCTGATGCCGAGTGGCTAGTGCTTTGGCGCTCGGTACCACAGGTTTCGGGTTCGAGTCTCGGCGGTACCATGGATGTTTGTAGTGGTTCGGAATCCACTTTAAACCATAGGTCCCGCTGAAACATGATCGTAGAGCGTTGCGGGGGTATAGTTACCCCGCGTCCGTAGCTTATCTTCAAGCTAGACGCACTTCCTGGGTAGTGCTAAGTGAGTAATGTCGGTGCAGCGCTTGTCTTAATGCATCCAAGACAACTATCTAAGTATTTGCCAGCTGTATTAGAAAAAAAAATTGAGATTCTAAAAACATTTTGCAGTTCAAAAGTTTATTGAATTTTATTTTTTTAAAAGAATTTTTAAATTTTCTCTACGAAATTATGAAATTGTACTACTAACATAATCAAAATACCACCAACTTGGCGATAATGACGACACATTTGGCGAATCGCCAAATCTCTTAGTAATATGGTTAATGCAAATTAAAAAAAAATTTTTTTTTTAACGTACATTTCTAGCCTTTTTGAGTATATTTTAAAACTTTTACCTATCAATAGTGAGCCAGTTAAATTTGAGAGATATTAGAGAGTTTTTGCATACCGTACGTTAGTTACCGTAGGACGTCCGTTAGCTTTTTCTCCCTAGCGCGCATGCTCATAGGAAATTATGTTTCCTATGAGCATTTTGTTTCGTCTAAAGAAACAAAAACTCTCTATTGAAAAGAAACTTGTTGATGTGTCAGAGTTTCTGTGGCGGATTGATTTATACATGATATGCATATATTAAAAAGAACTGAAATTCGTGAACGACTTCTCAATTATTAGATGCAAACATGATCTTTTAACTGAACTGTAACACTTAATATAAGATTGTATTATTATGAAGTCATCATCATCATTAGCACAACAGCCCGTTGTGGGCCAAGGCCGTCTAACTACTGGTAGATTTCGAGACGAGAGATGTTTTTCTTTTTACGGGGCAGGGTTGCCAGCTCTACAGTCATATGAGATCGGAACCTACTGCTTAAAGTGGATTCAGAACCATTACAAACATACATGGCACCGCCGGGACTCGAACCCGAAACCTGTGGTACTGAGTGCAGAGCGCTAGCCACTTAGCCATTCAGGCCCCATTAATATGAAAGCACATATAATAATAAATAGAAAATATAATGAAGATCTAGAAATGTTGAAATAAATTGTTAATGTGCAACACGTTGTATCTTAAATCATAAAAGTAAGTCACTATAACACAAGAACATCGACAAAATTCAATAAACACATTCGATATAAATGGATAGATAAAGCAGCAATTAATCGCTACACTACAAGAACAGCAACCTATAACCACAAGGATATTGAAAATAGTTACATTACCTATTAATATGATTTATATATTACATGAATGCAACTGACCACATCCAAATCATCAAGAAAAATTGCAGCTACCAAGAATTGTAAAACCGAAATATTTTTCTATGAATATAATCTTTTTTTTTGTAACATAAAGACTGAATTCAATAACGTTTGTTCATATCTTTGGATGTTGGATTTCATACTAGGCAACATCTTGTTAAAACACGATAAACAAGTAATATGAAAAGTTTTTTTTTGTGAAAGTCAATTCCTACTTCTTTTTTTTCACACTATTGCAGAAAGTCCTTTATAAATAATTTTCATTCCTTTTTTTCAGTTTATCTGGTGCCATCTATTGGTAGATATATGCAACTTAAATTTAAGAAAAACTAAAATTTATTAATTAAATTTAATGAATGAATTAATATTTGTAAAAACTGTATTAACCTCAAGTGTCTGTAACTGTAACTGTCAAAACTGTATTAACCAAAACTACAAGTTCCAAAAAAATGTATTTGAACTTGAGTAGATGAATAAAAAGTATTTTATGAACGATTGAAAATTTGAACAAGATATATATAGGGAAAGTGTGAGCTAATGGAGCTAATGAGCTAATTTCATTTAGTGTGAGCTAAATGAAAAACGGAGACAACAATATAATGCAATGTTACAATTTAATATAATGCAACAATATGCAACATTATATAGTATAATGCAACAATATGCAACATTATATAATATAATGCAGCAATATAATGCAATATTGTACTTCCTTATGGCATAAAGATTAACTGTCTTTGTATTACCAGATGCATTAGAACAACAACATGGAACCAACATGTTTTAAAGTCGATATCCAAACTCTGATTGATTAACCTAAACTGAAATCTTTTCTTAATCAACAGCCCCGAACTCGAAGGCGACGACCGCATAAAAGAATTCGTTCGATAAAGTTCATTACACATCTCAACTCCACTCTCGGTCTCAATGAAGGTGTCGAGACAAATTGAGACACTGATAGTGACCCAGACTGTGGATCAATGCCCCATTCAGAAAAGCATGTTTTACGAGGCATGGAGTAAATGGAATACATTACTAGCAGTCTAGTGGTAAAGGGATATATGGAAACATTGTTAAGCATCTGAGAGACATCTAGTCTTAAAATTAGCGTCAGAAGAGGGGGTTGACAGATAAATATGATACATCGCTGAGATAGTCAAGCAATATGACATGGAATAAATGTCGAAATTAATTTAAACTGAGAACGTTAAGAACCAAATTTGTAAAAAAAACTTTGTGTTTAAATTATTAAGATTAGAACATTGGTTTTGCATTTTTTATTTTATTTCTAAGGGTTTTTTATTCCAAAGTTTCCTAAACTATTTTATGTTTCAAAGATCTGTTGTTGTTTCTTATCCCACCTGGTAGACAGCAACATCTAGACCAAGTTCATGAACCCGCGAGAGAAACCGACGAGTCATGATATAGGGTAAAAAAAAGCAGCTCCATTTTGTCCTTGACCTTGCGGTACAAAGACATGGGGCACCCAAAGGGAGAAGTCTGACTTTACCGCACTCTATTATTCCCCCCGGGTACTAGGCACCCATTTTAGTCATCTTTTACGACATGCCCGGACTACAGTGGGCCTATTCTACCCACACGGGTCATTCGGTAATCTAGCTTATTTCAACCACCAAGTTGGGCTGAACTTAAAATCATATCACATGAGGGCTTAAAGCGACGTTACTTTAATCGGTTTCGTCAAAATGCAGAAAATTTTTAGATCAGATATTTTTGTAAATTTGCAGTTTCTTTCGTTAAAATGAATTTGTTATGCTGAAGCACACATCATAGATCATGTTTTATAGTACTCAGTATTTTTGCCATCTTCAAATGTTTGGATGCTCATACCAGACAACATCTTGTTTAGACATGACAAAAAAGGAGACAACAATATAACATAAATCACGCTTTAAAGTCGACATCCAAACTCTCATTGATTAACCTAAACAGAAATCTTTTCTTAATCAACAGCCACGAACTCGAAGGCGACGACCGCATAAAAGAATTCGTTCGATAAAGTTCACTAAACATCTCAACTCCACTCTCGGTCTCAATGAAGGTGTCGAGACAAATTGAGACACTGATAGTGACCCAGACTAGGCACTGTGGATCAATGCCCCATTCAGTAAAGCATGTTTTACGAGGCACGGGGTAAATGGAATACATTACAAGCAGTCTAGTGGTAAAGGAAGATATTGAAACATTGTTGAGCATCTGAGAGACATCTAGTCTTAAAATCAGCGCCAAAGAGGATTGATACATAAATAAGATATATCACTGAGATAGTCAAGTAGTATGACGACGAATAAATGTAGAAATTAATTTATACTGGGAACTTTAAAAATAAAATTTGTAAAAAAATTCGTGTTGAAATTATTAACATGAGAACAGTGGTTTTCGTATTTATTTTATTTCTAAGCTTTTAACGTTTGTTCTAAAGTTTCCTAAACTATTTTATGTTTTGAAGATCTTAAATGGGGCCTGATGGTAGAGTGACTGGGGCTATGTGCCACAGGCTTTGGGCCCGAGTCCAGCGGTGCTATGGATGCTTGTAGTGGTTCGGAATCCACTTTAAACTGTAGGTCCCGGTCTAATATGACTGTAAAGCGCAGGGCTGACAACCCTACCCCGTAAAAAGAAAACATCTCATTTCTCAAAATCTGCAGTAGGCAGACGGCCTTGACCCACCATGGTGTTGTTGTGCCAATGAATAATAATAATTATTCATTAATTATGCCCAAGATAAAGTTGTATCTTGGGCCCTAGTATAATTTAAATTTCAGTTTAATTGTAGTTTGTACAACACCAGTGATTAAAAGGATTTTAATATAAGGAGTTTTAAGTTTCATTTTATTTGACTTAACCTGACCTGACTTTGAGATTTACGATATCCAAACACGATACAGGGTATTTACGATATTTCGAGACAAAAGATGCTTTCGCTTTACTAGGTAGGGTTGTCAGCCCTACGCCCAACAGTCCTATTAGACCAAGACCTACGGTTTAAAGTGGATTCCGAACAGCTACAAACATTCATGGATCCGCCAGGACTCGCACCCGAAGACTGTGGCACCGAGCGCTAGTCACTCGGCCATAAAGCCCTTATAATGATTTAAGTATATAATAAATAAAATTTTATAGCTATTAGTATGCGAACTTTTAAATGGCTATTAACCCTGATAATATTTAAAATATGGATAAAATTATATAAACATTTTTATATCGCCGACATGTATATTGTTTCTTATTTTCTGGAAACAGGATTGAAATTTTAATTCTTTAAAAGAAATATACCTCAAGTCCTTTCAGATAAAAACATCAAATAAAAGAAAGTATCACGTGGAGTTAAATCGTTTTACCTGTTACAAATAAATTGGATTTTATGATGCGCGTATACTTTTACATTTTATTTAATAAAAGATTTCATCCTATTACGAACCTTTTAAAGGAAAAAAAAAAAATACACGTGTAAAAAATTAATCCAATTTAAAAAATTGCGGCACTTTCCCGTACCTTATACGATTATATCAGCAAAAATAGCTGTGGAAACTAACGTCATTAAAAAAAGTTCACTAAGTAAACTGCATGTTTTAAAGTGCGGCGAGACAGAATTAGATTAAATTTTTGTATTCCTAAAGTTCCTACAAAAAATCACCAAAACATAAAATTTATTCAAATCTTTTTTCTTACTAGCTAACATGATTTTAGTCTCACGAAAAAAAAAATTTATTCTCTAAAATGGCCGTGAGGCATAAAAACTTTTCCCTTCATTTCAATTTACCGATGAAAATTTTTTCGATTTCTTTTTTATCACTGGTGGACAAGAGAATTGCTTTCTATTTGCACAAAAATATTACAGAGAAATTTAAATTGTTGGGGATAAATTAAACCTTATTATTCGAATTTAATCCTTATTTTCTTTTAAATAAATAGATTTAGTGATATTGTTTTGATAGTAAGATAAACAGATTTTTTATTTAACAAAAATAAGTAGATATTGAAATCTTTATTTTCCTATAATAAAAGAAAGCAATGATTTGGCTTGCCGCTCTACGGTCATTCCTTGCACACTTTAGGCTAATTAGACCGGGACCTGCATTTTAACATGGATTAAGAACCACTCACAAACATCTATGCCACCACCTGGATTCGAACCTGAAGCCTGTGGTATCAAAGGCCATAGCCGATTAGCCATCAGGCAATGAGATTTATTCATATATAAAATTTTTATTACTATTCATTAATAAAAAGCAATGTATAACCGTGCTTCTTTCCACACCCTGGAAAGAGCGCCATCTGTGGCCAGGAGAAATAACCAGTCCCCCTCGAGACTCTCAAAAGAGAGGAAGTACAGTGCAACCTGCGCTCCCGCTGAGAAACGTTTAGTTGATCTGCAGTTTCTCACCCCGAAAGAAAATATATTTAGCGCAGCCCTGTGCAGTAATTGGCCTACAGACTTTCACCGGGAGAGTAAGTATATTTCGTGTATCTTGCGTGTAACCGAGTTTCGGATTTTTCGCTAAGATGTGGTTTCGTTTGTCGATCTACGGTCATTCGTGTCCACTTTGGGATAATTAGACCGGAACCTACTGTTTAGCGTGGATTCCGAACCACTCACAAACATCCATGCCACAGCCGGGATTCGAACCAAAACCTGCGTCACAGAGGGCTAGTTACTCGGCCATCAAGTTCTTATAAATGATTTAAGTATATAATAAATAATATTTTATAACTATATGAACTTTTAAATGACGATTACTCCTGATGATACTAAAAATAGGGATACAATTATATAAACATTTATACTTCACCAACATATATATTCTTCTTAATTTTCTGTAAACAGGATTGAAAATTGAAGCCAAACATAAATTCTAATTCTTTAAAAGAAATAAACCTCAAGTCCTTTCAGATAAAAACATCAAATAAAAGAAAGTATCACGTGGAGTTAAATCGTTTTACCTGTTACGAATAAATGGGATTTTATTATGCGCGTATACTTTTTACATTTTATTTAATAAAACATTTCATCCTATTATGCATCTTTTAAAGGAAAAAAAAATACACGTGTAAAAAAAAAATAATCCAATTTAAAAAATTGCGGCACTTTCCCGTACCTTATAAGATTATTTGAGCAAAATTCCTTTTTATAAGCTGTGGTAACTAACCTCATTAAAAAGTTCACTAAATAAACTGCACGTTTTAAAGTGTGGCGAGACAGAATTAGATTAATTTTTATTTTGCTTTCTTAAAGTTCCTAGAAAAATCGCCAAAGCATGAAATTTATTCAAATCTTTTTCTTACTAGATAACATGATTTCGGTAACACAGAAAAAAAAAATTCTTCTTTAAAATGCCCGTAAGGCATAAAAACTTTTCCTTTCATTTCAATTTACCGATGAAAAATTTTTTTGATTTCTTTTTATCACTGGTGGACTAGAGAATTGCTTTCTATTTGAAAATAAAGATACTAAAAGGAAATTTAAATTGTTGGGAATGAATTAAATGTTATTATTCGAATTTAATCGTTATTTTATTTAAATAAATAGGTTTTTTGATATTATTTTGATACGAAAATAAATATTTTATTTAAAAAATAAGTAGGTATTGAAATCTTTATTTCTTATACTAAAAGAAAGTAATTGTTTTTGTTTTCGCTCTAGGGTCATTTTTTGTACATTTTAGGTTAATTAGACTGAGACTTACAGTTTAATATGGATTCAATATGGATTACTTTATATGGATTTATTTATGGATTTAATATGGACTACTTTAAAGCATCCATGCCACCGCTAAGAGTCGAACTTGAAGCCTGTAGTACCAGAGGCCAGAGCTCTAGGCAATTGGCCATCAGGCCGCAAAAGAAAGCAATGATATTTCTTCAAATATAAAATGTTTATTACTATTCATTAATAAAAGTAATGCATAACTGTGCTTAATGCCCTGTGCTGTTAGGGAGAAAGGGACCGTCGGCCTCGAGACTCTCACCAGAGAGGAAGTACAATGCAACCTGCGCACCCGCTGCGAAACGTTTAGTTGATCTACAGTTTCTCACCCCGAGAGAAACTATATTTAGCTCAGCCCTGTGTAGTAATTGGGCTACTGAATTTCACCGACTGAATAAGTATATTTCGTGCATCTTGCGTGCATCCGAGTTTCGGATTTTAGGCTAAGAAGTGGTTTGGCTTGTCGCTGTAAGGTCATTTGTGGCCACTTTGGGCTAATTATACAGAGACCTACTGTTTAACGTAGATTTCCGAACCACTCAATATCCAACACACCGCCGGGATTCGAATCCAAAACCTGCATCTCAGAACGCTAGTCACACGGCCATAAGGCCCTTATTTATGATTTAATTATATAATAAATAATATTTTATAAATATATGAACTTTTAAATGACGATTAATCCTGATAATACTAAAAATACGGATACAATTATATAAACATTTATACTTTGCCAATATATATATTCTTCTTAATTTTCCATAAACAGGATTGAAAATAGAATCAAAACATAATTTTAAATTCTTTAAAAGAAATAAACCTCAAGTCCTTTCAGATAAAACATCAAATAAAAGAAAGTATCACGTGGAGTTCGTTTTACCTGTTACAAATAAATGGATTTTATTATGCGCGTATACTTTTACATTTTATTCAATAAAACATTTCATCCTATTATGCATCTTTTAAAGGAAAAAAAAAATACACGTGTAAAAAAAATTAATCCAATTTAAAAAAATTGCGGCACTTTCCCGTACCTTATACGATTATTTGAGCAAAAATAGCTGTAGAAACTAACGTCATTAAAAAAAGTTCACTAAGTAAACTGCACGTTTTAAAGTGTGGCGAGACAGAATTAAATAAATTTTTTTTTTTTTTGCTTTCTTAAAGTTCCTGCAAGAATCGGCAAGGCATAAAATTTATTCAAATTTTTTTCTTACAAGATAACATGATTTCGGTATCACAGAAAAAAAAAATTCTTCTTTAAAATGCCCGTAAGGCTTTAACTTTTCCCTTCATTTCAATTTACCGATAAAAAAATTTTTTGATTTCTTTTTAACACTGGTGGACTAGAAAATTGCTTTCTATTAGGAAAAAAAAATATTACAGAGAAATTTAAATTGTTGGGAATAAATTAAACATTCATATTCGAATTTAATCGTTATTTTATTTAAATAAATAGATTTATCGATGTCGTTTTGATAGCAAGAAAAAAAGGTTTTAAGATTTTTATTTAAAAAAATAAGTAGATATTGAAATCTTTATTTTCTTATAAATAAGAGGAAGGGGGCCTGAATGGCCGAGTGGCTAGCGCTCTGGCGCTCGGTACCACAGGTTTCGGGTTCGAGTCCCGGCGGTGCCATGGTTGTTTGTAGTGGTTCGGAATCCACTTTAAAAAGTAGGACCCGGTCTAATAAGATCGTAGAGCGTTGCGGGGGCATTGTGACTCCACGTCCGTGGCTTATCTTCAAGTTACATGCGCCCCCTGGGTAATACAAAGTGAGTACGTCTGTGCAGCACTTACCTTAAGGCATCCAACACCAAGGTGTCTGTGTTTGCCAGCTGCATTAGAAAGAAAAAAACAATAAGAGGAAGCAATGATTTGGTTTGGCGCTCTACGGTCATTTTTTTGCGCAATTTAAGCTAATTAGACCGGGAACTACATTTTAATATCTTTTATTTGCAAAAAGAAATATTTGCAAAACAGAAAAAAAAAAAAAAAAAAAAAAAAATGATGAAATCGAGGAATATTTCTTTTCAAATATTGAAAAGAAAAATTCCATGAATGGATTTCTCTTCATTCTATTTATGAAAATGCTTTCAGCGTTGTATTGCAAGCATTTTCATAAATAGAACTCCAATGTTAAAGCAACCGTCTATTTCTCTTTGTAGCAAAAAGTGAGATCCATGTCTTTGCGTTAAGTTCTACTGTGAAGTTTTCCTTTGCGAAGTAATATTTTCCTTAAGAGAAATAAACAGTTGCTTTATCATTGGAGTTCTATTTATGAAAATGCTTGCAATACAACGCTGAAAGCTTAATTATATAATTAAAGGTATAGATTTTTTTTTATCATTAATCATGCAAATGTAATGCTACTTGAAATAAAAGCACATTTAAAATTCTGAGAGTTCGCTAGGAAAGTAACTAGTTCATACAAAGTAAAATGTCGAATGGTATCACTTTGGGATACATTTGTTGTTAATGTGAAGATTTGACAAAGGGACTTGATATGGACGAGTAACTAGTTCTCTGGCGCATGGTACCACAGGTTTTCGGTTTCGAGTTCCGGCAGTACCATGCATGTTTGTAACGGTTCAAAATCAACTTTAAGGCGTAGGAGAAGTGTTTTTCACAGTATAATTGGAACATTTTTATAAAATAGAAAGTATATATATATAGAAATATTTTTTTCTCTTTCTAATGCAGCTGGCAAACACTTAGACAGCTTGGTCTTGGATGCCTTAAGGCAAGCGCTGCACAGACGTTACTCACTTTGCACTGCCCAAGAGGTGCGTGTAGCTTGGAGATAGGCCATGGACCCGAGTAACACTACCCCTTCAACTTTTCATAGAAATAAAACAGATATCTTATACCAGGCTGTAATGAAAGTTCAGATGTTTTGAGAGATAATATAAAGGTATAATTAAAAGGGAACAAATTTTAATATATATATATATTTTGTAATGCAGCTGTCAAACACTTAGACAGTCGTCTTGGATGCCTTAAGGAAGCGCTACACCGACGTTACTCATTCAGCACTGCCCAGGAGATGCGTGTAGGTTGAAGATAAGCTACGGATGTGGAGTAACAATACCCCCGCAATGCTCTACGATCCTATCAGACCGGGACCTACGGCTTAAAGTGGATTCCGAACCACTACAAACATCCAGGGCACCGCCGGGATTCGAACCCGAAACCTGTGGTATCGAGCGCCAGAGCGCTAGCCACTCGGCCATTCAGGCTCCTATATACAGAAATATTAGTTTAATAATAAATTTCAAATGCAATGACACTTTTTTTAAAAATTATAATAAAAAAAATACCAAAGATTTAAATTAATGTCATTACCATTATTTACCTAAAATAAATGTTATCAAAAATGGCATATTTTCAGATAGATGAATTAAAAAAAAAAATAATGCTACATTTTGTAAACATATTTAATATCCCACAATCCAAGAGAATATTTGTATGGTTCTGCTTAACAATAAAATGCGACGGTGTCAAATATTTGTGACTCAGTATGATATTTAATTATACACCTTTCCAAAGAGACAAAAAATTAGTTTTAATATTATGGTACATTACACAATAATTTAAGTCTGATAACGCAGTGTTATTTAATTATACCTTTTAGGAAATATAAAAACTTTAAAGAACGATACAAAAATTTAATATAAAAATTAATAAATCCCGTGCAACAAATTCTTTCTATTTGAAGGTATGCATTTACCATATTTTTGCAGACATTTGAACAATAACAATATTGAATATATAATAATAATATAAAAATATTAAAAGTTTATATCTGGTGCAAAATAGATTTAATTATCTTGACTAACTCATAGATGTCCAGATTTGAATATATAATAATAATATAAACAATTTTGAAAATTTATATCTGGAGCAAAATAGATTTAATTATCTTGACTAACTCATAGATGTCCAGATTTGAATATATAATAATAATATAAAATTTTTTGCAATTTTGAAAGTTTATATCTGGAGCAAAATAGATTTAATTATCTTGACTAACTCATAGATGTCCAGATTTGAATATACACTGAAGTGACAAAAGTCATGGGATACCTCTTAATATCGTGTCGGCCCTCCTTTCGCCCGGCGAAGTGCAGCAACTCGACGTGGCATGGACTCAACAAGTCGTTGGAAGTCTTCTGCAGGAATATTGAGCCATGCTGTCTCGATAGACGTCCATAATTGAGAAAGCGTTGATGGTGCAGGATTTTGGGCACGAACAGACCTCTCGATGATGTCCCATAAATGCTCGATGGGATTCATGTCGGGCGATCTAGGTGGCCAGATCATTCGTTGGAATTGTCCAGAATGTTATTCAAACCAATCGCGATCTCATCGTTGTTTGGGTACATGAAGTCCATGAATGACTGCAAGTGATCTCCAAGTAGCTGAACATAAGCATTTCCAGTCAATGTTCGGTCCAGTCGCACCAGAGGACCAAGTCCATGCCATGAAAAAAACAGCCCCACACGGAGCCACCACCAGCTTGAACAGTGCCTTGCTGACAGTTTGGGTCCATGGCTTCGACACTAACCCTACCATCAGCTCTTACCAACTGAAATCGTGACTCATCGGACCAGGCCACGGTTTTCCATTCATCTAGGGACCAACCGATATGCTTGCGTGCCCACGAGAGTCGCTGCAAGCGATGTCGTTCTGTCAATAAAGGCACTCGAGTCGGTCTTCTGCTGGAATAGCCCAAGAAAGCCAAATTTCTCCGCACAGTTCCAACAGACAAGTCCGTTGTACGTCCCAATTGATTTCTGCGGTTATTGGAAGCAGTGTTGCTTGTCTGTTAGAATTTAAGACTCTTTGCAGACGTCGCCGGTCTCGGTCGTTAAGTGCAGGCGGTCGACCACTGCGCTGTCCATGGTGGGATGTTATGCCTGAAAATTCATACTCTCGGCACACTCTTGACACAGTGGATCTGGGAATGTTGAATTCCCTAACGATTTCCGAAATGGCATGACCCATGCGTCTAGCTCCAACTAACATTCCGCGTTCAAAGTCTGTTAATTCCCGTCGTGCGGTCATCATCACGTCAAAACCTCTTCACATGAATAACTTGAACAGAAATGAAAGCTCTGCGCATTTATACCTGTTCTACGCGATGCTACTGCCATCTGAAAATTTGCATATTGCTATCCCATGACTTTTGTCACTTCAGTGTATAATAATAATATAAAATGTTTTGCAATTTTGAAAGTTTATATCTGGAGCAAAATAGATTTAATTATCTTGACTAACTCATAGAGTCCAGATTTGAATATATAATAATAATATAAAAATTTTTTGCAATTTTGAAAGTTTATATCTGGAGCAAAATAGATTTAATTATCTTGACTAACTCATAGATGTCCAGATTCGAATATATAATAATAATATAAACAATTTTGAAAATTTATATCTGGAGCAAAATAAATTTAATTATCGTGACTAACTCATGGAAGTCCAAATTGTAGAGTAAAAGTCCATTAAGCCTTTCCCCCTATATCTGACATTTTCAAAGCAGAACGAAACATGTTTACTAGCTATTAAAAACGTTCCCAACTTTATAGCTAGTAATAAAATAAACACATTTTTACAAGCCAAAAAAAATAATCGAAACCAGTTTTTTAACCAATAAAATCATTGAATAAAACTTTGTATCCACAGACTTAAGAAATAAACACATTCAGAGAAAATCTTATTTGGAAACTCATAGATAGAAGCCACCTTCCAAACCAAATATACATCTGGATATATCTGTTTATATCTGGATCAAAATAGATTTAATTATCTTGACTAACTCATAGCAGGTGGCTCGGTGACCAGTTGGCTAGCACTTTGGCTTTTAGAAACTGTAGGTCTCGGTCTGTTTAACTGTCCTGTGCACAAAATGACCGTAGAGCGTGAAACCTAACCTACATCTGATATATTTTCAAAGCAAAACTAAACATGTCTACTAGCTATTAAAATCATCCCAAACTTAATTTCTTGTAAATCAATAAATACAGATTTTTAACAGCCAATATGAAGCCAGAATCAAAATATAATTAATTATCTTGACTACCTCATAGAAGGCCAAATTGTAGAGTAAAAGTCCATTAAGTCTTTTCCTCTATATCTGATATATAATCAAATTTAGTTTAGTTTGTGGTTATTTTGTGCATACTTTAGGTTAATTAAATTTAACGTGGATTCCGAATCACCCACAAACATCTATGCCCCAGCCAGGATTTGAACGTGAAGGCTGTGGTACCCAAAGCCAGAGCGTTAGCCAATTGGCCATCTGGTCGCTCCTCTTTGTATTTGAAGGCACGAATACCGCATAATCTTACAGACATTTGAACAATAACAATATTGAATATATAATAACAATAATATATAAACAATATTGAAAGTTTATATCAGGATCAAAATAGATTTAATTATCTAACGACTAACACATAGAAATCAAAATTGTACAGTAAAAGTCCATAAGACTTTTCTCTATATCTGACATTTTCAAAACAGAATGACATGTTTACTAGCGATTAAAAACATTCATAACTTTATAGCTAGTAAATCAATAAACACATTTTTAATAGCCAATAAAAATAATCGAAACCAGTTTTTTTTAACCTATAAAATCATCGAATAAAACTTTGTATCCACAGACTTAACAAATAGAAACATTCAGAGAAAATTTTATTTAGAAACTCATAGACAGAAGCCACCTTCAAATAATGCATAAATTCGCGCTCTCTTACCGAATAGAATAATCCACTTTGTATTTAGGCAAAGAGGGCCTGAATATCCGAGTGTCTAACGCTCTGGCGCACGGTACCACAGGTTTCGGGTTCGAGTCCCACTGGTGCCATGGATGTCTGTAGCGGTTCGGAATCGACTTTAAACCGTAGTTCCTTTAAGCAAAACATGATCGTAGAGCGGTGCGGAGGTATTGTTACTCCGCGTCCGTAGCTTATCTTCAAGCTACACGCACCTCCTGGGTAGTGCTAAGTGAGTAATGTCGGTGCAGCGCTTGCCTTAAGGCATAAAAACAACTGTCTAAGTGTTTGCTAGCCGCATTAGAAAAAAAAAGTTTATATTTCGAGCAAAGCAGATTTAATTATCTTGACTAACTCATGGAAGTCCAAATTGTACAGTTAGAAAATTATAAAAGCTTTAAAGAACGATATAAAAATTTCCCCTGCAACAAATTCTTTCTATTCGAAGGCCCGCATACAGCATACTTTTATTGAAAATTTGAACAACAACATTATTTACATTTAAATTTTAATATTGTTTATATATTATTATTATAAAATAATATATAAACAATATTAAAAGTTTATACCTGAATCGAAATAGATTCAATTATTTAGATTTTAATTATTCAATTATTTTATCTCATAGAAGTGCAAATTGTACAGTAAACATACATTAAGCCGTTTCCCCTATATCTGATACTCTGCCCATTTGGTACCACAGACTTCAGGTTCGATTCCTGGCTGTCATGACGAATCATAGATGTTTGTGAGTGGTTCGGAATCCGCGTTAAACTGTAGGTCCCGGTGCTTAGCCCTCGTGTGCACAAAATGACCGTAGAACGACAAACCAAACCAAACCTACATCCGATATATTTTCAAAGCAAAACAAAACTTGTTTACTAGCTATTAAAAACATCCCAAACTTTATAACCAGTAAATCAATAAACAAACATTTTTACAAGCCAATAAAATTCATCGAAACCAGTTCTTCAGCCAGTAAAACTTTGTATCCACTAAGAAATAAACACATTTAGAGAAAATCTTATTTGGAAACTCACAGATAGAAGAAACAAAAACTAATCTTGTTTATTCCAACTGCAATTCCAGCAAGCTCAGGAAAACAAACGTTACAAGAATTCTACACACCAAACGAAAGATATTTAAGATGCATAAATTCGCACTCTCTTACCGAATCAAATAATCCACTTTATATGTGGGCAGCTGCAGACATCTCTCCCATATGTTTTCTCTTCCGTTGTCTTTTAATCTTTCCCGGCGAGAAAAATCGAAATAGCGCCGGCGAAAGCCAACTTGTGACTTGCACCGGAAAGGTGCTTGGGAATCGGGGGAGGAAAAACTGGCAGAACGCGCGTGCGCCAGAAATATTTTCCCAAGCAAGATTAATTATCCTTCACGTTATTGAATAGAAACGCTAAAGATATTGCTTCTGCATAAAATAAAAGTTTTTTTAAGCAGGCATTAGCAATAATATACAATTATTATATGCTAAATATTAAATGTGCTATTAAATATTCTAAATACTTAATATCAAATTAAATATGCTATATGCTAAATATTAAATATCAAATTACTCTATTTTAATGCTAAATTTACGGAAATTTAAATTTTTTTGCACAAATGCCCTCAGTTTTGTGAAAATTTTTAAAATTCCATAGAAATGATATTTTTCTAATGCATCTGGCAGATATTTATACAGTTGTCTTTATGCCACAAGCAAAGGCTGCACCGACGTTACTCACTTCGCACCCACCCAGGGGGCTTACGTAGCTTGAAAATAAGCTACGGTCGCGGAGTAACAATACCCTCGTAACGCTTTACTATCATATTAGAACAGGACCTACGGTTTAAAGTGGATTCCAAACCACTACAAACATCCCTGGCACTGCCGAGACTCGAATCCGAAACCTGTGGTACCGAGCGCCAGAGCGTTAACCAGTCGCCCATCAAGCGCCTTCCATAAAAATGATCGATTTATAAGTTACCAATCTACTCGTAATTATAAATCGCTATCTAATTCAATGGAAATTAAAAAATTTTCACAAAAATTAATTTCCAAATTTGTGAAAAATTTAAATTTCTGTAGAAATGATAAAGAAACACTATCTTACAACAAATCTGTAATTTTTTGAGAGATAATTATAAAACAAAATGAAACAAGCACAAATTTTAATTATTTATATACTATAATATTCTTAAAAGGGGCCTGAATAGCCGAGTGGCTAGCGCTCTGTCGCTCGGTACCACAGGTTTCGGGTTCGAGTCCCGGCGGTGCCATGGATGTGTGTAGTGGTTCGGAATCCACTTTAAACCGTGGGTCCTGTTCTAATATGATAGTAAAGCGTTACGAGGATATTGTTACTCCGCGACTGTAGCTTATTTAAAGCTACGTAATCCCCCTAGGTGGTGCTAAGTGAGTAACGTCGGTGCAGCCTTTTCTTGTGGCATAAAGACAACTGCCTAAATATTTGCCAGATGCATTAGAAAAAAAATCATTTCTATGGAATTTTAAAAATTTTCACAAAAATGAGGGCATTTTTGCAAAAAAATTTAAATTTCCGTAAATTTAGCATTAAAATAGAGTAATTTGATATTTAATACTTAGTATATAGCATATATAATTTGAATATAGCATATAGCATATAACATATTTAATTTGATATTAAGTATTTAGAATATTTAATAGCACATTTAATATTTAGCATATAATAATTGTATATTATTGCTAATGCCTGCTTAAAAAACTTTACGTAATAGGATCGTAGAGCGTTGCGGGGGCATTGTTACTCTGCGTCCGTATCTTCAAGCTACACGCACCTCCTGGGCAGTGCTAAGTGAGTAACGTCTGTGCAGCGCTTGCCTTAAGGCATCCAAGACCAAGCTGTCTAAGTGTTTGCCAGCTGCATTAGAAAGAAAAAAAATATTCTCAAGAGCAAAAAAAGAGTGGCTTTGAGTGGTCACTCATTCAAGATTTCCCCACCGATCTTCCTCCAAATAGTCTGCATCCAAAAGCATCCAAATCTTCTCAGTATAGGGTGGAATATGAAAATAATTGTTCATTACGAGTCTGAAGTTCACTGTAAGACGCTTAAAAAATTTTTTTTGTAGAAAAACAAGTTTCTTTATTAAATAGAAAAAGGGTGATCCTGCGCTATAGCAGTACTGGACAAAATGTTTGCTACTGTAGCATTTTTCTTTACACGGGAAGATTTGTAGCATTCCCCGATCCCAGGAGAGAGGAATCTAGATTCTTTAACAAATACATAATAGCAACCTATTATTCGAATATGACAGTAGATAAAACAGTGTTGTGGCTAGTTATGTTACATGCAATGCGTGTTTTGTACTAATGAGAACAACCTGTCACTCAAATCTGACAGCAGATAAAACAGTGTTGTGGCTAGTTATGTTACATGCAATGCGTGTTTTGTACTAATGAGAACAACCTGTCACTCAAATCTGACAGCAGATAAAACAGTGTTGTGGCTAGTTATGTTACATGCAATGCGTGTTTTGTACTAATGAGAACAACCTGTCACTCAAATCTGACAGCAGATAAAACAGTGTTGTGGCTAGTTATGTTACATGCAATGCGTGTTTTGTACTAATGAGAACAACCTGTCACTCAAATCTGACAGCAGATAAAACAGTGTTGTGGCTAGTTATGTTACATGCAATGCGTGTTTTGTACTAATGAGAACAACCTGTCACTCAAATCTGACAGTAGATAAAACAGTGTTGTGGCTAGTTATGTTACATGCAATGCGTGTTTTGTACTAATGAGAACAACCTGTCACTCAAATCTGACAGTAGATAAAACAGTGTTGTGGCTAGTTATGTTACATGCAATGCGTGTTTTGTACTAATGAGAACAACCTGTCACTCAAATCTGACAGTAGATAAAACAGTGTTGTGGCTAGTTATGTTACATGCAATGCGTGTTTTGTACTAATGAGAACAACCTGTCACTCAAATCTGACAGTAGATAAAACAGTGTTGTGGCTAGTTATGTTACATGCAATGCGTGTTTTGTACTAATGAGAACAACCTGTCACTCAAATCTGACAGCAGATAAAACAGTGTTGTGGCTAGTTATGTTACATGCAATGCGTGTTTTGTACTAATGAGAACAACCTGTCACTCAAATCTGACAGCAGATATCTTCATGTATAATGAGACTCCTGAAAGTAGTAATTGTCTGTGCTGAAGCAATTGCAGATGGAATATCGACCCCGTAATGAGTTGTTGCATTGCGATTGGTGAGAAATGAGTTGAGAAATGTCTACTCCAATGAGAAGTGAGGGAAGCTGACCCCTCCCGCTCCCTCCCTCTTGACGGTTTGTCTTGAAAGGAATGGTTATGGGGAAGAAAGGAGAGAGTTCTGTGAAGAGTCGAACAGAAGTGTTGTTTTTCTTTTTTCAATTCCTTCTCTTAGCTCACACTCTCCCTATATATATATCTTGTTCAAATTTCCAATCGTTTATAAAATACTTTTTATTCATCCGCTAAAGCTCAAATACATTTTTTTGAACTTGTAGTGGATGACACTGGATGTTAATACAGTTTTATCAAATATTAATTCAGTAATTCAATTTAATTAATTGATTTTAGTTGTTTTTTTAGATTTAAGTTACATGTATCTACCAATAGATGGCGCCAGATGTAAGAGGAAAATTTCAACTTTATTTACAAAGGACTTTCTGCAATAGAGTAAAAAAAAAAAAGTAGGAATTGACTTTAAAATTTATTATTTATCTTATTTGTTTTCTCTGAAGTGACTGAGCAGGCCGGAGTTTCCGCCTGTTTCCAAAGTGAGCCTCTTGTAATTTCGTGTATCACACCGTGTGATAATTAAGGTCTGCCAGAGACATGTTCGGAGATTTGTCGTAGACTCGAGAACTTTATATTTTAAATTTTCCTTTCTTTGCAATAAAGTTCTATATATACAATGCTTGTAAATAAAAACTAAAGTGTTCCCATGATACTAAAAATGGCACTCTTCTTGAAGCCGTTATAGGTTTAGTATAGATCGACATGTTACATTATGAATTGATGCAGCAAATATTGGTTAATGTGATTCACAAAATACAAAATTGGCAGAAAAGTTTTAATAAATCATACAGATAAATTAATTTATATATATTTTTTTGTTCTAATGCAGCCGGCAAAAACTTAGACAGCTTGGGCTTGGATGCCTTAAGGCAAGTGCTGTACCGACGTTACTCACTTTGCATTACCCAGGGGGCGCGTGTAACTTGAACATACGGACGCGGAGTAACAATGCCCCCGCAACGCTCTACGATCCTATTAGTACCGGGACCTACGGTTTAAAGTGGATTCCTAACCACTACACACATCCATGGCACCGCCGGGACTCGAACCCGAAACCTGTGGTACCGAGCGCCAGAGCTCTAGCCACTCGGCCATTCAGGCATATTAATTTGTATTTAAAATACACGATTGACCAAATCCCCCTTCTATTGACGATGGAAAGTGACCAAACTTCATTTGCCATAATAAAGAATTGCTATTTATTTTTCCTCCTCTATCTTGTCTAACGGACGTGTTGCTATCATAAATTATAATGTCTTCTGTGAGATCTTTTAAGGGTTTTTGTTTGGTTTTTCTATGTCTGGCGGCAACCAATGCGAGATATTTGTGCAGCCGCAATCTCTGCTCATATATCTCCGTTTTTTAAAATATTAAAATTTATTCAAACAGCTGAAAACGAACTTTTCACAATTAAAATATTAGTTACACCTATTGCCGCGATGCTACAAGTGGAATATTTGCAACAACTGGCTACAAACACAGTTTTTTTTTCTTTCGTTGATGATTACGTCAGTTTTTAAAAACTGATTAATTCACTGAAATTTAAATTCATATCAAGGCCTGATAGCCGAGTGACTAGCACTCAAGCGCTTGGTTTCACATGCTTCGGGTTCTAGTCCCGACGGTGCCATAGATGTTTGCAGTGGTTCCGAATCCACTTTAAGTCGTATGTTCCGGTCTAATATGACTGCAGGGCGTAGGGCTGATAACTCTACCTAAAACTTCAGCGTCACGGAGCCAACTCAGATTTTTACTTACAGGTGCTCCATCACAAGAGAAGCTGCCCCCTTTCCCTCCTTCCACGAGACCACACGGGTTCTTGGACTTGGTCTAGATATTGCTGTCGAACAAGTGGAATAAGAAAAAAAAACATATAATATGTTTTATGGAACAGATTTCCATTCTTTAGTTATTTAAACAATCATTAAGTACGTCTGATGCTTTGATTTATGCATCACATTAAAATTAATTTCCTATAAAGTTTTCTAAGAATTATGTTTATAAATAACAAAGACATCTATGTTTATCTTGACTGATTCCACACAGTGAGAATATATAACATTCTTTCTCCAAAATGTAACGCGTTAAAATCAAACCAAATGCATCTTCCAAAATAAATATAGGAGAATTTAATGAGTCAGCGCAACAGAAATGTTCTCGGAAAATAAACAGATAAAAATTTTCATTTTTGTCGAATTTATGCATCCTTAGTTGGAGAGCGTACTTAAATGTATTATGTGTTCTGAGAGAGCAATTTTCTCTTCTGTTTGCGTATTAGTGTTTACAGAAAAAGTAATTATTTTCCCTTAGTAAAAAAAAAAAAAAAAAGCTATTTTCAGTCATTTGAGTATCAAAGTAATTACTTCTACCTGAATTTTTATTCTCTTTTCACTATCCGAATGCAGATTTGGGAATATAATTATAAATTTTTTTTTCTTTCTTAATATTAAAAAAAATAACAATTTTTTTAATATGTTTAAGATAAAATTGAAAAATTGTTGTTATTTTATATGACATTGTTTTTTTAAACAAAAAGTATTTTTTCGCAGATAATTATATTCTTTAGTAAAAATAAAATTTTGCCCCTTTTTATTTTATTTTTATCTATTTATATATTTCCTATCGATCTCCTTTTAAATTTAGTTGAGCGATCAGAAGAGTTTTAACTCCTTTTATTCAATATATTTTTCAATATATTTTTGTTAAACTGATTTAGTGCAATAAATTCACCTGGTAATTTTTTATAGTTATATTTAAATGACTATAACAACTTGTATTTTTTTCCAAAGTAGATTTTGAAATACAAGTATAAAAACATTCTTAATGACATCTTTATTCTTTCCTAATTGAGTTGCAGTTGCCTCAAAATCTTATAATGTATAAAAAATACAGATAAAGGCGAATCAAAAATTCTAAACATATTCTATTTTAATATTATCAATATTAACATATAATTAATTTGCTTTACATAGCCATCTTGGATATTTATCTGATAAAAGGCTCAACAAAATTAATACGCACATTTTACTTTAATTTATATATCTATCAGTTAAAACTTGTAACAAATAGTTTTGAAGTCACCTGAGATTTTGAAATGTCAAGAATGGTTGAGAACTCTCACTTTAAAGAGGAAACATATCGGTTTTCAGTGAGTATCTGGCCATTGTGGTCTTTGGGGCAATGAATAACCGGACTTCCTAGCAAAAAGATGAGCCAACTTACTACAACATCCTAACACAGCCATTCCTTATTGGAGGATTAAATTGTTTTTAAAACATTTATTTACATCTAATTTCTTGCGGATCAAGTTTCTTATTTCATCTAATTTCTTACGGAACCTTCAGACTCGTACAGCCATAAAAAAAATTGGAGGAGTATAAGCTCTTCTCTTAATCATAATAAACCAAGACACAAAGCAGTGGTGGTCTTTCGTCTGTATACGGGACACGCCCATCTGCACTCCATAGACAATTCAACCGATTCTATGTGCTCATTTTGTGATTCTGGAAAAGTAGTGGACAGGGATCCTGTACTCCCATGTGGGGATCTTAGTGGATCTACAGAGATTCTGTTTGTAGCTCTACGGCCATTTTGTGCACACTTTGGGCTAATTAGACCGGCATCTACAGTTTAACGTGGATTCCGAACCACTAGCAAGCATCCACGCCGCCTCCAGGATTCGAACCTGAAAGCCAATTGGCCATCATGCCGCCGACCTATAGAGGAGTAGAGATATTGGGAACCAAGATCGCACATTAGGCAATGATTATGGTTTTCTTTTTGTTCTTAGTTTTTGATAGTTCTATTGTTCTTAGTGCTGTTGTTCTATGTAGTTTTTTGCTTAGTTGTTGGAAATAAAAAAAAATATTTTTGTAGCCTATTTATTGTATTTTTATAAATGTATAAGTCTAGAAAATGAGGAAAAAAAGAAATGGAAATTCTTCACAAATAACAGATTTTCAAAGTTAAAAAAACGACTTTATTTCTGATCAGCAACTATTTTTGTGAAACATTTAACGTAAAAAAATAATCATTTTTATGGTATCATTGTAATGAAGACTACCAAGCATTAAATTGTTTTTTAGATACCAAAAAAATTGCTTTCCTCACAACAGGTTATATACAACCTATTGTATATTTGATGTCAACTGATTCACCTACTGTATTTTGTGTGTTTATCAGTGAGTAATTGTTTTTCGTACAGCCTACCGAACATTGCAACATGGTCATATTAATGTCGTTTTCATGTTGATATACGTGGACAATGAGGTACGAGATCTGCAGAGACGTCCATCTTTTACACATAGCGTCACTGTAAACATCGTGCCTCATTCGTTCCCGTTGAGATTCTTCTGGATGGAGAAATTTAAGTCTCTTTTCTTAATGATCATATAGAAATGTATGGCGCCAAAAGGCTCTTAACTTCCAAATATTATAAAGTATTTTCTTCCGTTGAACTTTTGCCGGAAAAGATTACGGATTTTTTTAGCAATAAAGTGAAAGTCACATATTTGTTTGTAGAATAGTTTTAAATGCATCAGTAGAGTCACAAAACAATTTAAGTTCATCAAAATAAAGTTAACAAGGATTTTAAAATGTTTAACACACGGAAGATAATTGTTGGTATAGCAATCATTAGGTAACCAAACTAATAATACATGACTTCACATTTAAGTATTCCAATGAAATATATTGATATTTAGCAACATGGGCTTGTAATTGGAAAATAGAAAAACTAGATTTAGCAATACCTTATTCTTGCTAGTAGCTGGAACTTCAAAATATTGAGGAAGATAGACGATTGAGGTATATAACAATAATTATGCGATAAAATTATTTTATATTTATTAATCATCGTTGATATATCTAAATACTAATGAAATTAAGGTATGAATTTATACGGTAAGGAAATACCAAGTTAAAAAATTTTCAGTTTAACACATTTCTTTACTTTTTAGCTCTTAGTCTCTTCTATCTTAATAACTGACTGAATAACACCCTAGCAATACAGCCCATGGTAGGCCAAGGCCGTCTGCTTATTGGCAGATTTCGAGGCAGGAAATGGTTGTTTTACAAGATAAGGTTGTTAGCCTTACGCCCAATCTCTCTATATTCATTATTAGGTAGGTATCTACGGTTTAAATGCCAATTTTTAAAGAGTATTATAATTATTTTTGAAAACAAATTTTAAAGGAAAAATATAGTTTTGTAATATTTTAAACAAGTTATAACAAACGCAGTTATATGCTAAATATATAACATTTAGTTAAATATTTAGCATATAAATAACACATTAATACAATATAAAATGATAAATTAATATAATATGAATAAATCATAATAAAACAAAAATATTTTTTTCTGATTATAAAAAATTGCCCTTGAAGAGGTTAAACAATAACTAACTCCCTAGCAATACAGCCAATGGTGGACCAAGGCAGTCCGCCTATAGGCAGATTTCGTGACAGGAAATGGTTACCTATTTGAAAGGTAGGGACGTCAGCTATACTCTCTACCCTCTACAATCATATTAGACCTGGTCTTAAAGTGGATTCGAAACCATTACAAGCATCGATGGCATATTTGGGATTCGAACACGAAACCTGTGGCACCGTATGCCAAACCACTAGTCACTCGGCCATCAGGACCCCTCAATCTTCATACCTTTGATTAAGAGACATCGTTGTAGATGGAACTGATACATATCGTTATCTAGTTAACTGTCAGTCTTAATAAGTTAAAATAATAGATAAATTATTAGTTGGTTAAGCAATGAGCTGAAATATCTTCATCCGAGATATGCTTAAAATATCAGGAACTTCGTCAAGGACACCAGGAATTTCGTGTTCCACATAGCATGAATCATTCCTAACAAGTAGGGGAATTGTTATTGGCTTCTAGAAAGACTTAGAGAAGTAAATTCTTTGCAGAGATATCAGGCATTTCATGTTCCACATAGCATGAATCATTCCTAACAAGTAGAAGAAATGTTATTGTCATCTAGAAAGACTAAGATGAGTAACTGCATTACAGGAATATCAGCAACTTCTTGTTAGGAATTATTCTTGTTATGTGGAAAAAGGACAGGAATTGTTATTGGTTTCTAGAAAGACTGAGAGGAATAACTGCTTTGCAGGGATTTCATGTTCCACATAGCATGAATGATTCCCAACAAGTACAGGAGTTGTTATTGACTTCTAGAAAGACCTGAGAAACTGCTTTGCATTGCATGACAGAAAATCAGACCAATATTTCATTTTTAATCTACTCACTAGACTAAGACATGATGCCACAATCATCATCGAGGCCTTCACATTTTTAAAAGCAGTGATTATTAAACACACAACCCATACGAAATTCAAACCTCCTCCATTCACATGCTAACAAGAATGCATTATACTGAGGCCGAATCAGATTTTCTTTATCGTTAATACAAAAACTGTAATAGATTTAGCTATAGACAATTTTCTATGATTGTAAATCATAGAAATTGATTTACTAGAAGTTGATTTAGAACTCATACAAGTTGATTTCGTATGTAATTATAGACAATCATTTGCGGTGAAAAAAGTAATATATAAATAACAATTTTTAAAGTCAATTCCTACTTTTTTTTCACTCTATTGCAGAAAGTCCTTCATAAATAATTTTCATTCATTTTTATGAAGTTTATCTGGCGCCATCTATTGGTAGATACATGCAACTTAAATCTAAAAAAAACTAAAATGAATTAATTAAATTTTATTAGTGAATTAATATTTGAAAAAAAAAAAAAAAAAAAAAAAATGTATTTTAACCTGAGTGGATGAATAAGAAGTATTTTATGAACGATTGGAAATTTGAACAAGATATATATAGGGAGAGTGTGAGCTAATAGAAGGAATTGAAAAAAAAAACAGTTTCAATATTCATCACAATTAACCACAAAAGAGTAATCAAAACAGAGCGGATTTAACTTTTAGAGGCATGCGCAGCAGTGCAGCCTTTCCTCTCCCGATCCGCCTCACCTAGAGAAAGAATTCGGAGGGGCGTTGCGTGCAGGAATCGATGCAGAGTGAGAGACCGAGCAAGGTCATTGGCTGAACACTTCTTCCCTCCACCCCCACGTGCTCACCCTGGTCGAAAGGTCTGCCCGGGGCTCGCGGAGGGGGGTGAAAGAGCGATTATCCCCGACCGGCACGCAAGTGAAGGAAGCACGTGGTACGTGGCAGACGTGAGAATGGCGTGGTACATTGCAGAACACTCCATTCTTAGGGAGATAAAACTGGTGCGATTTGTGCTGCTAAAGACAGTTTCTTTTTTCTTGTAGGGGTGATTTTCGAGATAGTAAATTACATCAGAATTGGTAAAAACTGTATTTTAATCACAGATGTATAATTTCTTTTTTTTTTTTCTTCTAATGCAGCTGGCAAACAGACCGTGATCTTTTTATGCTATAAGGGCTGCATCCACGTTACTCACTTTGCGCTACCCAGAGGGTGCGTGTAGCTTGAAGAGAAATAACGGACGCGGTGTAACAATGCTCTTACAACGCTCTACGATCATGTTAGACCCAGACCTACCAGTTAGGTTTAAAGTGGATTCCAAACCAATACAAACACCCATGGCAAAGCCGGGATACCTGTGGTATCGAGCGCCAGAGAGGTAGCCACTCGGCTATCAGGCCCCCCTGCATCATTTCTAAACATACAGTTTTGTAGATGATGACAATGAATGCTTACAACGAGTTTTTCTTTTAAAATAACTCTTTTTTGATGCTTCATAGTTAGGGACGTTTTTGATTTTTACAAAAGCAAAGCGTATTTCATTAAACAGTTCTTATAAAGCAGCAATTATGTATTTCATATATAAAACAAAACATACCTATAATGTGATTAAAAAAACACCCATGTTTTTTTAATCACAATCAATTAACTGTAACCGATAATATGTCAATTATACCTTATTTATAACCTGAAAGATATACTCAATATTGGAAGATGGCAACTGATTTTTTTTTTTGCATAATAAATACACAATATATGTAAAGCAGTATGCATAATAAGCACATAAAATCAAGACATGAACTTTCTTTAGTAATATGGAAAATACAATCATCATAAACAATCATAAATAAATCATCATATAAATATCAGAATTGGTAACAACTGTATTTTAATCACAGATGCTAAACATACGATTTTGTAGATGGACGGTGTTTTTCAGGTACCACATGATAGGACATGTTTAAAACGACTTTCTCTTTTAAAAAGAACTCTTTTTGATGCCTTATATTTGTGAGTTTTTAATTTTTTTTCAAAGCAAAACGTATTTCATCAAACAATACTTAAAAAGTATCAATTATGTATTCAAAAAATAAAACAAAACCCGCATATAATAAGTTTTGTGTTTTTTTTTTTTTTTTTTAGTCGCAACCATTTAACTGTAACCAATAATGTGTCAATAATACATTATAAAAAATGGAAGATATATTCAATACTGCATGACGGCAACTAAACCTTTTTGCATAATACAACATAGCATATAAAAAGTAGAATACGTAATAATAGAATCAAGACATGAAATTTCTTTAGTAATTTGGAAAACAAATTATGATATCTATACAATAAAGTAATAAAATATTAAATCAGAACATCTAACTTCATCAATTTTAAATCAAAATATTTAATATGCACATGAGCAATATGTGGAAAGATTGTTTTGAACTAGTTGGTCCATCTATAATATTCATATAAATGATTATATATATGTAATGTCTTGGCCTATACTAGACCTATAACGGCTTCAAGACGAGGACCACTTTCAGGTTCATGGGAACACTTTAATATTCATTTACAAGCATTATATATTATACAGACTCTATTCACAAAGAAATGAAAAATGAATTAAATTTGATTCGCAAGTGCAGTTGACTCCAAGGAAAGGAGATTTTCAGAGTTCTCGAATCTACGATAAATCTAATGCACTGGTCTGCAGCAGACCTTAATTATCACACGGCGTGATACACAAAACCACAAGTCACTTTGTAAACCAGAGGAAAATCCAGCCTGTTCAGTTATTTCAGAGGAAAAAAAAAACCACTTCTAGTCGACTCGTAGCAGAACTCTTTTTTTTTTTTTTATGTGAAGGAGGAAAACCCTTTTTAAGTTAATTCTTCAAGAATGAAGGAGGAGGGGGTTAGCTTACCTCATGGTCTATCACCAATCACGATGCAACAACTCATGGTGTAGTCCTTATTCAATCTGTAGTTGTTTGGACCCGTGAAGGTCGCACAGACATTCTCTAATTTCCTTATTATATATATCGAATATCTGCTGTCAGATTTGAGTGATAGGTTGTTCTCATTAGTACAAACACTAATTGCATGTAATATAATTACCCACAATAAAACTCTTCTGCTGTCAAATTTGAGTGATGGGTTTATTATATATTTGCCAATTAACATACACTCAAGAGCCAAAACATTATGACCACCCCTAAATTTTGCAACGAACTCGACTGGATAACGTGGATGGCACGTGATCAGGTGGAAGTGGTATTTAACTGGTATTAAGTGGTGGTATTAATCCATGCCAAGGCGGGTTGAAGTTGTGTTGCGCGCCAAAGGTGGGACAACTCGTTATTGACAGGTGGTCATAATGTTTTGGCTCTTGAGTGTATATTCCTCTCTCCTAGGAATGAAATGCTAAAACATTCTTAGATTTTTTTCTCTTGCAAAATAGGATATATGAATAATAATCCTTGCATCACACCGACGTTTTTTAATCTTTTCAAAATTTGGTTAAAATGTTACAAATTATAGTTATTATTAATAAAAAAAAGTTTAAATAAGGAAAAAAAATATAAAAAAGTACATTAAATTAATGTCACTATTTAGTCACTCTTTAATAGCAAGACTGGAAAAGAAAAAAAAAAAATAGTCTCAACTTTTCATGATGTATAAAAATATGTTTTTTACTAAATAATTTATTTCCTGTTGAAACAAAACATTAAAATACCTCTTTATTATAATCAAAAAGAGTGGTTAAAAAGGCAAAAGTAAAATCTTTCAATTTCCACCCGAAGAATTTTTGGATAAAATACCTTTCGTGATAATTAAGACTCACTTTTTTTAAATTAATTGAATTAAAAATATTAAATAAAAAGCAATTAAATATAAATTAACTATTTTTTTTTTAATTAATAAGCCTATGCTTACGAGAAGAACAGAGAAGTGACTGTATTTAAATATCATAATAAGCTAAACATTTAAAATAATAATATAAAAAAAGGAATAATATTAAAAAATTCGATAAATTCGTTTATTGATATGCATCCAAAAGAGCAGAAAAGAACAAAACTATATCGAAATAAAAATATTAGTAGAATGACAAAAAAAAAATAAATAAAAAAGAACTATATATTTTCTTTATTAGAAAAAGCTTTCAAACTGCACAAACATATCATTACTAATTCATGAATATATAAAGAATTCTGATCAGAAATTTATATATTCTTCTGTTTACTTCAGAATTCAAGAAAATGTTTTAAGAAATATTAAAAACACAGTTGTTGAAACATTTTTTTTTTTTTTTTTTTGTTTTTGGAGGAAAGATTTTCTGAGAGCTTTTATTTTAATTCACAGAAAATTAAAGGCGAAAGGTTGGCGATTCTGTAAAACAAGTTTCTTGGCAAAGATACCATTTCAACTAAGAAAACACATTACAGGCGCTACAATTAATTTCATTTTATCTGTAAAATCTGTTAAACAGTTATTATTTTATAATTTTTTCCCTGCTTTTAAAGGAAACCTTTATTAATAAAGAAACAATAAAGAAAAAAATATTTAATTTATTGATTATCAACTTACGTATTTCGTGCTTAAGCAAAAAAAAAAAAAAAATTATTATAAATTCATAATGCTAACTATTCATTTGTTTTTATTTCATTCTGAATTGATACTAGTATTTAACTAATAAAAAATTGCATTAAATAATTGAATATGATTCATTTAACTTGTACAGAGTGATTATAATTGAAGTCTCACTTTCAAAATTCTTTAAAAAAAAGAACCACTCATCACAATGAGTTCAACTTTGAACTGAAGATACTTGAAGAAGGGGGAAACGATACGGCATCAAAAAAAGGTTGCAAAGTGTATTAATAGATAGCGCTGTAAGCGGCATAAAGAAAGTGAATTCACCTGCCAGTGATATTTTGAATCGAAATGACAACGTATTTGGCATGAGTTGCACATTAAACCAACTGTAGTGTTCAATGCGCTTGATTGTTTCAGTTTTTTGACGGAAAAAATGACTTCCCGTCATTCAACAGTTATGACAGTGTGAAATGCCCATCCACTACGGCAAGGTCATACCAAATTGGATGGGAAAAATTGGTGACACATTTTTGGAAATTTGTTTGATGTCATACCGTTTTTCCCTTCTTCAAGTATCTTCAGTTGAAATTTGAATCCATTGTGACGAGTGTTTCGTTTTTTTTTTTTTTTTACAGCATTTTGAAAGTGGAACTTTAATTATAATCACCCTCTATATATAAGAATAATTGATTTATACATTCTTTACTTAGGTATTTAAATATTTATATGAACTGATTTTGTATAACAAATGTTATATTTTTTAGCTTAAGAATTCTTCTTTATATTTATTAAATTAAAAAACAAAACTGGAAATCTTATTATATAAACAAAAATATAATAACGATGTAATAATTTTGAAAATATATAAAAAAAAATACTTTAATAAAAAGAACGATAATATTAATGCTGTTAAAAATGTAACAGATCAAATATTAAGGAAAAAAAAAAAAAAGAAAAGGTCAAAAATATTCAGCTTTTAAGAATAAGTTACTTTTGTTTATCAAACATGTTGATTTGAAAATTACTTGGCGTTTAGCCTTGGCGATTAACACTGAGAAAATATTAATTTATGTTTATAAACAAAAACAATTCGTTGAAAGAGAAATTAATACTGATTCCTTTACAACAAATAATGTTAATATAAAAATAATAATTTTTATATACAACATATTAATTATATCAAGTATATTTGTATAAAATAGTTAAGTGCTATCATTTACATCATCATAATTTTTAATAAAAACTTAACCCAATGACCTCAATATAAGACATAAATATATTGTGTTAAAATATTTATTCTTGTAACGATAATTAATTTATATTTTGGTAAAATCGCAGAATAGGGGCCATTAGAATTTGGCGACAATAAAACCTTTTCGCCAAAGTGAGCCAAGTAAAGGGCTACGATTGTAAATGCAGGAAATTGCAAACAGTACAAGAAACTCGGGCTACCACATTTGATGACTTATCGCCCAGTTGGGGGTGTAGAAATGCCGCCAAACTCCAACGGCCCCTATTCTGCAATTTGGCCTATACTTTTGCTTATTTTATATAAGCCATTGATTCTGTTTTCTAAATGCTAAATTCATATAAGTTGAATATAAATATTATTTACAAATAATAATCATAAATAATAAATCAGGCAGATACAAAATATTTAAAATTGAACACATTTAAAAAGAGAATGTAATATGAAGCATGTAAAAAGTTCTTAACCAGAAAGCAACATTGAGATAAAGACAATAAAAAGTTACAAAAAGTTAAGTAAAATTTAGTAAAGTAAAGGAATTGGGATTAAAGATTTTATGCAATTCTATTATAAAATAGATTTTTACCTTGGTTTAAACAACCAATCAATAAATTTACTAGAGAAACATAAGCCCCACGAGAGAAGATTAGTTACAAAAGAGAAATTCAATATATTTTCCAATACAATCGGAGTAGAAGTTTAAAACAAGATAAACTGTTTTCATTCAATTTGAACTACTTTTAAAATCAGTTAGGTAATCGTAAATTCTGTAAATAAAATAATTTTATAGCTTTAACTTCCAAGAAAATTATTGGGAGCATTGCTTTTCTATTTTCTGTTCACATTTATTTATATTTTCGTATATCATAAAACTATAACACATTTAATTCAAATTTTACACAATTTTTTTTAATATATAGCCTACATTTTATATAAAAAGCAAATTTGTTTTTTCGCAAAAAGTTCACATTCGTAAAAATCCAAAAGAAGGTTGTAAATTACACGTTTTGAACGTGAATCATTTTGTTTTTATCCAGTGTAAAATTTTTAAGTTTAATTCATAAAAAAATATATAAAAAAGTACAGATAACTTGGTTATTTATTTTACAATCATCAGTATAATGAACTATTGAGAACTCTTCCATAAGTTTATAGTAATAATTATCGGACTTTTTAGGTGTTTTTAAGTGGAGCTGGAATTGATGTTAAAATTTCATAAATATTATTAAATGATTAGTCGAGATTTTTTTGCACTCAGTATACTAGTTACTCCAGTTACTGAAATCTATGAACTGAAAACCAGCAAGGGCAAAAGCATAATCCTAACTGTACTATATCTGCAAATGATTCGCAACATAATGTATCCCTGCATTCTTCAAAGTAATTTGATTGATCTTTTTCTGTAGTGAAGAACCCCATACACTACAGAAAGATGCATATAGATATGATGCATATTCATAGCAGTTAAAAAAAATGTATACATAACTTTGTTACTTATATTTTATTCAGAAATACATTAAGAGTATTTTTAATGTTATTATAATAATATATTATTATTATTATTAAAATATTATTATATTATAATAATATTGTATGGGGCAATATTTTTTAGAGATTCTAAAGAAGGCTGTAAATCTGGGTAAATTACATGTTTTGAATGCGAACAAATTTGCTCTGATCTAGTCTAACGTTTTCAATTTTAATTCGTAGCAGTTAATAAAAAAAAAAAAAAAAAGTACAGATAGCTTTAGTTATTTATATTTCATTCAGAAAGATGGTAAGAGTATTTTAAAAGACAAACTAGTATGCATACATATAGATGAATCATACTAGTGTAGCAAAAAGCTATATAGTTTTCAGTTCTGTTTTTAATATAATGTGTGATATTCATTTCATAAAAGAAACAATATTGTAATATGCATTATTAAGTATAGTTTCATAGCATCACATACATATAGACCAATATGGAGTTGATTTTATTGACGGATAAATTGATATTACCAGACCCATTATAAAATGTTATATTTCTTTAACGTAAAAGCAAAATCACAGATAATTTATACGATCTATCCACATTAAAACGCAACTTAAACTCCACCCAATACTGTAATCTACTCTCCAAACCTCCCAAAACCACTCCAGATAATATTCCATCACGACAACACACAGTACACACACAAACAGGCCAGCCAAATTTCAGGAACGTTTATCCCCCATAACAAGAGACAAAACACTGGACACAGGGTGGGCTTAGCAAACGATATTATTGATGAGCTCGGACCCATTAATCAGGAGAGGGTTTGGAGTGGAGGAGGGGTCATGCATGAGTAGAAATCGAACGCCGATACTATTCCCCCTCCTAAAAAATAATAATTTCCCATAAATCTTTAAAAAAAAAAAAGAAGAGAATCATATTCAACAGACGCTCTTTTTCATATTTTAGGAAAAACATTTTGTTTCTCATTTTCTTTTGAGGAATAGCAGACTGGAAAAAAAAGGAACTATTAAATGAAGAGAAGAATGCACCCCGGTACCATAAAAGAAGCATTTCATATCACTGTGGAGATAAATTATTCTCTAATGCACCGATAGCAGAATGATGCACCCGCAGAAAAATGGCATGTTGCCCATAATTCACTGGGTTGGAAAGTTTGTTATTCAATGGAGCCTGAAAATCGATATTTTTTAAAGTGTTTTATAAACAGAGAATAGTACGCTAAGCGGAAGATTATTTGTAACGGTTTGCGTGGCCCCGAATGTTCTCTTTTGTTGCTGTTGCCAAAAGTCGGTTACACAATGCAGAATGTCTGTGAAACATATTTTGGTTTTGAATCAAAATGATGATTGTGATTCCAAAAATAGTTTTAATTTGACAGTTATTAAGAAGATTCAATCATATACATGGAAGTTTGTTTGTTGGATCTAATCAAAAATTCAAAATTCTGTTCGATTCGAATCGAATTGAATCGAATCGAATTTTTAAAACAATATTTTTTTTGCCAAATTCTCCATTGGTTTAACCAACTTTATCAACGAATCGAATCGAACATTCTGAGCAACATTTTTGAAAGTTTTTAATAAAATAAAGTAATTAATTAATAAAATAATGTAAACGAATAAAATTTTTTTGCATAGTTTGTCTAGAATATTTTTTAAAGTTGTTGGCAAAAAATTCGTTACCCAATGTAGATTGTCTGTAAAACAAATTTTAGTTTTGAACCACTGTAATTCCAAAAATACTTTTAATTGGACAGTTAATCAAGATGGCTAAATAATATACATGGAAGTTTGTTCGTTCTGAAGAGATCTTCCGAAAGTTTTGTTCGAATCAGAATTCAAAACGAAAATTTAAGTTATTTTTAAGTTTGTCAAAATCCTCCATGGTTTGATTCCAAAAATTAAATTTTAATTTGGTTTGGTTGCTAACCATGAAGTAAACATGTTATTCGTTTATATTATTTTATTAATTATTTTATTATATTAAATGGACTCGATTTTATTTGACAAATAATAAAAATATATTATTATCTGAACCCTTATAAAATTTTATATTTCTTTAACGTGAAGGCAGAATCACAGATAATTTATACGATCTATCCAAGTTAAACGGCAATTTAAACTCCACCCAACACTGTAATCTACTCTCCAAACTTCCCAAAACCACTTCAAATAATATTCCATCACGACAACACACAAACAGCTCGGCTAAATTTTAGGAACGTTTATCCTTGATAACAGGAGGGACTTATTCGAAACACTGGACACAGGGTGAGTTTAGCAAACGATATTATTGATGAGCCTGGACCCATTAATCAGGAAAGGGTTTGAAGTGGAGGAGGGGTCATGCATGAGTAGAAATCGAACGCCAATGCTATCCCCCTCAAAAAATAATAATTTCCCATAAATCTTTTAAAAAAAAGAAAAGAATCATATTCAACAGACGTTCTTTTTCATATTTTAGGACAACATTTTTTTTTCTTATTTTCTTTTGAGGAATAGCAGACTGGTAAAAAATTAACTATTAAATGTAGAGAAGAAAGCACCCCGGTACCATAAAGGAAGCATTTCATATCACTGTGGAGATAAATTATTCCCTAATGCACCGATAGCAGAGTGATGCAGCCGCAGAAAAGTGGCACCTTGCCCATAATTCACTGGGTTGGAAAGTTTGTTATTCAATGGAGCCCGAAAATCAATATTTTTTAAAGTGTTTTATAGGCAGAGAATAGTATGCTAAGCGGAAGATTATTTATAATGGTTTGTGCGGCCCGGAATGTTCTCTTTTGTTGCTGTTGCCAAAATCGGTTACACAATTCAGATTGTCTGTGGAACAAATTTTGGTTTTGAATCAAACATTTTATTGTGATTCCAAAAAGAGTTTTAATTTCATAGTTATTAATTATCTCCACCAACTTTATCAAATTTTATGGAAACCATGGAGGAAAAATTTTATTCGATTATTTTAATTATTATTAATTATTATTTTATTGATTTTATATTATTAAAAAAAATTTTTTATGTTCCCCAAAAAGTTCTTTTTTTTGCTCTTGTCAAAATCGTTTAACCATTTCAGGTCGTCTGTAAAAAACTGTTTGGTTTTGAACGACTGTGATTTGAAAAATAGTTTTAATGTGATGGTTATTAATTATTGCCACCAACTTTATCAAATGTGATGGTAAACCATGAAAGAAAGTTATTTATTTATATTATTTTATTAATTATTATTTTATTTATTTTATTTTAGAATGAATATAACAATAATTAATAATTAATTAAAGTGAGAAGAATGTTTTTTTTCGCTGCTGTTGCCAAAATTGGTTACCCAATTCAGATTGTCTGTAAAACTAATTTTGGTTTTGAATCAAACATTTTATTGTGATTCCAAAAATAGTTTTAATTTGATAGTTAATTAAAACGGTCCAATCATAAGTTTGGTTATTGGATCAATGCAAGTTTCTTTGTTGGATCTGAAGAGATCTCTTGAAAATTCTGTTCGAATCGAATATTGTAATAATAATTTAATAGTTTGCCATGTATTTCCCCATGGTTTGGCTCCAACTTAATCAAATTTGCTGGTAAACCATACAGGAAAATTTTTATTCCTTTATATTATTTTATTAATTATTAATTAAATAATTTTATTAAAATATTTATGTTGTCCATAATGTCATTTTTGTTGATGCTGTCAAAAATTGGTTACCCGATGCAGATTATCTGTAAAACAAATTTTAAATTTTGAACCACTGTGATTCCAAAAATAGCTTTAATTTGATAGTCAATTAAGGCGGTTCAGTCATATATAGGCAAGTTTGTTTCTTTGGATCTGAAGAGATCTCTTAAAAATTCAGTTCGAATCAAATCGAAACGAATATTGTAGTAATATCTTTATAGTTTGCCAAGTATTACTCCATGGTTTGTCAGCAACTTTATTAAATTCGGTTGCTTTGGTTTGATTGCTAACCATGAAGTAAACATTTTATTCGTTTATATTATTTTATTAATTATTATATTTTATTACATGGAGTCGATTTTATTGAGAGATAATAAATTGATATTATCTGAATCATTATAACATGTTATATTTCTTTAACGTGAAAGCAAAATCACAGATAATTTATAAGATCTATCCACGTTAAAATTCAAACTCCACCCAACACTGTAATCTAGTCTCCAAACCTCCCAAAACCACTTCAGATAATATTCCATCACGACAACACACAGGACACACACACATAAATAGCTCGTCCAAATTTTAGGAACGTTTATCCTGCATAACAAGGGACGAAACACTGGACGCAGGGTGGTTTTACCAAACGATATTATTGATGAGCTCGGACCCATTAATCAGGAAAGGGTTTGGAGTGGAGGAGAGGTCAGGCATGAGTAGAAATCGAACGCCAATACCATCCCCCCTCCTAAAAAATAATAATTTACCATAAATCTTTTTTAAAAAGAAGAGAATCATATTCAACAGACACTCTTTTCATATTTTAGGAAAACAGTTTTTTTTTTTAAGTTTCTTTTGAGGAATAGCAGACAGGGAAAAAAGGAACTATTAAATGTGGAGAAGAAAGCGTACCAGTACCATAAAAGGGAGCATTTCATATCACTGTGGAGATAAATTATTCCCTAATGCACCGATAGGATAGTTGATGCACCCGCAAAAAAATGGCATCTTGCCCATAATTCACTGGGTTGGAAAGTTTGTTATTCAATGGGGCCCGAAAATCAATATTTTTAAAGTGTTTTATAGGCAGAGAATAGTACGCTAAGCGGAAGATTATTTGTAACGGTTTGTGTGGCCCGGAATGTTCTTTATTGTTGCTGTTGCCAAAATCGGTTTCACAATTGAGATTGTTTCTAAAACAAGTTATGGTTTTGAACCATTGTGATTCCCAAAATAGTTTTAATTTGATAGTTAGTTAAGAAGGTTCAATCGTATACATGCAAGTTTGTTTGTTTGTTGGGTTTGAAAAGTTCTCTTGACAATTCTGTTCGAATCGAATCGAATATTGTACTAATGTTTTTTTTATAGTTTTGAACAAATGCGATGTCCAAAATAGTTTGAATTTTATAGTTATTAATGCGGTTCAATCCTATACATGCAATTTTGTTTGGATTTGAAGACATCTCTTGTAAATTCTGTTTGAATCGAATCGAATATTGTAGTAATATTTTTACAGTTTGCCAAGTATTCCTTTCTGGTTTGCCCCCAACTTTATGAACGAATCGAATCGAATATTATAGCAATATTTTTGCAGATTTTTAAAATTTTATTCGATTATTTTAATAATTATTATTCTATTTAACTTTATTAAAATATTCTATTTGTTACCCAAAATGCTCTTTTTGTTGGTCGTGCTAAAAACGGTTACACAATTCAGATTGTCTGTAAAACAAATTTTGGTTTCGAATCAAAAATTTTATTGTAATTAAAAATAATTTTAATTTGATAGTTATTAAGATTGTTCAGTCATATACATGAAAGTTGTTTGTTGGATCTTAAGGGATCTGTTGCAAATTCTGTTCGAATGGAATCGAATATTGTGTTAACGTTTTTATAATTTACCAAGTATTCCTCAATGGTTTGCCACTAATTTTATCAAACTTGGTAGCAAACTATGGAGTAAAAATGTTATTTGCTTATATTACTTTATTAAAACATTTTTTTGACCAGAATGTTCTTTGCTAAATGTTTCCTGTTAAAAAAAATGTTAAAATAAATGTTTCTTGTTTCCTGCTAAATGTTTCCCAAAGCAGATTGTCCGTAAAATAAATTTTGCTTTTTAACTAGCGTGATTCCGAAAATACTTTTAATTTGATAGTTAATTAAGACGGTTCAATCATATACATACAAGTTTGTTTGTTGGATCTGAAGATATCTATAAAAAAAATCTGTTCGAATTAAATCGTATATTGTTGTAAGGTTTTTATAATTTGCCAAGTATTCCTCTGTGGTTTGCCACCCTACTTTATGAACGAATCGAATAGAATCGAATATTGTAGGAATATATTTTTATAGTTTACCAAGTATTCCTCTATGGGTTACCACTTAGCCACAAATTAATATTTGTGGCTTAGTGGAGTAGCTTGAAGCATAGAGCTTGTGGCTTAGTGTAGGAGGGGTCATGCATGAGTAGAAATCGAACGCCGATGCCCCCTCAGAATAAATAAATCTTCCCATAAATCTTAAAAAAAAAAAAAAATCATATTCAACAGACGCACTTTTTCATATTTTAGGAAAACATTTTTTTTCTACTTATTTTCTTTTGAGGAATAGCAGACTGGAAAAAAAGGAACTATTAAATGTGGAGAAGAAAGCACCCCAGTACCAAAAAAGAAGCATTTCATATCACTGTGGAGATAAATTATTCCCTAATGCACCGATAGCAAAGTGATGCACCCGCAGAAAAATGGCATCTTGCCCATAATTCACTGGGTTGGAAAGTTTGTTATTCAATGGAGCCCGAAAATCAATATTTTTAAAGTGTTTTATAGCCAGAGAATAATACGCTAAGCGGAAGATTATTTGTAACGGTTTGTGTTGGCCCGGAGTGTTCTTTATTGTTGCTGTTGCCAAAAATCGGTTACACAATTCAGATTGTCTGTGGAACAAATTTTGGTTTTGATTCAAACATTTTATTGGGATTCCAAAAATAGTTTTAATTTGATAGTTATTAATTATTGCCACCAACTTTATCAAATTTGATGGCAAACCATGAAGGAAAATTATTTATTTATATTATTTTATTAATTATTCATTTTTATTTTATTTATTTTATTTTAGAATAAATATAATAATAATAATAATAATGAATAATTAATAAAAGAGAGAAGAATGCTTTTTTCGTTGCTATTGCCAAAATTGGTTACCCAATTCAGATTGTCCGTAAAACTAATTTTGGTTTTGAACCAATGCGATTTCAAATATAGTTTTAATTTTATAGTTAATCAAGACTCTTCAATCCTATACCTGCAAGTTTGTTTGCATGTTGGATTTGAAGAGATCTCTTGAAAATTCTGTTCGAATCGAATATTGTAGTAATATTTTTATAGTTTGCCAAGTATTCCTCCGTGGTTTGCCACCAACCTTATCGACGAATCAACTCCAATATTGTAGCAATATTTTTACAGATTTTCAAAATGTTATTCGATTACTTTATTAGTTATCATTCCATTTAGTTTTATTTAAAAAAAATGTATTTGTTATCCAGAATGTTCTTTTTGTTGCTGTTTCAAAAAATCTGTTACACGATGCTGATTATCTGTTAAGCAAATTTTGATTTTGAACAAAATAATTTTCATTCGATAATTAATTACGATGGTTCAATCATATCTATGCAAGTTTGTTTCTTTGGATCTGAAGATATCTATTAAAAATTTTGTTCGAATCGAATTGAATATTGTTGCAATTATATTTTTATAGTTTGTCAAGTATTTCTTTATGATTTACCCTCAACTTTAACAAACTTGGTGGCAAACCATGGAGGAATGCTTGGCAAATTATAAAATTATGACTGCAATATTCAAATATTAAATTAAACTGCAGCACGAATGGGGATTTAAATGGTGAAGGAAGTATTTATTATCATTTTAATTATTATTACTCCAGTTATTGACATAATTCTAAAACAAGTAATATAAATTTTTTTTTAAAGTCAATTTCTACTTTTTTTTCACTCTATTGCAGAAAGTCCTTTATAAATAATTTTCATTCATTTTTTTATGTTTATCTGGCAGCCATCTATTGGTAGATAGATATATGCAACCTAAATTATTAAAAAAAAATATAATTAGTTAATTAAATTTAATTACTGAATTAATATTTGAAAAAACTGTATTAACATCCAGTGTCATCCACTACAAGTTTAAAAAAATGTATTTGAACTTGAGTGGATGAACAGAAAGTATTTTATGAACTATTGAAAATTTGAACAAGATATATATAGGGAGAGTGTGAGCTAATAGAAGGAATTGAATAAGATCTAAATATGTTAAAATATGTAATGATTTTAATAGATACAACATACAAAACAGATATATTGATCATAAATATACGATACCATTATGAGAAATATACGATATTTATAATAATGACTAGAAAATGCTTACAGTATGTATCATACATAAAAATAATTAACTGTAGTAAAAACAATTTGTTTGTTTTTTCAACTTGCCTTTACGCATTATATTCTGCCAAGAGCTCGCTTGCATAGAAAAATAGTCGATTATTCAGTCGACTTTGAGATTCAGAGATTTCGATAGATAAGTAACATTTTTATATAAGTGAACAACACTGACGAACAACAATGGGAAAAAAATAGCAATTCTTAAAGACTAGAATCCCTAGAATTTCTGGGATGTTCATTCTGAAATCGCAGAAATTCCGGTGCTTTCGAACAGCAAAAACCGTGCAGTATTTTGATAAAATTATGGCCGAGTGGCTAGCGCTCTGGCGCTCGGTATCACATGTTTCGGGTCCGAGTCCGGTGGTGCCATGGATGTTTGTAGTGGTTCGAAATCCACTTTAAACCGTAGGTTCCGGTCTCATATGATTGTTGAGCGTTGGGCGTAGAGCTGACAACCCTACCCCATAAAAAAGAAAAACATCTCTTGTCTCGAAATCGGCTAGTAGGTAGACGGTCTTGGCCCACACTGGGGTGTTGCGGCAATGATGATGATGATTATGGTAAAATTATACTAGGCTGTTGAAGCAGTGATGGAAATAAGCTTGCACTTAGATGATAAAAATATTCGATGACCTTCGAGACACTTAATTTTTTTAATAAATCAAAGGAAAGCATTCTATATTTCAATTATATTATAGATTTGGAAACACACATATTAAATTATTATCTACAGTTAATGCTGATACTGTTGTTTTCTAGTTGCGGCCACTGAGTTATTTACTTCGCAACTATAATGACAGATACGTAGCAGATTAAGAGTTTCCTGTTGTTTCTAATCACACTGGGTCGACAGCAAGATCTAGACCAAGTCCAGGAACCTGTGTGTTCAAACAATGAAAAACCTCTCTAAAACAATCAAAATACTTAAACCGATGAGTCTTGATAAAGGGTAAAAAAATGCAGCTTTTTTTTGTGCCATAGGGAGAAACCTGACTTTCTCCCATTCGGTTATACCTAACGGGCACAGGGTACCCATTTTAGTCACCTACATGGGCTACAGTGGGGTTATTCAAACCTGGAACCACATTGGGGAAGAGTTTCCTAGAATATACTATGGGGGTGACACTACCCCTCCCCTTTTGCCACCACATTCTTGAAGTAATACTTAAAGAAGTATTAACTGGTGAGTTCTAGAAATATTATTTTACGAGGCAAAATGCAGAAAATCCCTAACGAACTACATCCACTTCGTCTTTTGAAACAGTGTCTACAACAGGGATGGGCAAACTTTTTCGGTCGCGGGCCAAAAATCGAAAAAAAAAAAAAAAAAAAAAAAAGTTTTGCGCCAAGATAAATTTTTCTAAAATTTTAAAAACAATATACAAATATTACAATTTAAATATGTTAATGAGATGAATGAAATTGCGATTTCATTTTTAAAAGTTCCTTATAGTGAGGTTCGAAGTGAGATGTACTGATTCTAAGGAACGAGACTGAATGCTCATCTGTCAGTCTACTTCTGAAATAATTCTTTCAAAGGTTCATAGTTGAAAACACTTGTTCACATGTATAAGATAAAGCAAACTGAAGATGCAAGAGGAAGTTATGTTTTGTAGACCAAAAATAGAACAAGTAATATAAAAATTTTCCTACTTTTGTTTCATTCTATTGCAGAAAGTCCTTTATAAATAACCTTCATTCATTTTTTTAAGTTTATCTGGCGCTATCTATTGGTAGATATATGCAAACTTAAATCTAAAAAAAACTAAAATTAATGAATTAAATTTAATTACTGAATTAATATTTGAAAAAACTGTATTAACATCCAGTGTCATCCACTACAAGTTAAAAAAAATGTATTTGAACGCGAGTGGATGAATAAAAAGTATTTTATGAACGATTAAAAATTTGAACAAGATATATATATAGGGAGAGTGTGAGCTAATAGAAGGAATTGAAAAAGTAAAAATCATCAGTACTTTGAAAAAAAGGAAGAAAACAAAATAATATTTAAGCAAAGTAGAAAAGGAGATGAATATATAATATATAAATATATAGTTCTTTTAATTTGCCTCAAACCGGAAAATTTAAATTTTATCCGCGGGCTGGATAGTTTATTAACATATTTAACTCATCCAACATCTCATTAACATATCTAAAATTTAAATTTTTCCGGCGGGCCGTAGTTTGCCCATCCCTTGTCTACAACAAAACCGCCAGTGGATTGGATCTCAGCCCTAATGCTCACCAGCAGCGCCCGTTGCCACTGATCCACGAAACGGGTTAAAAAATTTGTTTCTAAAAACTCTAAAAAATATTAAATTTTATATTAAACTCTTAAAGGAGTATCCTGAGTATATTCGTGGTTTAACATCTTTTTTTGGAACACCTTGAGTTAACTTCTTGCATTATTAGGAAAACACATCGTGATATCGGATATCTGACATTAGTCATTCTATCGTGACTTAGTGTTGATTTTTATAAATATCTGACTCGATATCTTTCAGCAATATACTGAATATTTAACTCCATATCTTTCAGTAATATATTAAATATTTGATTCGATATATTTAGTAAAATATAATAAATTATAACACCAATATTAAGGGTATAGGATTGGCGATGTAATTTATTGCTTATGACTGTTTGCATTTTTTCAAAACGAACAACAGTGAAGACATTTTTAATGATAATAGAAGCTATGCATTGCTGAGAAGAAGCCCTAGATTTAAATTAGAGGATTATAAATTTGATTCTTATGTGCAATTCAAATGGATAAATTTACACTTGAATTTCTATAATGATAATAAAAAAAATAAAGCAAACTAAAAGCTTATTGATTCTAATTCTTGATATTTTCAAATTTAATAAAAAACAGGCTTAAACAAAACTGTATGTAATAAAAACTGATCTTTAAGAGGTTTAAGTACTTATAAACTACAAAATCCCACAAGAGAGTTCTTTACTTAGAAAGAGATACTCTCAATAGTAAAGAATAAAGACATCATCAGAAACAAAAACAAAAAAGATGACTTTTACATGACTTAACGAGTCCATAAGCAGCACGATTTCTGTCGTTATCTCAACAAAAGAATCGTTCAAAACTTTTCAAAACGAGTCACTAAATCACGTCGGTTGAAAGCTTTTCGTGTTTCTTCTTTCTTTATATAAAAAGATATTTTTCTTTCTATTTTTCGTGGAATGAGAGGGAATTTAAGATATTTGGAATTGACGAAAGTAGAATTCGAAACGCCCACGTACGTTAGAAGATTTTAAAGGAAAATGTGGGGGAACAGATATTTTTATGTATGCAAAAGATTTACTGGTTTCTTACGGAAAACGGAATGGGCATTTTTGAATAAGTGTACGGTTACGGAGTGGGAAATCTTTCAAAAGGAACTTTGCGTTTTGAAAAAATATAGATAAGGATAAAAATTTATGATCGGAAAAAATATTCTTTAAATTTTAATTTTTAGTAACAATTCGAAAACAAATTCTTTTATTGCGAAAAGTCAAGCAAAGAAAATATGAATACAAAACAAAGCTTGTAAGGAAAATGCAAATAAGTAGTAAAAATGCACATTTAAAAATGCCCATAGAAAAAAATATAGTAAAAAAATACAATTTTAAAAAAGTTTGCAGAAAAAATGTAGTAAAGATGCAAATTTAAAAATGTTTGTAGAAAAACATATAGTAAAAATGGAAATTTCAAAAAACTTGTAAATAAACATGCAGTAAAACAATGCAAATTTAAAAATGCTGGTAGAAAATATATAGTAAAAATGAAAATTTAGAAATGTTGGTAGAAAAAATGTTGTAAAACTGCAACCTTTTCAAAACGAACAATAATGAAGGCATTTTTAATGATAATAGCAGCGATGTATCGTAAGAAGGAAGCTCCGGATTTAAATTAGAGGACTATATTACTTATGGCTTTATTGGAACTCAATTCATACAAAAGTAGAAAATTATAAGAATCAGATTTATAATTTTCTAATTTTGTATGAATTGAGTGTAATCCAAGTGGATAAAATTATATTTGGATTTCTCTAATAATAAAAAAAAATAAATAAAGCAGACCAAAAGCTTATGGATTCTAATTCTGCAAATTTTCAAATTTTTAAAAAAACATTCTTTAACAAAACTGTATCTAATAAAAACTGATCTTTAAGAGGTTTATGTACTTATCCACTACAGAATCATATAAGAGAGTTCTTTACTGAGAAAGAGATACTCTCAATGGTAAAGAATAAAGACATCCTCAGAAACAAAAACAAAAAAACGACTTTTACATGACTTAACGAGACCACAGGCAGCACGATTTCTGTCGTTATCTCAACAAAAGAATCGTTCCAAACTTTTCAAAAGGAGTCTCTAAATCACGTTGGTTGAAAGCTTTTCGCGTTTCTTCTTTTCTTTATTTAAAAAGATATATATTTTTCTTTTTTTCCGTGGAATGAGAGGGAATTTAAGATATTTGGCATTAAAGAAAGTAGAATTCGAAACGCCCACGTCCGTCAGAAGATTCTAAAGGGGAAAATGTGGGGGAACAGATATTTTTATGTATGCAAAAGATTTACTGGTTTCTACGGAAAACGAAATGGCCATTTTTGAATAAGCGTACGGTTACGGAGTGGTACATTTTTCAAAGGAACTTTACATTTTGAAAAGTATAGATAAAGATAAAAATTTATGTTTGGAATAAAATATTCTTATAATTTTTATTTTGTAGTAACATTTCGTAACACAAATTCTCAAATTCTTTTATCGTGAAACTTCAAGCAAAGAAAATTTGAATACAAAATAAATAAAAGCTATAGGGAAAATGCAAATATGTAGCAAAAATACATATTTAAATAGGCTTGTGGAAAAAATGTAGTAAAAATACAGTACAAAAATTCAAATTTAAAAATGCTTCTGGAAAAAATGTGGTAAAAATGATTGAAGAAAAAATATAGTAGAAATGTATATTTAAAAATGCTTGTATAAAAAATTTAGTAAAAATACAAATTTAATAATGCTTGTAGAAAAAAAATGTGGCAAAAATGCTTGCAGAAAAAAAATGTAGGAAACATGCAAATTTAAAAATGCCCGTAGTCAAAGTGTAGTAAAAATGCAAATTTATAAAAGCTTGTAGAAAAAGTGTGGTAAAAATGCTTGCAGAAAAAAATGGGGTAAAAAAGCTTGTGAAAAAATATAGTAAAGATGCAAATTTCAAAAAAGTTGTAAAAAAACATGTAGTAAATAAAGCAAATTTAAAACTGCTGGTAGAAAAGTATATAGTAAAAATTAAAATTTAAAAATATTTTGTAGAGAAAATGGGATAAGAATGCAAACTTTTCAAAAGGAACAATAATGAAGACATTTTTAATTATAATAGCAGCTATGTATCGCAGGGAGAAAGCTCTGGATTTAAAATAGAGGATTATGCTACCTATGGTTTTATCATAACTCAATTCATACAAAATTAGAAGATTAAAAGTCTCATTCTTATGTGCAATCCGAGTGGCTAAAAGTATACTTCAATTTCTATAATAAAAAATAAATAAATAAAGCAGACTAAAAGCTTAAGGATTCAAATTCTGCATTTTTTCAAATTTAGTAAAAAACATTCTTAAACAGAACTGTATCTAATAAAAACTGATCTTTAAGAGGTTTAAGTACTTATCCACTACGGAATCACATAAGAGAGTTCTTTACTCAGAAAGAGATACTCTCAATGGTAAAGAATAAAGACATCATCAGAAAAAAAAAAAAAAAAGACTTTTACATGACTTAACGAGTCCATAAGCATCACGATTTCTGTCGTTATCTCAACAAAAGAATCGTTCCAAACTTTTCAAAAGGAGTCACTAAATCACGGCTTGGTTGAAAGCTTTTCATGTTTCTTCTTTCTTTATCTAAAAAGATATTTTTCTTTCTATTTTTCGTGGAATGAGAGGGAATTTAAGATATTTGGAATTGAAGAAAGTAGAATTCGAAACGACCACGTACGTTAGGAGATTTCAAAGGGAAAATGTGGGGGAACAGATAGTTTTATGTATGCAAAAGATTTACTGGTTTCTTACGGAAAACGGAATGGGCATTTTTGAATAAGTGTACGGTTACGGAGAGCGAATTTTTCAAAAGGAACTTTACATTTTGAAAATATAGATAAAGATAAAAATATATGCTTGGAAAAAAAATACACAGCCTTTTTTTATTTTTTACGAAGACAAATTCTTTGATTGTGAAACGTCAAACATAGAATATCTGAATACAAAACAAAGCTTGTGGGGAAAATGAAATAAGTAGCAAAAATACATAGTTGAAAATACTTGAAGAAAAAATGTAGTAAAAAAAGGAAATTTAAAAATGCTCGTAGAAGAATGTACTCAAAAAGCAGCTTTAAATGTGCTCGTAGAAAAAAAATAGTAAAAAGGCAAATTTAAAAAAGCTTGTAGAAAAAAATATAGACAGAAATGTAAATTTAAAAATGCTTGCAGAAAAAATGTAGTAAAGATGCAAATATAAAACTGTTTGTAGAAAAGCATGTAGTACAAATGCATATTTTAAAAAACTCGTAGAAAAACATGTAATAAAAAACTGCAAATTTAAAAATGCTTATCGAAAAAATATAGTAAAAATGAAAATTCAAAAATGCTTGCAGAAAAAAATGTAGTAAAGATGCAAATTTACAAATGTGTGAAGAAAAATTTCGGTAAAAATGCAAACTTTTCAAAGGGAACAATAGTGTAGACATTTTTAATGATAACCGCAGCGATATATCGTAAACAAGATGCTCTTGAATTAAATTAGAGGATTATGCTACCTATGGCTTTATCATATCTGAATTCACACAAAATTAGAAGATTATAAGTCTGATTCTTATGTGCAATTTAAGTGAATAAATTTACATTTCAATTACTATGATAAAAAAAAAGTAGAAAAAAAGCTTATGGATTTTAATTTTGCATATTTTCAAATTTAGTAAGAAAAACATTCTTAAACAGAACTGTATCTAATAAAAACTGATCTTTAAGAGTTTTAAGTACTTATCCACTACAGAATCAAATAAGAGTTCTTTACTCAGAAAGAGATACTCTCAATGGTAAAGAATGAAGACATCATGAGAAACAAAAAAAAAAATGAATTTTAATGACTTAACGACAGAAATCGTGCTGCTTATGGACTCGTTATCTCAACAAAAGAATGGTTCCAAACTTTTCAAAAGGAGTCACTAAATCACGTTGGCTGACAGCTTTTCGTGTTTCTTCTTTCTTTATCTAAAAAGATATTTTCTTTTTTCTTTCGTGGAATGAGAGGGAATTTCAGATATTTGGAATTGAAGAAAGTAGAATTCGAAACGCCCACGTACATCAGAAGATTTTAAAGGGAAAATGTGGGGGAAGAGATATTTTCATGCATGCAAAAGATTTACTGGTTTCTTCGGAAAACGAAATGGGCATTTTTGAATAAGTGTACGGTTACGGAGTGGGGAATTTTTCAAAAGGAATTTTACATTTTGAAAATATAGATAAAGATAAAACTTTATGTTTGGAAAAAAAAATATTCTTAAACTTTTTATTTTTAGTAACGTTACGAAAACAAATTCTTTTATTGCGAAACGTCAAACAAAGAAAATATGAATACAAAATAAATCTTGTAGGGAAAATGCAAATAAGTAGTAAAAATACATATTTGAAAATGCTTGTAGAAAAAAATTTAGTAAAAATGCTAATAGAAAAAAAACAAATTTAAAAATACTTGCAGAAAAAATGTAGTAAAGATGCAAATTTAAAAATGCTGGTAGAAAAAATATAGTAAAAATTAAAATCTAAATATATTTGTGGAAAAATGGAGTAAAAATGCAAAAGTTTCAAAAAGAACAATAGTGAAGACATTTTTAATGATAATAGCAGCGATGTATCGTAGGGAGGAAGCTCTGTATTTAAATTAGAGGATTATGCTCCCTATGGCTTTATTATAACTGAATTCATACAAAATTAGAAGATTATAAGTCTGATTCTTATTTGCAATCCAAGTGGATAAAATTATACTTGATTTTCGATAATAAAAAAAAAATAAATAAAGCAGACTAAAAGCTTATTGATTCTAATTCTGCGAATTTTCAAATTTTTTAAAAGACAGTCTTAAATAAAACTGTAAGTAATAAAAACTGATCTTTAAGAGGTTTAAGTACTGACCCACAACAGAGTCCCATAAGAGTAATGAATAAAGACATCATCAGAAACAAAAACAAAAATGACTTTTACATGACTTAACGAGTCCATAAGCAGCACGATTTCTGTCGTTATCTCAACGAAAGAATCGTGCCAAACTTTTCAAAAGGAGTCACTAAATCACGGCTTGGTTGAAAGCTTTTCGTGTTTCTTCTTTCTTTATCTAAAAAGATATTTTCTTCCATTTTTTCGTAGAATGATAGGGAATTTTAAGATATTTGGAAGTGAAGAAAGTAGAATTCGAAACGCCCACGTACGTTAGAAGATTCTAAAGGGGAAAATGTGGGGGAACAGATAGTTTTATGTATGCAAAAGATTTGCTAGTTTCTTACGGAAAGCGAAATGGCCATTTTTGAATAAGTATAGGGTTACGTGGACATTTTTCAAAAGGAACTTTACATTTTGAAAAATATAGATACAGATAAAAATTTATGTTTGGAAAAAATGTTCCTAAAATTTTATGTTTAGTAACGTTAGGAAAACAAATTCTTTTAATGTGAAACATCAAACAAAGGAAATCTGAATACAAAAAAAAAGCTCGTAGTGAAAATGTAAATATGTAATAAAAATGCATATTTAAAAATGCTTGTAGAAAAAACGTTGTAAAGATGCAGATTTAAAAATGTTTGTAGAAAAACATGTAGTAAAAATGCAAATTTCAAAAAACTTATAGAAAAACATATAGTAAAAAAAAAACCAAATTTAAAAATGCTGGTAGAAAAATTACAGTAAAAATGAAAATTAAAAAATATTTGTAGAAGACAAATAGGGTTAATTTTTACACAATTAAGTCACAGTCACAATTAAATATCCCGTAAATATAAAATGTAAAATAAATCTAAATAAATGTAATTATAAAATCACAATTAAAGCACTAAAATAAATAGAAATATAAAAAAAAAAAAATATTCTATATAATACATTAACTCCAGCTGAAGTGAAATAAATCAAGGTTGCAGCATTATAATGAAGCTCAACAATTACGTATCAATTGATGCCATTTTGCAGGTTTTAGCAAATCTTATTTTAAGTATATACTTTGATGAATAAAATATGTCCGATAAAGATTTGAATTAATATATAAGAATTATAGAACATAAAATAATATTAAACTTGAAATATACTGTTTATCAATAAAAAATTAAGTTTTATTTCTTTCTAATCTGTCAACTTTAAACACATACCCAGAATATCATTTTCCTATTTATATGAGTACATGGAATATTTTTAAGAAGTAAGTAGAAAAACAAACGGAAGTAGAATAAAATCAGTAAAAGAAAAGAAAAAAAACCCAACATTTTTCGCTACAAAAAAATGTGGTAAAAAAAGTCGGATTACTTAATATTTATTCACATTGCATTTAAAAAAAGTTATTTATGGAATTCACGCAAGTTATTTTTTCAGTACAAAAGAAAAGAAAAAGTAGGCTTAGCTGACGCGATGAATATTTAGCACAGAATGAAGAGGCAAGAGAATATTTATTTTACTTCTTAATAATTCTATTTAATTTGAATTAAAATAAATAACTTCATATACATAACAAGGAATAAAAACATTTTATTTTACTATTTTTTTTTGTTTTAATTGATTTTAAAAAATTTCAAAATGAAAAAAACGAAGAGAATATAATAAAGTTAAGAAAAATTCTACTGTAAAATAGAAGTTTCACGATTTAATTTTTTTTTCTGAAAATGGTATTTTGTGTTTTTACGTTGTGAATAGTAAATAGAAAACTCATGAGCTACAAATAGTAAAAAAAAAATTATGTTATTTATTGCTCTCGTAAGAGAATATGAATTTTTAAAGTGCAAACCAAATTATATAAAAAAATATTGAAAATGCTTTTAAATGGAATAATACGTTTGTCATTGTTATACTCGCATAATATTATGCTTTTCATAATATATATATAGAATATTCCAATTTTAATACTACAAATAATTGCCTATTGTTTTCTTGAAAAAAAATTGTAATTATACAGGATTGCAATATAAGCATTCTAATTAGAAACCATTGTAATAAAAGCATTGTAATTATAAGCCATTGTAATATAAGCATTGCAATTATAAACGATTGTAGTATAAGTAGTGTAATATAAACATTGATTATATTACAAAGCATTGAAACATAAGCATTGCAATTATAAACGATTTTAGTATAAGCATTTTACACTGAAGTGACAAAAGTCATGGGATACCTCTTAATATCGTGTCGGCCCTCCTTTCGCCCGGCGAAGTGCAGCAACTCGACGTGGCATGGACTCAACAAGTCGTTGGAAGTCTTCTGCAGGAATATGGAGCCATGCTGTCTCGATAGACGTCCATAATTGTGAAAGCGTTGATGGTGCAGGATTTTGGGCACGAACAGACCTCTCGATGATGTCCCATAAATGCTCGATGGGATTCATGTCGGGCGATCTAGGTGGCCAGATCATTCATTGGAATTGTCCAGAATGTTCTTCAAACCAATCGCGAACAGTTGTGGCCCGGTGACATGGCGCATTGTCATCCATAAAAATCCCATCGTTGTTTGGGTACATGAAGTCCATGAATGGCTGCAAGTGATCTCCAAGTAGCTGAACATAAGCATTTCCAGTCAATGTTCGGTCCAGTCGCACCAGAGGACCAAGTCCATGCCATGAAAAAACAGCCCACACCAGTACGGAGCCACCACCAGCTTGAACAGTGCCTTGCAGACAGTTTGGGTCCATGGCTTCGTGGGGTCTGCGCCACACTCGACCCCTACCATCAGCTCTTACCAACTGAAATCGTGACTCATCGGACCAGGCCACGGTTTTCCATTCATCTAGGGACCAACCGATATGCTCACGTGCCCACGAGAGTCGCTGCAAGCGATGTCGTTCTGTCAGTAAAGGCACTCGAGTCGGTCTTCTGCTGGAATAGCCCAAGAAAGCCAAATTTCTCCGCACAGTTCTAACAGACAAGTCCCTTGTACGTCCCACATGGATTTCTGTGGTTATTTGACGCAGTGTTGCTTGTCTGTTAGAATTTACGACTCTTTGCAGACGTCGCCGGTCTCGGTCGTTAAGTGCAGGCGGTCGACCACTGCGCTGTCCATGGTGGGATGTTATGCCTGAAATTTCATACTCTCGGCACACTCTTGACACAGTGGATCTGGGAATGTTGAATTCCCTAACGATTTCCGAAATGGCATGACCCATGCGTCTAGTTCCAACTAACATTCCGCGTTCAAAGTCTGTTAATTCCCGTCGTGCGGTCATCATCATGTCAAAACCTCTTCACATGAATAACTTGAACGGAAATGAAAGCTTTGCGAAAGCACTGCGCATTTATACCGGTTCTACGCGATGCTACTGCCATCTGAAAATTTGCATATTGCTATCCCATGACTTTTGTCACTTCAGTGTAATATAAACGTTGTAATTACAAAGCATTGAAACATAAGCATTGCAATTATAAACGATTTTAGTATAAGCATTGTAATATAAACATTGTAATTACAAAGCATTGAAACATAAGCATTGTAATATAAACGTTGTAATTACAAAGCATTGAAACATAAGCATTGCAATTATAAACGATTGTAGTATAAGCATTGTAATTACAAAGCATTGAAATATAAGCATTGCAATTATAAACGATTTTAGTATAAGCATTGTAATATAAACATTGTAATTACAAAGCATTGAAACATAAGCATTGTAATATAAACGTTGTAATTACAAAGCATTGAAACATAAGCATTGCAATTATAAAGCGTCACTGAAATATAATATAAATATTATCAGTGATAATATTAACTGCATGGTGGTATTCCAGAAATGATAACCACAACCTTTTTTTATGCACAAAATTTACACAATTGTTTTTTTCAGGAGATTTGTTGTGAATATTTCTCAGTGACCTGCAGTGCGGGACGGACATCCGTTCGGTAGTCTAGTACTCATGAACGGAGGAAAAGGGGTAGTGTATGTTGTAATGGAGTACCCGTAGGTAGAAGTCTTATTTGGCCCCGTGTCGCTCAAGAAGGAGGACAGTGCCTTACGGGATGATTTTTACGGGGAACTACCACGCATTTGCGTATCGTATGAGAGAAAACCCGGAAAACTCTCACCAGGTAGTCTGATGAACGAGGCAAGATGTTGAACATCACAAACGCCATCGAGGTGAGGTTCCTCGTTTTTTGAAACAGTGTTTTGCAAAAATGCCGCCAGTGGATTGAACCTCCTGAAATCAGAAGTTCGATGCAAATAAAAGTTTTAAAAACAGTTTAATCCTCCAATAAGGAATGGCTATATTAGAATGCTGTAGTACCATGGCACCTCTTTTTGCAAGGAAGTGTGTTTGTTCACTACCCACAATGGACAGGCACTGAAGGCACCACAATGGACCCTGAAGAACTATTTGTTTTTCCTTTAAAAGAGACTTGACATTGAAAATTCGCAGGTGTCAATGAGTTTTCAACACAGCTTATTGATTGGACGGCTGCTTCACAATCTGAAAGAAGGACCGCCCTTTCAAAAATTAGGTATCCATAATAAAATTGCTTTAAGCCACTACTTCTCCATCGAAGGTTTGATTTGGTTTGTCGCTATACGGTAATTTTGTGCACAATTTGGGATAATTAGACCGGAAACTACTGTTTAACGTGGTTTGCGAGCCCCTAACAAACATCCATGCCACCGCCAGGATTAGAACCTGAAGTCTGTGGTACCAAAGGTCAGAACGCTAGCCACTTGACCATCAGGCCGGCCTACCCTCAAAGGTTTGGTTTGGTTTGGTTTGTCGCTTTACGGTCATCTAGGGTACATGAGGATTAAACAGATCGGGCCCTACAGTTTAATGTGCACCATCAAAGTAGAATAATTCAAAACACAATTTTAAAAAGGAAAACAACATATTTAAAATAAATTTCTATAAAATGAAGAATAGATTCCCAAAACATCATTATCAAATTCAAAATATGAACTTTCTAACTGAAATACGGTACGATATAAGCATGGAATATTAATACTATTCAATAAATGCTGTGAAAACTAACATATTGGTTTGGTTTCTAGCTCTACGGTCATCTTGTGCACACGAATAGCGCTAAACAGACCGGGACCTACGGTTTAAAGTGGATTCCGAACCACTACAAATATCAACGTCACCGCTGGGACCCGAAACCTGTAGCACAAAGAGCCAGAGAGCTAGCCGCTTGACCATCAGGCCCCCTCACCATTAAAGGTTTGGTTGGTTTGTCGCTCTACGGTCATCTTGTGCACATAAGGGCTAAACAGATCGGGACCCACAGTTTAAAGTGCACCATCAAAGGAGAATAACATAAAACACAATTTTAAAAAGGACAACAACATATTTAAAAGAAATTTCTATAAAATGAAGAATAGATTCCCAAAACATCGTTACCAAATTCAAATCACGAACTTTCTAACTGTACCATAATATGATATTAACAAGAAATATTAGTACTATACCAACAGTGAAAAGTAATAGAAAAAAAAATATTTAAATCTCCTTCGATAAAAACTTAACCGATACAAGAAACAAACAAAAAAAAAAAATGTGTAGAATTATTTCTAAACCCTTCCCGGAATACCTGTCCCTTGTCAAACAAAGCGTTAAAAAAGCCATTTAATCAAATACACCATCTCGCTGCTTTCTCTCCAAATAAAGAACTCCTCGAAAGCTTTTCGAAGAGAATAACAAAATAAAAGCCCCAGAAAAGTTTCACAACACACGCTTACTAGCACTCGACATTTTTTCCTCCCAAAAGGGGATTAAATAAAAACAAAAATAAAAAAAATCCCCAACTCGAGTTAAGAAACAAGAATTCCCAGTCAACAATTCCGAAAATCCACTAAAGATTCTCCAACTTGAAGTGGCAACAGTAGCGAGAGTATTTATGCAGACGATTTCGCCCGGTGAATATCTGGCAACGAGCGATAGTCACGTATGAGAACGAATCGATAAGTCAAACAGCGCGGAAAGCCAATTGAAGAGGTAGGGATGTTATTAGAGTCAGAGGGAAAACCCGACCGCAGCTACGGTTAGTGTGAAAATGAATTTAGGGGGGAAATAAACGCATCCCGGGAATATTTCGGGGAAAAAGAAAAAGAAGGCACCTTTTCGTGGCCGAGTTATTAAAATTTGAAGGACTAATTATATTGGGTCTGGGGAATTTGGTGAGGGGAAAAGTGCCTCAGGGAATTTATTTCTCGTAATAATTTTGCACGGAGAGTTAATGTTAATTTCAAATGCTGAGTTTTGCAAAGTGAAATGTCTCTTTTAACAAAGATTGGTTTTCGAAGATTTCATGGATATATACTATTATATACATCTTAAATACATCTGCTATTATATATATATGCATATATAACACAATCATCACGACAATAATTGTTAGTAATAAAATATAAGGTTTTTACTTAATTTAACGAAATTAACAATAATTTTTATCTAGTATAAAGGAGAATATAAGAATGCTTATATAATTATATAAATATACCAAGAATAAATTAATTATAATTTAAATTAATATATAATTGAATTTTTAAATAAATTTAATTTCAAATATCTCTCTGTAACACACGCTTCGGGCTCGAGTCCTGGCGATGCCATGGATGTTTGCAGTGGTTCGGAATTCACTTTAAACCGTAGGTCCCAGTCTAATATGATATGGGAGTAGGGTTTACAAGCCTACCCGTAAAAATAAAACAACAAGTCATGTCTTGAAATCTGCCAGTAGGCAGACGGCCTTGGCCCACCATGGGGCTGTTGCGCCAATGAAGAAGATACACAAATAGAATGATAAATATTTTGACACTTCATAGCAGATGTATTTAAGCCCACGCTGACATATGTGAATGAAAAAATTTTTGTACGATAGTGAAGATATTAAAAATATTAAAAACATTTAGTAAACATTCTTTCACAATTAAAAAATCATGAGAATTTGTACTGCTATGAAGAAAATATGTATAATAAATGTGTCAATTACTCATGATAATATTTCACCTAAATTTTTAGACTGAAAAAATGACTTAAAAATACATTTTATGAGTCAAACAAGCCAATTGAAGAGGTAGGGATGTTATTAGAGTCAGAGGGAAAACCCGACCGCAGCTACGGTTAGTGCGAAAATGAATTTAGGGGGGAAATAAACGCATCCCGGGAATATTTCGGGGAAAAAGAAAAAGAAGGCACCTTTTCGTGGCCGAGTTATTAAAATGTGAAGGACTAATTATATTGGGTCTGGGGAATTTGGTGAGGGGAAAAGCGCCGTAGGGAATTTATTTCTCGTAATAATTTTGCAACTCGTAATATTTGTGTCTGGTAATAATTTTTGGAGTTAATAGAGAGTTTTTGCATACCGTACGTTAGTTACCGTAGGACGTCCGTTACCTTTTTCTCCCTAGCGCGCATGCTCATAGGAAACTGAGCATGCGCGCTAGGGAGAAAAAGGTAACGGACGTCCTACGGTAACTAACGTACGGTATGCAAAAACTCTCTAATGTTAATTTCAAATGCTAAGTTTCGCAAAGTGAAATGTCTTTTAACAAAGATTGGTTTGCGAAGATTTCATGGATATATACTATTATATACATCTTAAATACATCTACTATTATATATATATGCATATATAACACAATCATCACGATAATAACGATGATATTCTTCACGGAATATTTAGGGGATCCCTTCAATCCCGGAATATTTAGGGGAAAAGGAAAAGGCACCTTTTCGCGGCCGAGTTATTAAAATTGGAAGGACTAATTATAGGAGGTCTGGGGAAAAGTGCCGTAGGGAATTTATTTCTCGTCATAATTTTGGCACGGATAGTTCATGTTAATTTGAAATGCATTTAAGTTTTGCAAAGTGAAATGTCTCTCTTAACAAAGATTGGTTTTCGAAGATTTTATAGACTTCGTTTAGGGCATTCCTTCATTATATTTTAAAATGCTGTTTTAAAGATAAAGAAAATTTTTTTTAATCAATTTGTTTGAGATTTAAGATGAATTAACTTAAGATTGGAAAGATTTGGAGGGTTATATACATACATATATATATATATATACTGGATTAAAAGAATCCCAAATTATTATTAAATATTTTAATATTATTGCGGATGACCGGATATTATTACGGATGATATTTCAATGTTATTACGGATTTTAATATTATTAGAAATTACCCAAATTTTCCCGATAAAATAACAACAACATTTTTAATTTGGTAAATTTTATTAAGGGGCCTGGTGGTCAGTTGACTAGCGCTTTGGTGTTCGGTGCCACAGTCTTCCGGTTCGAGGCCGGCTGTGCCATTGATATTTGTAGTGGTTCGTAAACCACTTTAAAAAGTATTTCCTGGTCTAATATGACAACAGAGTTTTGGGAATGGAGCTGACTACCCTACCCCGTAAAAAGGAAACATCTCTTGTCTTTAAATCTGGCAGTAGGCAGACGGCCTTGGCCCAACATGGGGCTGTTGTGACGATGAAAAAGAAGACATTTTGTTAAGTAGGAAATACTAATAAAAAATGACTAAGGAGCAAAAGAAATTAAGAGGAAATCTTAATAGAGAATACAAAATATCTGATAACCATTAAAATATTATTATTAATTACGACAACCACTGTTAGTAATAAAAAATAAGGTATATATTTAATTAATTAAAAATAATTAATAAATTTTTTTTGTGAATATCTATATAACCATATAAATATACCACGAATAAGTTAATTATAATTTTAATCTAACATATTTCTGGCGCATATATATATATATATATATATATATATATATATATATATATTATTCGACGTGTATTTATTAGAAGTTTATAGTCCATATTAGCAATGAGTTTTAAAGAAATTGAAAAAAAAAGATATTGTCTTTCTTTTTCCACATCATTTTAGGGATTATATACACTGAAGTGCCAAAAGTCATGGGATACCTCTTAATATCGTGTCGGCCCTCCTTTCGCCCGGCGAAGTGCAGCAACTCGGCGTGGCATGGACTCAACAAGTCGTTGGAAGTCTTCTGCAGGAATATTGAGCCATGCTGTCTCGATAGACGTCCATAACTGTGAAAGCGTTGATGGTGCAGGATTTTGGGCACGAACAGACCTCTCGATGATGTCCCATAAATGCTCGATGGGATTCATGTCGGGCGATCTAGGTGGCCAGATCATTCGTTGGAATTGTCCAGAATGTTCTTCAAACCAATCGCGAACAGTTGTGGCCCGGTGACATGGCGCATTGTCATCGATAAAAATCCCATCGTTGTTTGGGTACATGAAGTCCATGAATGGCTGCAAGTGACTTCCATTTCCAGTCAATGTTTCCAGTCAATTCGCACCAGAGGACCAAGTCCATGCCATGAAAAAACAACCCACACCATTACGGAGCCACCACCAGCTTGAACCGTGCCTTGCTGACAGTTTGGGTCCATGGCTTCGTGGGGTCTGCGCCACACTCGAACCCTACCATCAGCTCTTACCAACTGAAATCGTGACTCATCGGACCAGGCCACGGTTTTCCATTCATCTAGGGACCAACCGATATGCTCACGTGCCCACGAGAGTCGCTGCAAGCAATGTCGTTCTGTCAGTAAAGGCACTCGAGTCGGTCTTCTGCTGGAATAGCCCAAGAAAGCCAAATTTCTCCGCACAGTTCTAACAGACAAGTCCCTTGTACGTCCCACATTGATTTCTGCGGTTATTTGACGCAGTGTTGCTTGTCTGTTAGAATTTACGACTCTTTGCAGACGTCGCCGGTCTCGGTCGTTAAGTGCAGGCGGTCGTCCACTGCGCTGTCCATGGTGGGATGTTATGCCTGAAATTTCATACTCTCGGCACACTCTTGACACAGTGGATCTGGGAATGTTGAATTCCCTAACGATTTCCGAAATGGCATGACCCATGCGTCTAGCTCCAACTAACATTCCGCGTTCAAAGTCTGTTAATTCCCGTCGTGCGGTCATCATCACGTCAAAACCTCTTCACATGAATAACTTGAACAGAAATGAAAGCTCACCTTCTGCATTTATACCTGTTCTACGCGATGCTACTGCCATCTGAAAATTTGCATATTGCTATCCCATGACTTTTGTCACTTCAGTGTAAATAAGATTGGTTTTAAAAAGGTTAACATATATTACATTATCATTAAAAATGTACGGCCTTATTGATTTTCACATAGAATAAAAGTTTTATATAAGGGAATATTATTCATTAAAATGATTAGGAGCTTTACTAGTGTACCATATTAATCACAAATTTCATCATTTAGTAATAATAGTTCCATAACTAATCTAGGAAATGTGGAAAAAAATCAATAAGTTAAACAGCGTGAAAATTCTAGTTAAAAAGGAAAGTTATTATTGGAATTAAAAAAAAAAAAAAGAAATATGTCTTTCGTCTTTGTAATAAATTTAGGATTGTCTGAATTACGTGAATTAAAAATATTTTTGTGAACCTTTTTTTGTACCTGTTTAAAATTTGAAGAGCTTAATATTACAAAATTTAATTTAATGAAATTCATATTTATTTCGAATTTTTGGAATTTATAAGCAAAATAGTAGTCTATTCTTCTTAAAATAATCATTTCAACAATTTGATTTTGTAGAATTTGGCGATTGTAAATAAATTATTCAAGTTGTAGCAACTATGTCGCCATTTTTTTCTACAAATAAATATTCTTTTAATATTTATTATAATAATTTTTATTTAAAGATAACATCCATTATTTAATAAAAGATATCATATAATTCTGAAAACGATATCATATTATTCATAAATTTAGAATAAATTCATGAGGTTAAATAAAAATCTGTGGAAATATTATGTTTAAAAAACAAAATCAAAAGTGATACAAATTGAAACTTTCATTTTAAAAGCAAAATTTTTTTTAATAATAGAATAACTTTAAAAAAGGAGCTAGAATAATTTTAAAAAGAATATAATAGAATAATTGTTAAATAAAAAAATAGAATATTTGTTAAAATAATAGAATAATTGTTAAAGAAAATAGTAAAATAATTGTTAAAAAAGAAAATACTAGCGTAATTTCTAAAAAGAAAATAGAATAACTTTTAAAAAAGAAGCTAATAGAATAACTTTAAAAAAAAAGAATAATAATAACTTTTAAAAAAAAATGATAGAATAATTTTAAAAGAAAAAAATGATAGAATAATTTTAAAAGAAGAAAATAATAGAATTATTTTAAGAAATAAAATATTAGAATAATTTTAAAAAAGAAAATATTTAATAAACTAATTTTAAAGAGCATTCAACGTTTATGAAAAGAACTTTATAAAAAATGTATTTTAATAAAAGACTTCATAAAAATATTTCAAACAATGTGGAATATAAATTAAAGAATTTAAATATCAAAAACCGATTATAATAAATTAACAGCAATTAACTATTATATAATAGTTTACTTCATATGCAATCTGGAAATATGAAAATGAATTGATAAATTAAAAAAAAAATTTTATTAAAATGAAAAACTAACATTAGAATTCGAATTAGGAAACCTAATCAACTACGGTTATACATACAAAAAAGTTCAATAAAGTTTCCGGAAATATTTTGGAATAAAGAAGTGCTTTTTCCAGACAAAGTTATTAAATTTTGAAGAATCTAATTACTGAGAAAAATTGGAAAGCGGATAAATGCCGCCAGCTATTGATTTTCTGAGTTATTAGTTATAATTTTGGAGAGAGTTAATAACAGTTTTGTTAAGCAATCCAAAAATAAATAGAAGCAAATTATTTTTCAATATGAACTTTTCATTTATTTTTTAATTCTTAAGCAGTAAATCACATCGTAAAATTTATTCTTACACTCTTTGTAAAGGCATAAATATAAATAAAACTAACAATTTTACAATAGTTAACTCTAATAAGTAATATAAACATTTTTAATTTAAATACATAAACAGTCAGACCATCAATCAATAAATTTGCAAAATGTTTAGTAATTTCGGCGTTATCAAGGAACACGAAATTGTCCTTCGAACATAATGGAACTTCACCGTTTCAGTAGTGGAGGAGCGGTGGTATGGGGAAGAATTTGGTTTGTCATTCTACGGTCGTCTCGTGCACACTTTAGGCTAAACAAACCGGGAACTAATATTTAATGTGGATTACGAACCACCGCAACGTACAATAAATTTGTTTTGCTTTCGTAGTTGAAAATTAAGCGTTTTTCTTTGCTTTTCCATATTTTGCAGAGATAAAAAGGAAATCGCATAGATCCTTTATTCAAGCTAACATCTTTTTTTGCAAAAGCACTAATTTTTTAATCTGCAATATAATAGAAACCATGGCACAGTTGGGGCTCGAACCCGAAACCTCTGGTCATCAAACTGTAGAAATCAGGCCCCAATGATCGATGGATGGACGCCCCTACACATTTTCGACCGCGGATCTGTGATCGCCCAGAGCTATCGGGATGAGGTCTTAAAACCTTATGTAATATTTCTCAGATGTGCATATGATATGACTATATATTTATGGACTAACTGACATATCTGACTTTTTATTTATGGACTATAATACTAATCCACATCGAGCAAACCTTGCTAACGAATTACTTGAAAATGATTGGTTTGGTTTGTTTCTCTACGGTCATTTTTGTAATACTTTAGGCTAAATAGACATGGACCTATAGTTTAATGTGGATTCCGAACCATTGACAAGCATCCATACCCCTGCCAAGATTCGAACCTGAAACCTATGGTAACAAATCAGAGCACTAGCCGATCAAATCGGCATTGAAAATGAAGACTTTCACAGAATGCCATGGCCAGCAAAGTCTCCTGATCTCAACCCAATAGAGAACTTATGGGACTACCTTGGAAGAGCAATCGCACGTAGACATCCTCCTCCTAGAGATGTAAATGCTCTGAAAACGGCGTTGCTGGAAGAGCTTAATTCCCCAACCTGTGGTTAACAACGTTATTGCCAGCATTAAAAGTATGTAAATAAAAAAAAAATTATTATTATTATTATTATTTTCTAATGCAGCACTTAGCAAACACTTAGACAGCTTGGTCTTGGATGCCTTAAGGCAAGCGCTGCACCGAGGTTACACACTTAGCATTAACCAGGGGGCGCGTGTCACTTGAAGATAAGCCACGGACGCGGAGTAACAATGCCCCCCCGCAATGCTCTACGATCCTATTAGACCGGGACCTACGGTTTAAAGAGTATTCCGAACCACTACAAACATCCATAGCACCGCCGGCACTCGAACCAGAAACCTGCTGTACCAAGCGCGCTAGCCACTCGACCCTTCAGACCCTTTTCTGATAAAAAAAAAAATTATCTATCGATAAAAATGTAAAATATTTTATGGTACAACACAACGTTATTAAGAATAAAATGTTGCAGAATAAGGTGTATTTTATATGCTTTGTTTTTTTGTTAAAAAATTTATAATTAAGCAAATTTAAACGAGAGAAAGTGTTAAATTAATTTTATAATGTACGAAATACAAACTTTAAACATTAAATAGCAGAAATTTTTTTTTTTAAGCTAACAAGAATTACATCTGATAATAAATTAGTTTATTTTCCTTCACTCGAATTACTGAATGATAAGAATTATCTAAACATTTGTCATCAAACACATGATGGTTTTACCTTCATCACATTTTGGCATTGTAATGGAAATTTCATTATATCAGAGTTATCTTTATCAGTACTAATTAAAATAGAATGCTTTATAGGTTCTATCAATTTATCCTTTTTCTGACTAAAGCGATGATTCTTCATCGCATTCCTCACTCACACATGTCCCTTGCATTCCCACCTAATAATGTATTTTCCAAATGCCATCATCAATTAATCCTGTCGCACAGTGCAAACAAGATCAGAAAGATTCTGTGCTATTATTCTACAACGCTTTCATTCATAGCAACAGATAAAGGAGATTTATTAGAAACATTCATTTATTTTCGATAGTATAAACACACACACACACACATCTATATCACCATACACTTACTTTATTCAATTTCTTCTATTAGCTCACACTCTCCCCTATATATATCTTGTTCACATTTTCAATAGTTCATAAAATACTTTCTGTTCATCCACTCAAGTTCAAATACATTTTTTTTGAACTTGTAGTGAATGACACTGGATGTTAATACATTTTTTTCAAAAATTAATTCAGTAATTAAATTAGTGGATGACACTGGATGTCAATGCAGTTCTTTCAAATATTAATTCAGTAATTAAATTTAATTAATTAATTTTAGTTTTTTTTTAGATTTAAGTTGCATATATCTACCAATAGATGGCGACAGATAAACTTAAAAAGATGAATGAAAATTATTTATAAAGGACTTTCTGCAATAGAGTGAAAAAAAAAGTAGTAATTGACTTTAAAATTTTTTTTTATAAAAGTTGTTATATATATACACTACTGGGCATTAAAATTGCACTAAGAAAGCTACATGCTACAGACGTGAAATTTAAGAGACTGGAAGAAGGTGCTGTGATATGCAAATGATTAGCGTTTCAGCGCATTCAGACAAAGCAGGCGCCTGTGGCGACACCTACCATGTGTTTAAATGAGGAAATTGTTCAGCTGGTTTCTCATACACATATTGCATTGGAACGTTGTTGCCTGGTGAAAAGTTGTTGTGATGCCTCGTGTAAGAAGCAGAAATGCGTACCAGCACGTTTCTGACTTTGATAAGGGTCGAATTGTAGCGTGCCGGGATTGATTGCCGTGCCGGAGTACTGATTTCTCAGGATCTATGCACCCAAATGTCTTCAAAATTTAATCACTTGTCATTTCCAGTATATTATATTTGTCCAATATATATCAATTTGTTATCTGTATTTCTTCCTGGTGCAGCAATTTTAATGGTCAGTAGTGCAACACACACACACACACGTATATCTTCTCAAGAAGATATACATGTGTGTACTATTGGCACAAAAGCCCTATCCTATGGTACGTCAAGACCGTCTGCTTATTAGCAGATATCGAGACAGGAGATGTTTTCTTTTTATGGGGTAAGGATGTCATCCCTACACCCAATGCTGTGCAGTCAAATGAGATCGAGATCTGCGGTTTAAAGGGGATTCTGAACCACTAAAAACATCCATGGCACTATCGGGACTTGAACCGGAAACCAGTTGCCTCGAGCAACAGAGCGCTAGTCACTCGACAATCTCTCTCTCTCACACACACACTGTATTATACACACATACAACACACACATAATGTATATATGTTCTCGTCAAAAGCACTCACACATAATCTCTTACACACGCGGACTGTATCACACTCACACTAACACAATAAAAACCAAAGGTTTAAAACTTAACAAAAACTCTTTATTTCACTACACAGTCAGAGCCACTCGCAGCCGTGCTATTCTCTCTTGCCACTCTGGCGTTACACTGACTCGGACTCGGACTTATGCGCACGCAGGCGCATGTGTACACACACACTTTTTTCGCAGCTAGGGGTATCCTTGCGGGGGTAGGCGCGAATAATATATATACGGCCCAATTTTCATGATCAGTGTTATGAAATCTGACACCCAGCATAACAAATCAATATTGATAATTAAATACATAATTTTACTTTATTATGAAATTTATAGTTTTAATAAAGTAATATTTTACTCATTTTTATCTTTTTTAACAGGAAAGATGCTGTTTTTCTGCTGATCTGTTGTTTATGTTTAAAAATGTAACAAAATAGTTAATTAGAAATTTATAGTACTTTTTATTATATTATATCCAAAGCATCACGAGTAGCAGAAGTAGGAACTATACAAGAAAGTAAAAATACATTGTACAAGAAAAAATACATATGTGATATCTCTCAACTAAATTTGGTTTACAAAAACTCTCGAAGATTTATATTTTCTTCTTACGGATAAAAAAAAACATCAGTAAATTCTCAAAAACAGAGATAAGAAAAAACATGCACAAGTCAGAAAAATAAATGACTTTAAAAAATCAAATTTAAAATATGTATAAAAATATATATTTCTACTGCTTCTTTTCCAGTTTATCAAAAAGAAACTGTACTACATATTTTTTGAAACTATACTATGTATACACAGCAGATAAATGTACTTGATGTACACTGGATGCAGATTTTATTCCGAAGTAAAATATTATCGTTTGGTAAGAAATATGTTGCCAATATGGAAGAAACAAATTTCAGATTCTTATTTTTTTCACTCAAGCATAATCCGTATTTGTTTTATGAAACAAAAGAATTCTTTTTATACCATAAAAAAAAAGAATAGAATTTTGGTGTGAAGTGATTTAGACGAGTAATACATTTGTTTCTAAGATCTATTGTTTCCAGAAATATTGTAGAAAAGAACATTTTTTTTTGTAATAATACTGCTTTCCAAAACTACTTAAAAATTAAAAAGGAAAGACTATTTAAAAATTGTTTTCTTTTAAATAATCAGAATTATTTTATTCTAGCTATTTTTATTTATATAAATAAAATTATTTAAAAAAAACCTGTAAAACTTTTTTTTTTGAAACTATACTATGTATACACATCAGATAAATGCATTTGACATACACTGTTTTCCATTGATGCAGATTTTATTCTAAATGTAAAATAATGTCAAATATTATCGTTTGGTAAGAAATATGTTGCCAATACGGAAGAAACAAATTTAAGACTCTTATTTTTTTTTTTATCCAAGCATAATCCGTATTTGTTTTATGAAACTAAAGAATTGTTTTTTCTCTACAATAAAAAAAAAGAATAGAATTTTGGTGTGAAGTGATTTAGATGAGTAATACATTTGTTTCTAAGATCTATTGTTTCGAGAAATATTGTAGAAAGGAACATTTTTTTTGTAATAATAATGCTTTACAAAACTATTTAGAAATCAAAAAGGCAAGTCTATTTAAAAATTGTTTTTTGTTAATTAATCAGAATTATTTTATTCTAGCTATTTTTATTTATATAACTAAAATTATTAAAAAAAAACCTGTAAAACGTTTTTTTTGAAACTATACTATGTAAACACATCAGATAAATGCATTTGATATACATTGTTTTCCATGGATGCAGATTTTATTCTAAATGTAAAATATTATCGTTTGGTAAGAAATATGTTGCCAATACGGAGGAAACAAATTTAAGACTCTTATTTTTTTTTTATCCAAGCATAATCCGTATTTGTTTTATGAAACTAAAGAATTGTTTTTTCTCTACAATAAAAAAAAGAATAGAATTTTGGTGTGAAGTGATTTAGATGAGTAATACATTTGTTTCTAAGATCTATTGTTTCGAGAAATATCGTAGAAAAGAACATTTTTTTGTAATAATAATGCCTTCCAAAACCAGGAAGATTGGATATGAAATAATTTTTTTTTCAAGTAGCATATGAATACAAGCGGGAGTAAAAAAAAATATGGATAAATTATCCCATAAACACAACGAAATTAAGTGAATTGTTTTGGCAACGGTCCAGACACTTTAACGGCAAGTCTTTTTTAAGAATTGTTTTTTGGTTTTTCTTCCATCAGAAAAGATTTCTGAGCTTCTTTGTTCTTCAGATCTCCACATGCCGAGTGATATAGAGCGTAAAAATATGCATTTATTTAGCGAGGAAATATTTATGAAAAAGCCTAGTTATCAAAGAATCTATTTAATGTTAAACACCATAGAAAACCCATTTTATGTTGTTATTAGAAGTTAGTTTTGTTTCAAAATATAACACAATATTTCAAATAACAAAATAAATGGATAAATGGAAAAAAAATACCTAGTAATCAAATAATCTTTTTTAATGTTGAACACAATAGAAAACCTATTTTATGTTGTTATTAGAAGTTACTGTTATATTATATTTTAAAGTAAGACTAATTCAAATAAAAAAAATATATAAAAAAAAACATTTATCCACACATTTTTTTTAATGTTAAAATTAATTTTTTTTAATGTTTTAAACACCATAGAAAACCCATTTTATCTCGTTATTAGAAGTTGCTGTTATGTTATATTTTAAAATAAGACTGTTTCAAAAATAAAAAAATAAACTAACAAACAAAATAGAAAAAAAACCCTAGTTATCAACGAACATAATAAATCTTTTTAATATAAAACACCACAGAAAACCCATTTTATTTGGTTATTAGAAGTTACTGTTATGCTATATTTTAAAATAAACACAATAATCAACGATTCTTTTTAATGTTAAACACCATAGAAAACCAATTTTACGTTGTTATTAGAAGTTACTGGTATGTTATATTTTAAAATAAGACTATTTCAAAATAATAATAATAAATAAATAATAAATTTAACAAAAGTAGGAAAAAAAAACCTAATTATCAACGAATCTTTTTAACGTTAAGCATCAAACTTATTTTACGTTGTTATTAGAAGTTAGTTTTGTTTCAAAATATAGCACAACAATATTTCAAATAAAAAAATAAATGGATAAATGGAAAGAAACCTAGTTATCAAATAATCTTTTTTAACGTTGAACACCATAGAAAACACATTTTACTTTGTTATTAGAAATTAGTTTATATTTTAAAATATAATGCAATAGTATTTCAAATAAAAAATAAACTGAATTTATTGTTGGAAAAATGTTACCAACGAATCTTTTTAATGTAAAACCATAGAAAACCCATTTTATGTTTTATTAGAAGTTACTGTTATGTCATAATTTAAAATAACATTATTTTTAAAAAAATAATAATAATAAAAAAAAAAAAAAAAAAAACCTAGTTATCAATGAATCTTTTTAATATGAAACACCATAGAGAACCCATTTTATGTTGTTATTAGAAGTTATTACTGTGTTATATTTTAAAATATAACTATTTCAAATAGTTTAATTTAAAAATATAACACATTTTAATTTTTTACTATGTAAAAAAAATAAATAAATAAATAAACTAATAAATGAAAAAAACCAAGTTAGCAACGAATCTTTTTAATATTAAACATCAAAGAAAACCCATTTTATGTTGTGTTATATTTTAAAATAAAATTAATAACAACAGTAACTTCTATGTAAAAAAAAACCCAACTAATAAATGAAAAAAACCTAGTTACCAACGAATCTTTTTAATCTTAAACACCATAGAAAACCCATTTTACGTTGTTATTAGAAGTTACTGGTATGTTATATTTTAAAATAAGACTATTTCAAAATAATAATAATAAATAAATAATAAATTTAACAAAAGTAGGAAAAAAACCTAATTATCAACGAATCTTTTAACGTTAAGCATCAAACTTATTTTACGTTGTTATTAGAAGTTAGTTTTGTTTCAAAATATAGCACAACAATATTTCAAATAAAAAAATAAATGGATAAATGGAAAGAAACCTAGTTATCAAATAATCTTTTTAACGTTGAACACCATAGAAAACACATTTTACTTTGTTATTAGAAATTAGTTTATATTTTAAAATATAATGCAATAGTATTTCAAATAAAAAATAAACTGAATTTATTGTTGGAAAAATGTTACCAACGAATCTTTTAATGTAAAACCATAGAAAACCCATTTTATGTTTTATTAGAAGTTACTGTTATGTCATAATTTAAAATAACATTATTTGTAAAAAAAATAATAATAATAAAAAAAAAAAAAAAAAAAAACCTAGTTATCAATGAATCTTTTAATATGAAACACCATAGAGAACCCATTTTATGTTGTTATTAGAAGTTATTACTGTGTTATATTTTAAAATATAACTATTTCAAATAGTTTAATTTAAAAATATAACACATTTTAATTTTTACTATGTAAAAAATAAATAAATAAATAAACTAATAAATGAAAAAACCAAGTTAGCAACGAATCTTTTAATATTAAACATCAAAGAAAACCCATTTTATGTTGTGTTATATTTTAAAATAAAATTAATAACAACAGTAACTTCTATGTAAAAAAAAACCCAACTAATAAATGAAAAAAACCTAGTTACCAACGAATCTTTTTAATCTTAAACACCATAGAAAACCCATTTTACGTTGTTATTAGAAGTTACTGGTATGTTATATTTTAAAATAAGACTATTTCAAAATAATAATAATAAATAAATAATAAATTTAACAAAAGTAGGAAAAAAAAACCTAATTATCAACGAATCTTTTTAACGTTAAGCATCAAACTTATTTTACGTTGTTATTAGAAGTTAGTTTTGTTTCAAAATATAGCACAACAATATTTCAAATAAAAAAATAAATGGATAAATGGAAAGAAACCTAGTTATCAAATAATCTTTTTTAACGTTGAACACCATAGAAAACACATTTTACTTTGTTATTAGAAATTAGTTTATATTTTAAAATATAATGCAATAGTATTTCAAATAAAAAATAAACTGAATTTATTGTTGGAAAAATGTTACCAACGAATCTTTTTAATGTAAAACCATAGAAAACCCATTTTATGTTTTATTAGAAGTTACTGTTATGTCATAATTTAAAATAACATTATTTGTAAAAAAAAATAATAATAATAAAAAAAAAAAAAAAACCTAGTTATCAATGAATCTTTTTAATATGAAACACCATAGAGAACCCATTTTATGTTGTTATTAGAAGTTATTACTGTGTTATATTTTAAAATATAACTATTTCAAATAGTTTAATTTAAAAATATAACACATTTTAATTTTTTACTATGTAAAAAAAATAAATAAATAAATAAACTAATAAATGAAAAAAACCAAGTTAGCAACGAATCTTTTTAATATTAAACATCAAAGAAAACCCATTTTATGTTGTGTTATATTTTAAAATAAAATTAATAACAACAGTAACTTCTATGTAAAAAAAAACCCAACTAATAAATGAAAAAAACCTAGTTACCAACGAATCTTTTTAATCTTAAACACCATAGAAAACCCATTTTACGTTGTTATTAGAAGTTACTGGTATGTTATATTTTAAAATAAGACTATTTCAAAATAATAATAATAAATAAATAATAAATTTAACAAAAGTAGGAAAAAAAAACCTAATTATCAACGAATCTTTTTAACGTTAAGCATCAAACTTATTTTACGTTGTTATTAGAAGTTAGTTTTGTTTCAAAATATAGCACAACAATATTTCAAATAAAAAAATAAATGGATAAATGGAAAGAAACCTAGTTATCAAATAATCTTTTTTAACGTTGAACACCATAGAAAACACATTTTACTTTGTTATTAGAAATTAGTTTATATTTTAAAATATAATGCAATAGTATTTCAAATAAAAATAAACTGAATTTATTGTTGGAAAAATGTTACCAACGAATCTTTTAATGTAAAACCATAGAAAACCCATTTTATGTTTTATTAGAAGTTACTGTTATGTCATAATTTAAAATAACATTATTTGTAAAAAAAATAATAATAATAAAAAAAAAAAAAAAAAAAAAAAAAACCTAGTTATCAATGAATCTTTTTAATATGAAACACCATAGAGAACCCATTTTATGTTGTTATTAGAAGTTATTACTGTGTTATATTTTAAAATATAACTATTTCAAATAGTTTAATTTAAAAATATAACACATTTTAATTTTTTACTATGTAAAAAAAATAAATAAATAAATAAACTAATAAATGAAAAAAACCAAGTTAGCAACGAATCTTTTTAATATTAAACATCAAAGAAAACCCATTTTATGTTGTGTTATATTTTAAAATAAAATTAATAACAACAGTAACTTCTATGTAAAAAAACCCAACTAATAAATGAAAAACCTAGTTACCAACGAATCTTTTTAATCTTAAACACCATAGAAAACCCATTTTACGTTGTTATTAGAAGTTACTGGTATGTTATATTTTAAAATAAGACTATTTCAAAATAATAATAATAAATAAATAATAAATTTAACAAAAGTAGGAAAAAAAAACCTAATTATCAACGAATCTTTTTAACGTTAAGCATCAAACTTATTTTACGTTGTTATTAGAAGTTAGTTTTGTTTCAAAATATAGCACAACAATATTTCAAATAAAAAAATAAATGGATAAATGGAAAGAAACCTAGTTATCAAATAATCTTTTTTAACGTTGAACACCATAGAAAACACATTTTACTTTGTTATTAGAAATTAGTTTATATTTTAAAATATAATGCAATAGTATTTCAAATAAAAAATAAACTGAATTTATTGTTGGAAAAATGTTACCAACGAATCTTTTTAATGTAAAACCATAGAAAACCCATTTTATGTTTTATTAGAAGTTACTGTTATGTCATAATTTAAAATAACATTATTTGTAAAAAAAAATAATAATAATAAAAAAAAAAAAAAAAAAAAAAACCTAGTTATCAATGAATCTTTTTAATATGAAACACCATAGAGAACCCATTTTATGTTGTTATTAGAAGTTATTACTGTGTTATATTTTAAAATATAACTATTTCAAATAGTTTAATTTAAAAATATAACACATTTTAATTTTTTACTATGTAAAAAAAAAAATAAATAAATAAACTAATAAATGAAAAAAACCAAGTTAGCAACGAATCTTTTAATATTAAACATCAAAGAAAACCCATTTTATGTTGTGTTATATTTTAAAATAAAATTAATAACAACAGTAACTTCTATGTAAAAAAAAAAACCCAACTAATAAATGAAAAAAACCTAGTTACCAACGAATCTTTTTAATCTTAAACACCATAGAAAACCCATTTTACGTTGTTATTAGAAGTTACTGGTATGTTATATTTTAAAATAAGACTATTTCAAAATAATAATAATAAATAAATAATAAATTTAACAAAAGTAGGAAAAAAAAAACCTAATTATCAGCGAATCTTTTAACGTTAAGCATCAAACTTATTTTACGTTGTTATTAGAAGTTAGTTTTGTTTCAAAATATAGCACAACAATATTTCAAATAAAAAAATAAATGGATAAATGGAAAGAAACCTAGTTATCAAATAATCTTTTTTAACGTTGAACACCATAGAAAACACATTTTACTTTGTTATTAGAAATTAGTTTATATTTTAAAATATAATGCAATAGTATTTCAAATAAAAAATAAACTGAATTTATTGTTGGAAAAATGTTACCAACGAATCTTTTTAATGTAAAACCATAGAAAACCCATTTTATGTTTTATTAGAAGTTACTGTTATGTCATAATTTAAAATAACATTATTTGTAAAAAAAATAATAATAAAAAAAAAAAAAAAAAAAAAAAAACCTAGTTATCAATGAATCTTTTAATATGAAACACCATAGAGAACCCATTTTATGTTGTTATTAGAAGTTATTACTGTGTTATATTTTAAAATATAACTATTTCAAATAGTTTAATTTAAAAATATAACACATTTTAATTTTTTACTATGTAAAAAAAATAAATAAATAAATAAACTAATAAATGAAAAAAACCAAGTTAGCAACGAATCTTTTAATATTAAACATCAAAAGAAAACCCATTTTATGTTGTGTTATATTTTAAAATAAAATTAATAACAACAGTAACTTCTATGTAAAAAAAAACCCAACTAATAAATGAAAAAAAACCTAGTTACCAACGAATCTTTTTAATCTTAAACACCATAGAAAACCCATTTTACGTTGTTATTAGAAGTTACTGGTATGTTATATTTTAAAATAAGACTATTTCAAAATAATAATAATAAATAAATAATAAATTTAACAAAAGTAGGAAAAAAAAACCTAATTATCAACGAATCTTTTTAACGTTAAGCATCAAACTTATTTTACGTTGTTATTAGAAGTTAGTTTTGTTTCAAAATATAGCACAACAATATTTCAAATAAAAAAATAAATGGATAAATGGAAAGAAACCTAGTTATCAAATAATCTTTTTTAATGTTGAACACCATAGAAAACACATTTTACGTTGCTATTAGAACTTACTATTGTGTTTTTTTAAAATATAAACTATTTCAAATAAAAAATAAACTAATAAATGGAAAAATGTTACCAACGAATCTTTTTAATGTAAATCCATAAAAAACCCATTTTATGTTTTATTAGAAGTTACTGTTATGTCATAATTTAAAATAACATTATTTGTAAAAAAAATAATTAAAAAAAAAAAACCTAGTTATCAATGAATCTTTTTAATATGAAACACCATAGAGAACCCATTTTATGTTGTTATTAGAAGTTATTACTGTATTATACTTTAAAATAAAACTATTTCAAATAGTTTAATTTAAAAATATAACACATTTTAATTTTTTACTATGTAAAAAAAAAAATAAATAAAATAAACTAATAAATGAAAAAAACCAAGTTAGCAACGAATCTTTTTAATATTAAACATCATAGAAAACCCATTTTATGTTGTTATTAATCTTATTTTAAAATGTAACAACAGTAACTTCTATGTAAAATAAATAAAATAAACGAATAAACGGTAAAAAAACCTTTTTGCCAACAAATCTTTTTTAATCTTAAACACCATAGAAAACCAACTTTATGTTGTTATTAGAAGTTACAGTTGTGTTATATTTTAAAACAAAACTATTTCAAATAAAAAATAAAAGAATAATCGGAAATATGATGATAATGCTGACATTTTTTATATCTTGATTCCATACATTTAAACATGAGAAAAAATTCAAAATTAGTATACATCTAGGAAAATGAGTATAAGCATTTTTTTATAGTGAAATAGCTTTGAATAATTTAGTTTCTTATTACACATAGAGATTTAATAATACAATCTTTCATCATCATCATCATCATCATCAATGGCGCAACAGCCCAACGGTGGGCCATGGTTTGCCTACTGGCAGGTTTCGAGACAAGAGATGTTTTTCTTTTTACGTGGTAAGGTTGTCAGTCGTACACCAAACAATCTTATTACACTGGGACCTATGGTTTATAGTGGGTTCCGAATCACTACAAACATCCATGACACCACCGGGACTGGAACTCGAAGCCTGTGGCCCCGAGAGCCACAGTGCTAGTCACTCGGCCATCAGGATCCTAATACAATTTTTACTAAACATAATTTATAAATAATTTTTCTTACGTATAAAAATAGTTTAAAAGTTGATTTGAAATCATAGGCTATTACGAAAATTCATTAGTTACATAAATTATCTGAAATGAATATATTAACGAATCATGGCTCAGTGGAAACGTGCGCGTTGAAGAATATTAGGACGGAGGTTCAATCCACAGGCGGCTTTTTTTTAAACACTGTTTAAAAAAACGAGGAAACTCGAAGGCGTTTGGGATGCTCAGCATCTTGCCTCGTGAGTCAAACTGTCTGGTGGCTGTTTTCCACCATACGATACGCAAATGTGGGGTAATTTCCCCTAAAAGTACTCCCGGAAGGCACTTCCCTCCCTTTCCTCCTTCCATAAGAACACACGGGTTCAAGGACTTCGTCTAGATGTTGCTGTCTACCAAGTGAGATAAAAAACTATTATTGTTTTATATTATTTATTACTTATTTTTATTTGCACCAACAACTGAATCGGTTATATAGTACACTAATTTATCCAATCACTTTAATACATAAAATTTTTTTAATTGTTTTCGTTTGAATAAATTAAAACTTTTGATCAAAAAATTTCAAAACAATTTCTGATTAATGTTGCAAATCTCCTATACTATACGCAAATGTGGGGTAGTTTCCTCTAAAAATTCTCTCGGAAGGCACTGCCCTCATACAGCCAAGTCAGACTTCTACCTACGGGTGCTCCATCAGAACAAAAGATGCCTCCCCTTCCCTTCTTCCATGAGAACACGGATTTATGGACTTGGTCCAAATGTTGCTGTCGACCAAGTTGGATAAAAAAAATAAATGTGTACAGAAATCGAGTAGTATAAATAATTATTTTTTAAATAAAAAAAATTAACTTAACACCCTTTAAATTAATATTCTTTATAAATATATATATATTTTTTATAAGTAGAATAATTTTTGAAATAAATGATTGGATTAAATAGTTTCTTATTTACACAGAAATTTTTTTTTTCTATTTAATTCATTAATTATCATAAAAAGAAATTTACATTTGTCTCTAAAGTAAACAATCTATCACGATCTATAATGAATACGTCTATACTATAACTTGCATAATACAAGCAATTAAATAAAATAAACCATACTTCTACCAATATATTCAAGATATAATTTGTTTAATTATCAAACATTTTAAATAAACAAACAAATAAATAAAAATAGAAACTCAAAAGTAATGACAAAATATTTATCTTAATTTAATTTAGGTAAAGAATATTTTGCAAATACATTTATTTGTAATTATTCTACTTTTCAAACCACAAATTCAGTCGAAAACTCTTTTCATCAAATGCATTTAAACTTAAATGAAAAACCTCGTAATGGATTTTCTTCTAATGAAAGGATAAAACGACAGAAACCTTTAATGGAAGACTTAAAAGATTAATTGAAATATTGAGGAAACAAACTAACGTTAAGTTTAAATACATTTCATTAATCAGTTTCTGAAATTAGATGCATTTCCTTTCTATTTATTTCCAAAGAGATATGTTTCAAAAAAGAAATATCCATTTAAACGTTCATTTGAATGGTTATTTTAGAATGCTGTAATGCAAATAAAATAAACAGCAGCAAAACGCTAATGAAAAGTAAGCTAACATTATTTCGTTTCTTATTATTAATATTCAATCCCCTAAAATTTGACTTCTTTTTGATTGAAAAAACAAGAAAAAAACCATTTTTTTATAAAATATAAAGATTGATTACAATAAATTGAGATAAGATTATTCAAAAATCGTTTTCTGTTAATTAATCAGGATTATTTTATTAACAACAAAACGCTAATAACATTATTTTAACTAATTATTTAACTATTTTAACTTTAACAACTTTATTATTTATTTTTTAACTACTTTATATTTATTCCTAACATTATTTTATTTTGTATTAATATACAATTCCCTAAAAGATGACTTATTTTTGATTAAAAAAACAAGCAAGAAAACATTTTTTAACAAATAAAGATTGATTACAATAAATTGAGATAAGACTATTCAAAAATCGTTTTCTGTTAATTAATCAGGATTATTTTATTAGCAACAAAAAGGCTAATAACATTATTTTAACTAATTATTTAACTACTTTAACTTTAATAACTTTATTATTATTTTAATATTTTACACTAACTATTTATATTTATTCCTAACATTATTATATTTCTTATTAATATACAATTTACTAAAAGTGGAGTTCTTTTTGATTAAAAAAACAAACGAAAAAAATATTTTTATAACATATAAAGATTGATTACAATAAACTGTGATAACACTATTCAAAAATCGTTTTCTGTTAATTAATCAGGATTATTTTATTAACAACAAAACGCTAATAATATTATTTTAATTCATTATTTAACTACTTTAACTTTAATAACTTTATTATTATTTTATTTTTTAATTACTTTATATTTATTCCTAACATTATTTTATTTCGTATTAATATACAATTCCCTAAAATTTCAGTTCTTTTTGAATGAAAAAACAAGCAAGAAAACTTTTTTATAACATATAGACTGATTACAATAAATTGAGATAAGACTATTCAAAAATCGTTTTCTGGTAATTTATCAAAATTATTTTATTAACAGCAAAAATGCTAATAATTTTATTTTAACTAATTATTTAACTACATTAACAACTTTATAATTATTCCTAACATTATTTTATTCCGTATTAACATACAATTCCCTAAAATTTCAGTTCTTTTTGATTGAGAAAACAAGCAAGAAAACATTTTCATAACTTAGTATTTCAATATAGTATATTCATATAGCATTTTCAATTTTCATAACTATTAGTATTTAATTCTATTCATCATTCGATTCAATTATTATTTCCTATGGTATTAATATTCATTGATATTAATATAGCAAAAATTTGAGTTCTTTTTGATTGAAAAAACAAGCAAGAAAACATTTTTAAAACATATAAAGATTGATTACAATAAACTGTGATAACACTATTCAAAAATCGTTTTCTGTTAATTAAGCACAATTATTTTATTTACAGTAAAATGCTAATGGAAAGAACCTAATATTATTTTATTTCGTATTAATATTTAATTCTATTCATCATTTCATTCAATTATTATTTCATTTGGTATTAATATTCAATTCACTAAAAGTTACATTCTTTTTGATTGAAAAAACAAACGAAAAAACCATTTTTTTAACATAATAAAGATTGATTACAATAAATTAATAATTTAATTTATTGTAAAGATTGATTACAATAAATTAAGACAAGGCTATTAATTTTTTTTTCATGTTAATTAATCAGAACTATTTTATTAAAAGCAAAACGATAATGGAAGTAACCTAGCATTATTTCATTTGTAACTAAAATACAATTCATTAAATGAATTCTTTTTGATTAAAAAATAATCAAGAAAATAATTTTTATAACATAGAAAGATTGATTACAATAAATTATGATAAGACTATTCCAAAAAATTTTTCTGTTACGTAATCAGAATTATTTTATTCTCGCTAAATTGTTATATAACTAAAATTAATTAATATCACGAGAATCGAAATTACTTATAAATTTGAAACTCTTTATATCAAACCATTTAAAATATGAATTTTTAATATTTTTTTATGACAAATCTTTTTACTGTTTAATAAATATTTTTTCTCTCTAATGCAGCTGGAAAACACTTAGACAGCTATCTTGGACGCCTTAGGGCATGCTCTGCACAGGCGTTACTCACTTTGCATTACCCAGTGGGCGCGTGTAACTTGAAGATAAGCCACGGACGCTAAGTAACAATGCTCCCGCAACGCTCTACGATCCTATTAGATCGGGACCTACGGTTTAAAGTGGATTCCGAACCACTACAAACATCCATGGCATCACCGGGACTCGAACCCGAAACCTGTGGTACTGAGCGCTAGAGCGCTAGCCACTCGGCCATTTACGCCCCTGTTTAATAAATATATGAAATGAAGTAAATAAAATATTTTATTGTTTTAATAAAAACATGAAAAAAATGCAATTTCTTTTTGAAATGAGATACTTTAGAACTATGTGCCATAGCGACATGGCAAAACGGGGTGAATGATTAAAATTTGGCAAATGAAACCATACGTGGAATACGAAATCTCCCAAAAAATGACGTTTCTAGAGACGTTCATTCAATTCCTACTATTAGCTCACACTCTCCCTATATATATCTTGTTCAAATTTTCAATCGTTCATAAAATACTTTTTATTCATCCACTCAAGTTCAAATACATTTTTTTCAACTTGTAGTGGATGACACTGGATGCTAATACAGTTTTTTTCAAATATTAATTCAGTAATTAAATTTAGTTTTTTTAAGATTTAAGTTGCATATATCTACCCATAGATGGCGCCAGATGTAAGAGGAAAATTTCAATTTTATTTGTAAAGGACTTTTCTGCAATAGGGTGAAAAAAAGTAGGAATTGACTTTAAATTTTTTTTTTTTTATATTACTTCTTTAAAATTGTGGTGTCAAAAACGTGAATGCCCTGTAGGTAATCCTGAGCAGTGCCTCCTTGATAACACTCAATCTGCTGTACATCTGCTTTTTTTAGTAGCGAATGACCCCAGATCAAAAAGTTCGCAATTCGAGAATAAAAATTTTGGGACGAATAAATACAGACGAATGGTTTGGTTTGTCGCTCTACATTTATTTTGTGCACAATTTGTGATAATTATGCTGGGACTACAGTTTAAAATGTATTCCAAACCACTCACAAACATCCATGTCACCACCAGGATTCGAGCCTGAAGCTTGTGGTACCAAAGTCCAGAGCGTTGGTCCTAATTGACCATCAGGCCGCATACAGACGAATGAATACTATAGCTAACCTCCTCGCACTGCATCCTTGATAACATTGGATTTACTGTACATCTGCTTTGTTAGTAGCGAATGACCATAGGTAAAAGAATTCCGCATTCGAGAATAACAATTGGGGCATGGATAAATACAAATACCAATAGATTATGATTAAACAATAATGAACTTGTTTTACAAAAATTAATAATCAAAATAAAAGATATACACAATACCTTCATTCTTATCACTGCAAACAAAATGCATGTCAAAATTTATTAAAACCCCACATTTTACCAAATTCTTGGTAAAATTCTTATTGAAATAATTAAAAAATTAAAACATTTGAAGCTGGTTCATCCTATTGTTGATTGTACGACGAAGAAATATTTTTTTAGTATCAGATGCGTCTTTTGTAAACATATCAAATGAAAGAAGAGATCAAAATAAAACATATAATGGCAATACATCTTTTGTTAGCGTTTAATAAACGAATATGTCTTCTTATTTCCTTTGTTAAATATCCACCTCCAGATTAAAGACAAAAATTAAAATATAAATTGAAAATGTATTGTTGGATAAAATTTATTGGTGAACTAAAGGATACAAAAACTTGTTTTTGTTTGTAGTTTTACATATGAAATAAATGTCGTTTTTTAAAATGAAGTTGTTTAATTTATGAATACCAAGGCAATATAGTTTTTGTAGTAGATTCTGCTTTAATCAGCCTGTATTACAAGAGAAGGAAGGTCTTACTATAATGAATCATAAAGAAAAAAAGAGAATGTTCCCTCCACAAAGACTTTTAGGATAATTGTCTACTATATATGTATCTAGCAGTAAAAAACTGCAAAGAACATCAATAAGACAATTCAACAGTTTATGAAATACACAGGTCCACTCTAACTACTATAATCTACACCAAGCCTATTCAAACTGCTGCAATCTACACCAAATCAATTCGAACAATTATAGGATGTCAGTATTTCATGTAAGATTTGTACTATAGTACATTCATGTAAGATTTCTACTACACTACAATCATGTAAGATTTGTACTGCATTTCATTAATGTAAGATTTGTACTACACTACATTCATGTAAGTTTTGTACTACGTGTTTCATGCAAGATTTGTGTTTCAAGATTGTGCATAATTCTTTCGTGAATTTGGGGACAACCTATACAATCTATACAAAATCTACTCGAATTACTACTTTCTATACCAAATCTGGATGAATTACTGCATTCTACACCAAATCTGCTTCAACTACTGCATTCTACACTAAATCTGCTTCAACTACTGCATTCTACACCAAATCTACTGCAACTACTACAATCTACAACAAAACTGAACGAACTACTACAATTTATACCATATCTACTTAAACTATTACAATATACACCAAACAATATAAATAATATGCTCCAACTACTACAAAATACCCCAAATCTGCTCCAACTACTACAATATTCACCAAATCTGCTCCAACTACTACAATATTCACCAAATCTGCTCCAACTACTACAATCTGTACCAAATCTGCTCCAACTACTACAATATACACCAAATCCGCTTCAACTATAAAATTTACTCCAAATCTTCTTCAACAACAACAATCTACACCAAATCTGCTCCAACTACTACAATCTACAGCAAACCTAATCGTTTATCAAACTACAGTTGTAGCACAAGCCAGCAGATCGAATCGATTTCTCGTCTTTTCGCACATTAATTACCTCGCCTTGTTACTGAACCCACGAAAAGGGGTCAATTAGCAGACATTGTTTTCCACACAAGTGTCGTGTATTGTTTCACGGTTCTACAATTTGTTTACCTCGCATCAAGTAGACATTTCAGTGCATAGAAAACACTGAGAACATGATCTGCAACAACACCATTTAAAAATTGCTCATCGCTTTAAAAAAAAGCTATTCAAGACTTGAGGGTTGATTCTAAAAGGATTTGTTTATGGTCCCAAAAAAATTCATGGTGAAGCTTCTGTTATCTTAAACGACCTCATATTAATTGAATCATAGCTTTGGAGAAAAAAAAGAATTACAGATTAAAATTGGTTTTGGTGAAAAGGCACTAAAAAGACAAATCAGCTTTTTTTTTTTGCCAAAAAATGTGCAAGGTCTAAAAAATAATTAATTAATATTTACTGGAAAAATAAAATTTTCATACACTTACACTCATCAATTAATTAGAAATGAATGAGTTTTATGTATAATTAGAACAATGCACAATTATATCATTTAGAAGATTTAAATAATAAGAATAATACTTAAATGAACATTAAAAAGCAAGAAATTTCTCCTGATTATGCGATTAATATCATTAATAATCTACATTAAATTTATTGTAGATTATCGAGAAGAAAATCGTTAATAAAATAATAGTTTCAGAAATGATACAAATCAATCGTTATTATTTATTTATTATTAATTATTCGTGATTATTTTATATACATAGTTGATTTCTAATATTTTTTGAAAGAAACTGAGTCATGCTCCATAAGAATAACATGCAAATTTATACAATAGTGTATAAAACAAAAATTTTGACCAATATAAATTTCAATGAATTTAAAAAAGATGAAAAAAACTAATGCACAAATTCAATGAATGTGAAATTAAGCGATTTTAATAAAATGATTAAAATGGAATATTAATATACAAATAGGTAAAAATAAAAGCCAAAATTTAGTTCTAAATTAATAGAAAATTATTTATTAATAATATTCATTAAAATCTATTTTAAAATAGTTAAAATAATGATGTGGGTTTTTTTAGTTATAATAATGTGGAAATAAATGTTGTGAATTTTAAAATTAATACTGCTGAATTCAACTATAAAATCCATGTGTAAGTAATTTTTATAATAAAATTAGTTGCACAATACTTAGTTAATATTGTGGATAATTATACTTTTAATAAGTTTTTACAGATGTTATTTTAATTTTTTATTTTCAGAATAAATCACAAGGATTTATAAATTAACAATAAATGATATAAATAAATAAAAAAAAAATCAAAAGATCTGTAGAAATTATGTAAACATTATATTACAAAATTAGAAATATGTATTTATGTTAGTGTAAAAATATAACTGAAGAGATTAACTTTTAAAATTAAATAATAAATAAAAAAAAATTATAAAAAAACAAACAAAAAACGTTAGAAACGTTAGAAACATTGAAATTAATTAATAGTAGCATTGTATTAAAAGAAGATAATTATGAAAAAATTATTATTTTACAAATTGGCTTGATAAAATAAAATTCTTTATTTTAAAACTCATATATAATATAATTTAAAATTTTTAAATATTTTTATTCATATTTTTATATTAAAAATAAAAAATAAAAAATTTAAAAATGTAAAAGCCCAGTAATATGATTGGACAAAAATATTTACTTTTTAAATGAAAAAAATATTATAAAAATATTTTTTAATTTAAAAATTAAATATTTTTATGCAATGATTTTAATAAAATCGTAACACTTAAGGAATGTGCTGAAAATTTTACAAAAAAATTTAAAAGCCAATTTTCTTCAGCATATAGTAAATTTTTCCCCCAACTAAAACATATAGTCAATAAAAAAGTTTTGTTTCGGAAAATATATAACATTAATTAAATTTAAGCCCAAATACTTCATGAAGCAATATAACTATAAGAAATATTGTTAATAAAATTATTATTAATTTTAACAAATATTTATTACTATTTATTATCTATAATGTTGGTAAATTTACTATAGTTGCACTCGATAAATGTTTCATACATAACATTAATTAAATTTAGGCCCAAATATATCATCATGCAATATAAATATTGTTAATAAAATTATTGTTAATTTTAATAATTATATATTATTTATAATAAATATTTTTGGTAAAAAATTACAAATTGCCCTCTATAAATTGAATTCATTATTATAATAAATATTGATTTCATTAAAGCTCGTTAATGCAATATAAGAAAAAAAATATGCAACTCGTTTGAGCAATTCAAGATCTCAGCTATGTTATATATAACGTTAATTAAATTTAAGACCAAATATATCATGAGGCAATATAAATATAATAAATACTGTTAACAATTATTAATTTTAATAATTATTTATTACTAATTATAATTAAGTTTGGTTTCATTAAAGCTTATTTATGTCATATAAGAAACAAAATATGCAACTGGTTTGAGTAATTAAAGATTTCCAGCAACGTTTCATATATAATATTAATTAAATTTAAACCCAGATGTATATAACATTAATTAAATTTACGCCTCAATATACCATGATGGAATATAAATGTAATAAATATTCTTAATAAAATAATTATTAATTTTAATAATTATTTATTAACATTCATAATAAATATTGGTTTGATTAAAGCTCATTATTATAATATAATAATAAAAAAAAACTCGTTTGAGAAATTAAAGCTATTTATAAAAATGTTTATTAAAAATAGCTATTCCAGCTATGTTTTAATAAGAACTACTTAAATAATTCTAAAATACAGCGCATAAAAGTTTAAAGACATAAAGAATAAAAGAAAACTGAAAAGCATAAATTAAAAGCCCTAATCAAAAGATTAATCTGCAATTTTATAAGTCCTAAAAGTTTAAACAAAAATTTACTTTATTTTAAATTTTTTTCCTATAAGTTTTTTTGGTTTATTGCGATAAATATAAGTTATTTAAAAATAATCATGCATAATACACAATTATGCATTGTATAATAATTAACTTTTTAATAACTCCTAATTACAATAGCTACAAAGTATACATACATACATATATTAACTTATAACTATACATTACATACCATCACAAACATATCCTAAATAATAATATAAAAGTCTCCTTTGATATGATATTTTAAAAAGAAGTATATTAAATATAATTTTATTTCCATAAGTCAAAAATCTATTAAGTGTTGTAATTATTAATATAACAATACAAATACAGAAAAGAATAAAAATAATCTGACAGAATTGTTAACAAATCGATTATACACCATTAAAATAAGAGTAAATCAACAGTAAATTTTATGTTAAAGCAAATTTTTTCGTGCTATTCGTTAGTGCTTATGTTCAACTTGATTGCAATTAGTATTAGCATATACTGAATATTTGTACACATCCTGTATTTATTAACACATAAATGAATTTGATGTACGTAATCAATCATCAAAATCAATTTATTGATAAAAAAAAATTTGAAATATTTAGTTATAAATAATATTGACAGAAAATTTCAAAAAGTTACATCATTATAATTTTTACATGTGGTGAAAGTATTAAAAAGATTTCGAGATTGTATAACAATTAAATACAGTTTTTGAAAAGACACTCTTTTACAAAAATTATTGAGATTTAAATTAAATTGAATCAAAAATTTAAAACCAAAATCAATTTATTGATTAAAATAAAATATTGAGTTGCAACTAATATTTACAAAAAATATTCAAAACAATTACATAATTATAAATTTCACATGTGGCAGAAATATTTTAAAAACTGCGAGATTTTATGTCAATTAAGTACAGTTTCCGAAAAGACTTTTGTAAAAAGTTATTTTTGTTTGAATTAAATCAAAGCGATAATTTAAAGCCAAAATCAATTTATTGATAAAATACAGTTAAAATTAATATTGACAAAAAAAATTAAAAACAATTGCATAATTACAAACTTTACATTTGGTTTAAATTTGCTAAAAAATGCGCGATTTTATGACAATTAAGTACAGTTTTTAGATAGACATCCCTTTACAAAAGTTATTGAGATTTAAATTAATTCAAAGTAATAATTTAAAATCAAAATCAATTTATTGATAAAACAAAGTTAAAATATTGAGTCAAAACTAATATTTTTAAAATATGTTCAAAACAGTTATATAATTATAAACTCTACATGTGTTATAAATATGTTAAAAAATACGAGATTTTATGATGATTAAAGTACAGTTTTTGAAAAGTTTTTTGTAAAAAGTTACTTTAAATCAAAGCAATAATTTCAAATTAAAATTAATTTAATGACAAAATACAGTTAAAATATTGAGTTGCAATTAATATTTACAAAAAATATTCAAAACAGTTACATTATTATATACTCGACATGTGGTGAAAATATATTAAAAATTGCGAGATTTTATGACAGTTAAGTACAGTTTTTGAAAAAGAGACCCTTTTACAACATTTATTTAAATTTTAATTAAATTGAAGCAATAACTTAGAATTTAAATATTCATCAAAATATAATTTGTTTAAAACATAAGTGTGATTCATTGTAAATAAATACGTGGTGAAATTTAACATTGGATACTATAATAAATAAATAATTATTAATACTCAAAATGGTGACTTTTATTTGCTTATAATAGAAGACTATAACAAAAGACTATTGATTGGTTGACAAATAAATAGTCTACAATATGACAATTTAAAAAGAAGTATAATAAATTTAATCCTACTTCAATATATCAAAAATCTATTATGTGTTTTAATTATTTATAACACAACACAAATGTAGAATAGAATAAAAGTAATTAGAAGGAATTGATAACAAATCGATTCCCCACCATGTAAAATAACAGTAAATTTCATGCGAAAGTTATTTTTTTCTTGCTATTCGTTATTGCTTATGTTCAACTTAACTCCATTCAGTATTAACAAATACTGAATAATTTGTACGCAGTGTTTATTAACACATAAATGAATTTGATTTACGTAAGCAATCACCAAAATCAGTTTATTGATAACATATACTTAAAATACTTACAATGAATATTTACAAAAAATTATTCAAAACAGTTGCATTATTATATATTAAATATATATAAATGTATTAAAAAATGCGAGATTTTATGACAATTAAGTACAGTTTTTGAAAAGCATCTCTTTATAAATTATTGAGATTTAAATTAACTCGAATCAATAATTTAAAACCAAAATCAATTTTTTGATAAAATACAGTTCAGATTTTTATTTAAATTAATATTTACAAAAATATTCAAAACAATTATATAACTACAAACTCCAACATGTGGTGAAAATATTTAAAAAATTACGAGATTTCATGAGAATTAAGTACAGTTTTTGATGACTTTTGCAAAAAGTTAGAGATTTGAGAATAAATTAAACTGAAGAAATAATTTACAATTAAAATATTCATCAAAATATAATAATTTGTTTAAAACATTAGATTGCTTCATTGTAAATAAATACGTGGTGAAATTTAACATTGGATACTATAATAAATAAATAATTACTAATACTCAAAATGGTCACTTTTATTTACTTTTAATAGCAGACTACGACATTTATTATTAGACAAAATGTCAGTTCCGAAGTGTGCAATTAAATTTAAAAGAAATTAAATTTTATAAAAAAAATTTCAAAACAGTTAAATAATTATACACAATACACATATAAATATCTTTAAAATTTCAAGATTTTATGTCAATTAATTGTAGTTTTCGAAAAGACTTTTATAAAAAGTAATTGATATTTAAATTAAATTGGAACAATAATTTAAAATAAAGATATTCACCAAAATATAATAATTTGTTTAAAACATTAGAATGATTCAGGGTAAATAAATAAGTGGTGAAATTTAACATTTCAAACTATAATAAATAAATTCTATACCATTAAAAACAACAATAATTCAACAGTAAATTTCACGTGAAATTAAATTTTTCTTGCTATTTGTTATTGCTTATGTTAACTTCATTCAGTATTAGCAAATACTAAATATTTGAACACATTCTGTATTTATTAAAAATGAATTTTATTTACGTGATCAATCATCAAAATCAATTAATTAATAAAATACATTAAAATATTTTAGTTAAAATTAATATTTACAAATAATATTCATAACAAAATCATGAGCTTTACTTGTGGTGAAAATATATTAAAAATTGCGAGAATTTATGACAATTAAGTACAGTTTTTGATAAAACATCCGTTTATAAAAATTATTGAGATTTAAATTAAACTGAATCAATTTAAAATTATAATATTTGTTTATATAGAATAATTTATTTAAAACATAAGATTGATTCAGTGTAAATAAATAAGTGAGGAAATTTAATATTGGAAACTATAATAAATAAATAATTACTAATACTCAAAAATGTTCACTTTTAATTACCTATAAAAACAGATTACGACATTTATTGTTAGACAAAATGTCAGTTCCGAAGTGTGAAAATAAATTACAAAAATTAAATTTCATAAAAAATTTCAAAATAGCAACATAATTATAAATTTAACATGTGGTATAAATATTTTTAAAATCGCGAGATTTTACGTCAATTAAGTACAGTTTTCGAAGAGAATTTTGTAAAAAGTGATTGAGATTTAAATTAAATTGAAGCAATAATTCACAACTGAAATATTAATCAAAATATAATCATTTGTTTAAAACGTTAGAATGATGTGTAAATAAATAAGTGAGGAAATTTAACATTGGAAACTATAATAAATAAATAATTACTAATACTCAAAAATGTTCACTTTTAATTACCTACAATAACAGACTACGGCATTTATTGTTAGACAAAATGTCAGTTCCGAAGAGTTTTGGACGTTTAAATACTCTTCTGCCCACTCCTAAGTTATATCAGCCTAACCGGGAAACGCCCGCAGCCTGGACGTTGCTTTTACCGCATGGTCGCAACGAATGCAGTGAAGCCTCGTGCGCTAAGCCTAGTTTTTACCCAAAAGCAATTTAAAACGAAGCATAACGGAAAAAACAAACAAAGGAACACTAACTTTTTAATACTCACTGGATATTATTTTTTCCTGGGGGGTCGACTTCACCCCTTTTTCGGCAGGGGTATTTATTCCTGTTCGGTTGCTTCGCAGCCTGATTTTCGTTTGGTTGTGATCAATGGTAGTGGAATTAGAGAGAGAACGAGAGAGAGAGAGGGCTGTTCCATTTCGTGCCGGGAAGGGGTGGAGGGTAGAGGTCGGAGGGGCACAGAGGAGGGTGAGATAAGCGAGAGAGAAAATGATATATAAAAATAAGAAAAAGAAAGAGAAGAAAGATCTAGGAAATGCGGGTGCCAGTGCAAGATGTCAATAGTGATTTGGATCAAAGAACTAGGATTCCAATGCAAGTCGCAGAAAAGAATAAAAAGAAGAAAGAAATTAGATTTATTGTTTATTTGATGAAGCTCGATTGCTTTAATTCTCTTATGAAAAAGAAACCACCAATTCCTTTTATATAAAAATAATAAAGTATTTTTTATAAATAGAATTCAATTGATTATATTGTAAATTAAATTAACATTATTTAATTGACAAGTTAACTTAACTTACATTGCATATTATCAATTGAATTCTATTTATAATAAATATTTTATTATTGTTATATAAAAGGGATTAGTGGTTTTTAAAATTTTTAGTTTTTTAAGGCAACTTCTTCAGAGACATGTATCTATCGTCTTCGATACATAATTTCAACTTGTCAATTAAAAAATTTTATGTATCGAAGACTTTAAATACTTGCCACTGAAGAAATTGCTTTTGTGTGTGCAAGTAATCAGAACATGCGTCAACGCTATTTGTAGTAATTACTGAAGGAATTTAAATTTAAGGTACGAAGGAGAGAAAATGATATACTACTGTTCCCGAAAAGTAAGACCAATTATTTATTTTCAAAAACACTTTATTTATTCTTCCAAATTTAATTCATCTCCTTCAAATTAATCCCCACCGAACACAAAGCACTTATGTTAACTTTTTTACCAATCCTCAATGTACGTTAAAAAGTCATCGGCAGGGATGGCCTTCAAATCGCGCGGAGATTCACGTTGAATTCTTTCAATCGATTCAAAACGGTGTCCCCGGAGTGATCTTTTGACTTTAGGGAATAGCCAGAAGTCGCACGGTGTGGATACAGTGGGTTGTAGAACAATGCGATAAATACTTGTTACTGAAGAAGTTGCTTTAAAAAACCCACCAATTTTAAAGAACACCATTCCATTTATATAAAAATAATAAAATATTGAATATAAGTAGAATTAAATTGACTATATGATTGTAAATTAAAGTAACATTATTTAATGACAAGTTAAAGTTAGGTCTCGAAGACGATAAATAATGTAACTGAAGAAGTTGCTTTAAAAAAACCGCAAATTTTAAAAATCACCAATAATTTGTAGTATATTAAATATTTTATTTTTATATAAGTGTCCAAAAAGTAAGACCAATTTTCACTTTAAAATTCCCGGGGCTTATGGGATTTCAATTTTTTTATCTTTTTAAGATTCTTGGCACTGTCCTTGACATCTGCGTGAAATTTCACGTCAAAATATTCATTAGTGCTTCAGTTATGCTTGGTCTTGTGAGACGCTAAAACTGATTCCAGAGATTGTTAAAATGTCTCTTCAATCGACTCAAAATGGTATCCCCGGAGTGGTCTTTTGAGTTTAGGGAATAGCCAGAAGTAGCACGATGCTAAATCAGGTGAATAGGGTGGTTGTGAAACGATATGGGTTTCATTTTTGGCGAAAAAGTCCCGAAGAATCAACGCAGTGTGAGCTGGCGCATTCAGTGTTTTCGGTACCAATCGTGATTTGACGCTTTTGAGGCCCAAATTGGAATTGACCTATCCTTTTGAAATACCAACAATATCAATAAAGTCTCTAATTATAAATCGATGGTTTGCAGGCACCACATCTTTAATTTTTTGGACGTGAGCTTCGTCAGTTGAGTTTGATGGTCGACCAGAGGATTCTTCGTCTTCAACGCGTTCTCTGCCTTCTTTGACCTGTTTTTTATCACTTCTAAACATTTCTTTCCAATATAGGAATGCTCACCGAATGCCTTCTGCAACATTCTATACGTTTCTGCAACCAAAATTTAACGCAAATTCTTGCTGAATTAATTCAGACATTTCAAAAATCGGCGGAATCAGTTTTAGCATCTGACACATCGAACCGTAACTCAAATACTAATGAATAGTGTGACTTAAAATTTCCCACAGATGTCAAGGACACTGCAAGCAACCTAAAATAAAAATTGAAATACCGTATGCCCGGAAAATTTAAATTGAAAACTGGTCTTACTTTTTGTCACTGAAGAAGTTTCTTTAAAAAACCACCAATTTCAAAAACCAGCAATCCCTTTTATATAAATATAATAAAATATTTAATAGAAATAGGATTCATTTGATTAAAATGTAAATTAAGTTAATATTATTATTTAATTGACAAGTTGAAGTTAGATCTCGAAGATCACTGAAGTAGTTGCTTTTATGTGTGCAAATAATTAGAATATGCGTCAACGCTATTTTTAGTAATTAATAAATGAATTTAGATTTAACGTATGAAAGAGAGAAAATGATACATAAAAAAGAAAATGAAGAAAGATCTACTACTATGCCCCAAAAAGTAAGACCAATTATTTTTTTCAAAAACTCTTTATTCTTCTATATTTATTTCATCACCTTCAAAGTAATTCCCTCCGCACACAATGCACTTACGACAACTTTTTCTCCAATCCCCAATGCATGCTAAAACGTCATCGGCAGCGATGGCCGTCAAAGCACACGCCGATTCACGGTGAATCTCTTCAATCGACCCCACACGGTGTTCCCGGAGTGCTCTTTTGAGTTTAGGGAATAGCCAGAAGTCGCACTGTGTGAATATGGTGGTTGTGGAACGATATGGGTTTCATTTTTGGCGAAAACGTCACGAAGAATTAATGCAATGTGAGCTGGCCCATTCAGAGATTTCGGTACCAATTGAGATTTGACGCGTTTGAGGCTCAAAATGGGATTGACCGATCCTTTTGAAATTCCAACATCATCAGCAAGGTCTCTAACTGTAAATAGACGGTTCACGAGCACCAAATCTATAATTTTTTGGGCTTGAATTTCGTCGGATGAGGTGGATGACCGACCAGAGGGCTCTTCGTCTTCACCTTCTTTGAACTGTTTATACCACTTTCAAACATTTCTTTCCGATATAGGAATGCTCACCGAATGCCTTCTGCAACATTCTATCCGTTTCGGCAAACAAAATTGAATGCAAGTTGTTTGATGAATTAATGCTGACATTTCAAAAATCGTCGGAATCAGTTTTAGCGTCTCACAAAGCCAAGCGTAACTCAAGCACTAATGAATATTTTGACGTGAAATTTCACACAGACGTCAAGGGCAGTGCCAGCAACCCAAGAATGAAAAAAAAAAAATGAAATTCCATAAGCCCCGGGAATTTTAAATTGGTCTTACTTTTTGGACACAGTAGTATATAAAAAAAGGAAGAAGAAGAAAGATCTAGGAAATGCGAGTGCCAGTACAATATGTCAATAGAGATTGGGATCAAGGCAGTAGGATTCCAATGCAGGTCAAGAAAAGAATTAAAAAAAAAAAAAAAACGGAAATTAGATCTATTGTTTATTTGATGAAGCTCGAATGTTTTAATTCCCTTATAAACAAATAATATAAAAAAAAAAAAAATTTTAACGTCAATTCCTACTTTTCTTTCACTATATTGGGGAAAAGTCCTTTATAAATAAAGTTGAAATTTTCCTCTTACATCTGGCGCCATCTATTATTAGATACATGCAACTTAAACCCCCCAAAAAAAAATTAATGAATCAAATTTAATGAATGAATTAATATTTGAAAAAAACTGTTTTCACATCCAGTGTCATCCACTGCAAGTTAAAAAAATATGAATTTGAACTTAAGTGGATGAATAAACAGTATGCTATTAACGATTGAAAATTTGAACTAGATATATATAGGGAGAGGGTGAGCTAATAGAAGGAATTGAAAAAGAAACCACCAATTCCTATTATTTCATTGATTATATTATTATTATAAATTAAATTAACATTATTTAATTGACAAGTTGAAGTTGGGTCTGCGAGACGATAAATACTTGTCACTGAAGAAGTTGCTTTCGTGTTTGCAAGTAATTAGAATAACGCGTCAGCACTATTTGTAGTAATTACTTGAGGAATTTAGAATTAAGGTATGAAAGAGCTCACGGACTTCTAAAGCTGTAATTGATTTAATTTATCTGCATGCTTTTAATTAAGATAAATTAAGTTGAAGTAGAGTTGTCACTACATTAATGAGAAGAAGTTGTTCCAAGATGCTGGGATTTCAAGAAGACACGATAAAAGTGAATTAATTTACGTTTAATGAAATAGATTAATGAATAGATTTTTATTTATTCTTAAATAATTATGGGTAGATATAAATCGAATATGTAGGACAAGTTAATGGAAATAAGGCTAAAAAAGGACAAGTTATGGAAAAAAGGCAATATCTGTCAAAGTTACATCAAACAATTTAATATTATTCAAAGAAATTTCTTAAAATGGAGTAAATCATTAAAGATAAATTAAACTAAAAAAATGTGAGATATGAGTCACTTAAAAATTTCATGTTATCATGTGCGATCTTGTTTTATTAATAGTTTTTTTCATTGAAATTAAAATTTTAAAACACCCCTATTCGTGTCTCTGTGATAGCGTGCGCCACTGGTGAATATTAAAGAGGATGTTTAATTCGACGGCGCCATTTCTGTATACACTGTTTCAAAAAAAGAGGAGACTCGATGGCAATTGGGATGATCAGCATCTTGCCTCGTGAGTCGGGCTACCTGATGGGAGTTTTCCGGTTAAGTTAAACTTCTACCTAAGGGTTCTGGACCACAACAGAAGCTGCCCTCTCTCATTCAACCCTGAATCGATTACTCATGGGATGCCATCCCGCGCAGTTTAATATTATTAAGAAATATTTTATACATTTTTTTATAAAAAAACTTAATATGAAAAATAATTTTATTCAATGAAAAAAGAAATTGAAACTCTGCCGTGAATTTTCGCAATGGCAATGCTTTTAAATTATGATCGTCAAAATCTAATTTTATTTACAACTAACGTTTTTTTTTTTTTTTTTTTTGTGAATATTAAACATATTCTCATGAAAGCAAAACATTTTGAACTTTTCAAAAGGAGTACTTTTTTAATAAAAAATTATAATTCTTATTTACTAAAAAAATAACCAATAAAATTTTTGACTACACATAAAAATTGAAAATTAATAAACGTGTTGAAAATTCTATACTTTAAACGTTTGCCAAATAATGTAAATTATGTTTTTAATTAAAATTTGAAAGCTAAACTTTGCTTATCATTACAAATAGTTAATTACTTCTCATCCTTAATTGCAAAACGTAATAAGATTTTTGGCTACACATCAGAATGAACATTAATAAACATGGTGAAAATTCTGTACGTTTAATATGTGCCGAAAAATGCAAATTTTGTTTTTAATTAAAATTAGAAAACTAAGTTTAGCTGTTAAAATTAGCATTACAAATAGTTAATGTCTATGTGTATTCTTTTTATCAAAAATGAAGAAATATGAAACACTCAATACCATTCAAATGCTATGCAAACGAAAATACTTAATATTAGATGTTTGTTTAAAACGAATTTGTAAGATATTTGGGTTAGATTGTAGGCTTAAAACCTTTTCTTTAATTTGAAAAAATTTTCCATGAAATTATAAGTCTCATGTTTAAAACTTTGCTTGGATAGTTTAATTTAATTTTTTACTAAATTATTTCAAATCAGGGTATAAAATTGTTGAATAGAAAATGAAATTCCCCTTCAAATTTTCTTTTTAAAGTTTGTGAAGGATTTGTGTAAATTACTGAATTAGACAAAGAAGCAATAACATTAAGTCCTACTCAAATTCTATTAATTTTTACTTTTTGTCCAGAATTTTCCTTTCGATAAACCATTAGACCCTAAAGGGATTCTAAGGGAAGTGCACTTTAATACTGTTAACTTAACAGAGAGTGAATCCAATTTTCTTCATCAGTTAAAAGATTAAAAATAATCGTATTATGATGGATAAAAAAAGACTCCTTAACAGAAATAAAACTTGCAAAGAAAAAGATATGCAAGTGCAAATATTCTTTATTTGAAGAATTTATTTGTATATGCACTTTGCAGGCATCCCATTTTAAATTTAAAAAATGCGTATTTCCAACAGAAATTAAAATATCATGCCGTAGAACGCGAGCCAATAAAAAAATCTGAATGAGCAGACCATCAGGCGTCTGGCATTCTACGACATGAGATTGTAGTATCTGGTGTAAGTTCATCTATAATTTTACATATAAAAACTTATTCGTAAACGGCCTCAGATTCCTTTAGTGTTAGCACCAAACAGTCCTCAGATGCTTCCAGGAGATCTGTTAAGAGTAAATGCTTCATATTTACATGCTGAATGAAAGAAAGGTCCTACAAAGCAGTTTAATTCTCGATGCGAGAAGCTTACAAGCGATATAGAGTCTTATAGCTTTTGAAAATAGCGCCTGCAACAGACACCTCCAACGGATTCGAGCCTTCTTTCAAATTAACAGCGCCTGTTATCAATGGACCACGAGAGGGAAAGATTTGAGAGTATTATTGTTAGTCTTTGAAGAAAGAGTTTCAAGTTTGATACCTACACTATTAACTAGATAAATGGAGAAAATTAGCACATTTTTCGTCATGATTCGCTTTCGTCATATTGGCTGAATATTTTGCACCACCACGACAAAATGCGTTACAATATTAGTCAATGGACCACCAGCGGAGCCGATTCAGGAGAATTATTGTGATTCTTCAAAGAAGGAGCTTGCATTCGTAATATAATTAACTAGATTGATTCATAACATATTAACTAGATAAATGAAAAAAAAACCGAATTTTTTCACCATGCTTCGCTTTCATAGTATTGATTGAACATTTTTGCAGTGCAAAGTTTTCCACGCATAACAAAAATCAGACCAATTAGATAATAGAGCCTGACTTTCAGTAAGATATTCAGCAGTTTCTTCTGAGTTGTTTTGTTTAGTTGTAGTTATATTTTTAGTTATATTTTCCAGACTGGAATTTTATATTGTGGTTTCTTTTGAGTGAATTCGATGAATGTGAATTGTCATATTAAAAGGCGTTATTATAAGTTGGATAGATGATTTACTATTCATGTATTTTGTTATCTTAAATTGGTAACAATCTCTATATGTAATCACTTTATTACAATTATTTTGCTTTTGTAACTTACTCCAAGGAGTAGGATAATCATGCATTGTGTTTTTATATAGAACTTTTTTTTGTTATTTTATCAAGTTTATTATATTTGGAGAAGTGACTTTGTAAACTTAAATTGTTCTAACTTTGCAATTATGGAAAGGAAAAAGTTCTTTCCACTAACTCTTAACCTTCATCATTTGACACTTAATACTTAACCAATCTATAACAAACTAAAAAAAAAAAAAAAAAAAAAAAAAAAAAAAAAAATGGGTCAGTTGAGACGATGTGTCTTCCAGTCAGAGTCTTCTACCCTGTTGTATTCTTTTGAGTTAAATTTTTCCTCATAGTTTGAGGACTTTTTCGTTTTAGGTTCTGGAGTTTTGCCCTTTAGTTTTTAAAATTCAGCTTGTACAGTCCGGGATTGCTATCGCAACCCTGGTCTGAATAGCCGGTTGCCTAGGCGGGACGGCGGGAAACTGTTTGAACTATTCTGGAAGGCGGAAAATAACAGATCATTTCCCATGCAATTTTCCATCTTCCAGAAAATATCCTATTGATTAAATTACTGTACGTGCTAAATTTTCAACAAATTATGTTATATAGGTACGCTGTATTGCAATACTATTAAATCCATGGTATTGAGAGATTGCCGATAATATTAATCACAACAGTAACGATTCTAAACTAAATAACTCCCTGAGCACTGGGCCAAGACCGTCTGTTTACTAGCAGATTTCGAGACAGTAGATGCTATTTTTTTACGGGGTAGAGTTACCAATCCTACTCCCAACGCTCTACAGTTATATTAGACCGAGACCTACGATTTAAAGTAGATTCGAACCACCACGAACATCCTTCGCACCGTTGGAACTTGAACACGAAACCTATGGCACCGAGCGCCTAAGAGATAGTCACTCAACCATCAGATTCGCAGTAACCCTTCAAAATGATTAAAAAAACTACTCTAACAAAATTCGTAAATTATAACCAGAAATTTTATTGGGTGTGTAGGAAAAATCAAACTGTAATTGACACTTTTATTTTGATTTGAATTATAGAAACACAGTCAACACTTTAGTTAATAAAAATTCTAATACGCATACTTCAATACATACCGTAAGTTACCGTTATAAACGTTATTATCTTTCCTATGAGCATGCGCGCTAGGGAGAAAAAGCGGACGTCCTAAACAACGTACGGTAAAATCTTTAGACATACGTAACAGAAATCCATTTATTTTTATTGAATCATCTACGAAAAAAACACATTTCCATAAAATCATTTATTTTAATAAGAGTCATGATGAGAACGTAACACAACAGCAATCAAAATTATGACAGAATCTAGGGAAAAATACGAGAGCATATTTATAAAGACTGATAATATTTTTATTTTCTTCAATCATGGGCTAAGATCATCCCTGTTCTACAATGTTATTTCTTTAAGAAAACTATGCTGTATAAAAATTTATATACTTTATAACTTTCAGATCGGTTTAGAAAAACAACAACTTTATTCTGCGAAATAAATAAATAAATAAAAATAAAAAAAAATAAAAATTTTTATTCTTTTCAAGGAAACGGATTTCATTTCGTTTTATGTATAAATTGTGTTGACAGACTATTTGCTTTAACTTCTATGTAATGTATTTAAAATAATTTTAACTCTGTATTTTTCTTCTTCTTCTTCATTAGTGCAACAGTCCCATGGTGGGCAAAGGCCGTCTGCCTACTGGTATATTTCGAGACAGGAGATGGTTTCTTTTTATGGGGTAGGGTTGCCAGTCCTACGCCCAACGCTCTACAGTCATATTAGACCGGGACTTACGGTCCGGTCTTAAGTGGACTTCGAACTGCTAAACACATCCATGGCATGACCGGGACTCGAGCTCGAAACCTGTAGCACATAGTGTTAGCCAGTCTGCCATCAGGCCCCTATTATTACTTTTGGTTAGATAAAAATTTTAAATTTTAAAATTTAATATCCTTATTTGAAAGGCTTAAATATTTTACTTGTAAATAGGTTTGAATTAAGAAAAACATTTGATGCTTGACAAAGAAGTTGTTGACAGTTCTTGATTATGAACTGGACACGACTGCCTGGCCGAACATCTGGCCAAAATAAGGATTGTGAACTCTGATAGACGTGATTATGCAAGACGTAGAAAATGAACAAGGCCCATACACTTGTTCGCTCGGGACTGGACTGTGACTTACAATAGAATGGTGATTCATGCACCCTGTACTGGAGGTTCAGAGAAATCATGTCCTGATCACACAGACTTTTATGCTGGTGCTTCCAGCTTTTAAATTTTTATCCTTAAAACCTTTAACTAGTTTTTAAATGTTTTTAAGGCCTTTGGGTCGTTTTTGTTAAGAGTGTCTGGTCTTATATCCTTGTAATTTTCATTTTTTTTATTTTTGTTTCTGTGGTAAGTGGACAAAATTGTATAGATTGAGTTTCTATACAGCCATAGGATAACAACATACGTTGAAAAAGATTTTGCAGAATATGTACGTAACCATAAATTTAAACAATGTTCCCAAGGATGAATTCATTCATATTTTAGAATACGCTGTCCCTATATATATCTTGTTCAAATTTTCAATCGTTCATAAAATACTTTTTATTCCTCCGCTCCAGTTCAAATACATTTTTTTGAACTTGTAGTGGAGGACACTGGATGTAAATACAGTTTTTTCAAATATTAATTCAGTAATTAAATTTAATTCATTAATTTTAGTTTTTTTTTTAGATTTAAGTTGCATATATCTACCAATAGAGGGCGTCAGATAAAACTTAAAAAAATGAATGAGAATTACTTATGAAGGAATACAAATACAATTTCTGCAATAGAGTGAAAAAAAAGAAGGAATTGACTTAAAATTTTTTTTATATATTACTTGTTTAAGTATATATTTAGCCAACGGCCATACCATGCTGAATATACCGGTTCTCGTTCGATCATCGAAGTCAAGCATCATTGGGCGCTGTCAGTACTTGGGTGGGTAACCACATGGGAACACCGCGTGCCCTGAATGGCCGAGTGTCTAGAGCTCTGGCGCTCGGTGGCACAGGTTTCGGGTTCGAATCCCGGCGGTGTCATGGATGTTTGTAGTGGTTCGGAATCCACTTTAAGCCGTAGGTCACGGTCTCCTATGACTGTAAGAGCGCCACGGAGCCAAAGTCAGACTTCTACCTACGGGTGCTCCATCACAACAGAAGCTGTTTCCTTCCCCTTCAATCATGAGTACGTATGGGCTTGTGGGCTTGGCCAGCCAAGTGGGATAAGAAACAACAACGACGTATATATTTTCCCGGTGAAATAAAAAGCTCTATGTAGAACTGTATAAGCGAATAAATGTAAAAACATGTTGAACCATAGAAGGGATGCATATTTAAGTCTTCTACTAGCGCTAGCGCTATGGCGCTCGGTAACACAGGTTTCGGGTTCGAGTCCCGGCGATGCCATGGATGTTTGTAGTGGTTCGGAATCCCCTTTAAATCCGAGGTCCCGGTCTAATAGGATCATAGAGCGTTGCGGGGGTGTTGTTACTCCGCATCCGTGGCTTATCTTCAAGTTGCACGCGCCCCCTGCAAAGTGAGTAACGTCTGTGCAGCGCTTGCCTTAAGGCATCCAAGACAGCTGTCTATGTGTTTGCCAGCTGCATTATAAAAAAACAATAAATTAGTCAACCGCCATAAGTAACAACAACAGCACGACATTTTTTCCAGGTTATTTAAATAAATATCGAAATAGATACGTTTTTCTGATAGATCTAGATCTAGATCATATTTACAACTATATACTGAAATACGATTAAATTTCTCAATAAAAAATAAGTCAGACTTCTAATTAACTTTTGAAAAAAATATAGGTAGAGTATAAAAAAGTAAAAAACAAAACAAAATAATAATAATATTTGTTTTGGAAGGAAAGCTTTTCTGACTTTCTTTTAATGAAAAGATTAGACCTTCCGGCAACAGAACTTCGACAAGGATTTAAAAACCTGCTCAGTTGAAAAGAAGAAGATAAAACTAAGGAAGAACTCGTGCTCTAAAAATAACGGTAGAAAATGATGAAAAATAGATAACATTTAACACAAATATAATAGAAAGCGGTTGGTGTTTCTTATCATTTGCACAATTTTTTACAATCATTTTACTCACACTTGCAATTTGGTTTTAAATTCTCTTACAAAGTATGATATTTCTTTGTTTAAAAATAGAAAAAGATCGCGTACTGTTATTAACATATAATCCGTTATTTTTTTCCCATTTATTTATTTTCTGAAGTGCCATTACTGCAAGACCCACCGGGTGGTGGGCCTCCTTCTAATTTTACAGTTTCTTCTCTATTATTTTTTATTAATTTTATATTTCTAGATATAAAACGTGTGCATAAAATTTCAATGGACATGAACCTAAAGCAACGCTTCTCCAACATCAAGATAAAAATGTGTCAAGCCAATGTACACTGAAGTGACAAAAGTCATGGGATAGCAATATGCAAATTTTCAGATGGCAGTAGCATCGCGTAGAACAGGTATAAATGCGCAGTGCTTTCGCAGAGCTTTCATTTCTGTTCAAGTTATTCATGTGAAGAGGTTTTGACGTGATGATGACCGCACGACGGGAATTAACAGACTTTGAACGCGGAATGTTAGTTGGAGCTACACGCATGGGTCATGCCATTTCGGAAATCGTTCGGGAATTCAACATTCCCAGATCCACTGTGTCAAGAGTGTGCCGAGAGTATGAAATTTCAGGCATAACATCCCACCATGGACAGCGCAGTGGTCGACCGCCTGCACTTAACGACCGAGACCGGCGACGTCTGCAAAGAGTCGTAAATTCTAACAGACAAGCAACACTGCGTCAAATAACCGCAGAAATCAATGTGGGACGTACAAGGGACTTGTCTGTTAGAACTGTGCGGAGAAATTTGACTTTCTTGGGCTATTCCAGCAGAAGACCGACTCGAGTGCCTTTATTGACAGAACGACATCGCTTGCAGCGACTCTCGTGGGCACGTGAGCATATCGGTTGTTCCCTAGATGAATGGAAAACCGTGGCCTGGTCCGATGAGTTACGATTTCAGTTGGTAAGAGCTGATGGTAGGGTTCGAGTGTGGCGCAGACCCCACGAAGCCATGGACCCAAACTGTCAGCAAGGCACTGTTCAAGCTGGTGGTGGCTCCGTAATGGTGTGGGCTGTTTTTTCATGGCATGGACTTGGTCCTCTGGTGCGACTGGACCGAACATTGACTGGAAATGCTTATGTTCAGCTACTTGGAGATCACTTGCAGCCATTCATGGACTTCACGTACCCAAACAACGATGGGATTTTTATGGATGACAATGCGCCATGTCACTGGGCCACAACTGTTCGCGATTGGTTTGAAGAACATTCTGGACAATTCCAACGAATGATCTGTCCCCCTAGATCGCCCGACATGAATCCCATCGAGCATTTATGGGACATCATCGAGAGGTCTGTTAGTGCCCAAAATCCTGCAAAATCAACGCTTTCACAATTATGGACGTCTATCGAGACAGCATTGGTCAATATTCCTGCAGAAGACTTCCAACGACTTGTTGAGTCCATGCCACGTCGAGTTGCTGCACTTCGCCGGGCCAAAGGAGGGCCGACACGATATTAAGAGGTATCCCATGACTTTTGTTACTTCAGTGTATACTGGCCTCCAAAAGTTAAGGACCAACATGTTTTTCGAAGCTCACCATAAAACAAATGACAGTAAAAATAAAATTTACAGTTTATACAAATCATAAAAACGAACTTTATGCAAATTTATGCAAAAACGACAACTCCCACTTTTTTTTTATAAAAAAGAACAGGTATAGAACACATAGAGCATCTTTGGGACTATCTTGGTAGACAGGTTGCTGCTTTAAGTCCTCATCCAAAGTCTTTAGGAGAGCTGGCACAAAGCTTACTCCGTGTCTGGTCTTCACTGCCAATTTCGGTAACCGACAAAGTAATTGACAGCATGGAAAGTTGATGCCGCCAATGCATTCGAACTAGTGGTGGGCATATCCCTTATTAAAACTCATTTTTGTTATGTTTCTATGAAATTTTACCACATAAAAGTGTGATTATTATTTTTTCCAATTTTTGTTGTAAATCATTTTAGCGTTTTTCTTATGTAAACTTCTATGTTGCAGTCAATAGATAACTGTTTTGTGCACATGCCATCCAAATTTCGTCTTTCTACATACATTTATTCATTCATTCATTTGCAATTTAGGCGCAAAAAAACCCGTTTGTTCCTTAACTCTTGGAGGCCAGTGTACTTTGTTTAAACCACCCAAAACTCTTTTTAGCCATTCATTTACGAATTTTTTTAAATCCCATTTTTACCTATTGAATTTTAATTCACGGATTGTATAAATCAGATAAAAAAACATTTTGATCTTAAAATAAATAAACGAAATGGAAAAAAAGTTAGAATATTCAATTGATCTAGCATATTTTTCCTTAGCTAGTGAAAGAAATGCAGAATAAATGAAGAAGCATTCAATGAATAAACAGGTCCGAAGCAAAATACGGCTGTGAAGTTTATTTCCGGAGGCAGAAAGGTTTATTTACATTGTAGAGATATCAGCCTAGATTACTTTACAATTTCAAAAGGGATAGGGGGAATTTATTTACGGTGAAAAAAAGATTTCTGTTTGAAAAGCAAGGCTATAGTTGGATGCATTTTAGAGAAATAGAAAAACGCCGACTAGAAACTGCTGATCGGGTACTTTTTCCTTAGGTATAAAATAAAGCGCTCGGATTTGTTTTTCTTTCTTATGCTTGAATAGTATTTTTTACTCGATGTAATTAAAGAAAAATCACGAAAAATGTAAAAGACTCAATTAATTAAAACTTTTATTTAAATTCTTTGTCATTATTATTTTATTCTTTAATGAATAAAATAAAGTTTAATGAATATAATTTATTTTGAAAAATGATTTCAGAATGATAAACAAACTTTAAATTAAAAATGATAAACAACATTAAATTTGAGAAATGATAAGCGACAAAGATAAACAACATTAAATTTGAAAAATGATAAACGACATTAAATTAGAGAAATGATAAACGACATTAAATTAGAGAAATGATAAACGACAATGCTAAACAACATTAAATTTGAAAAATGATAAATTAAATTAGAGAAATGATAAACGACAATGATAAACAACATTAAATTTGAAAAATGATAAACGACATTAAATTTGAGAAACGATAAACAACATTAAATTTTGGTTTTTTTACTTTTCAACACATTTCTAATAATTTTTGTATAATTTGATAATTTTTCTATATATTAGTAATATTTTAAAAAGTACTGTGGGTAGGAAAGCAATTCGAAGCGTAATTTATTCAATTTAACCATCGTTTTCATCGACTTGTGACACAGTGCATTATCTTAGTGAAACAGCACCATTTTTTTACTTAAGTTCTATACTCAATTCATCCAATAATGACATGTAATATTGATAGCTTTATCTTTCTGAAGATTGCCGATGGAGAAAATACCATGCATGTTCCCAAATACGAATGCCATAATCTTGCCTACTGAATTTTGAGTTTTGGTCGTATTGGACAATTTTCACCGGCTGCTGTCCACTCATCTGACGATCATTTTAATTCAGGTGTGTAGTAGTGGATCCATGTTTCATTCATTGACACATATCGACGCAATAAATCATTTTTATCTCGCTTTAACAGTTCCAAACAGCGCTCTGAATCGTCGATGCGTTGGTGTTTTGGTCCGATGTGAGCAAACGCGGCACCCACTTCGAAAGCAACTTAAGCCCGCTCAAACTTTCGTGCAAAATTCTAAACACCCGACCTCCTGATATCTTTAATATCCCCTACTGATTTTAATTTTGAAATTAATAATTAAAATTATAATTAATAATTAAAATAAATAAATAAATTAATAAATTATAATTAAAATACATAAATTAATTAATAAGTTATCATTAAAAAATTATTTTTTGTAAAGGATTTTTTTGCAATATAGTGAAGAAAAAGTAGGAACTGACTTTAAAATAAATAAATTATTAAATAAATTATAATTAATAATTAAAATAGTTTTGAAAGACCTTTAAGTGAAGTTGCGTGAGATAGAGCAACCATTACACCTATCTCACGCAACTTCACTTAAAGGTCTTTCAAAACTATTTTGTGGACTTTAATCTAAGTTTTCAGGAACAACTGCCGATTTTGGGCGACCAGAGCGTTCAGCATCATTGGTGTTTGTCCGACCGCCTTTAAATTCAGTATACCAGTAAATAATAGTTGATATCTGTGGTTCAATATCTCCATAACGTTTATTAAGTCACTGTTTGTTTTTTGATAGGTAAAAATGTTGTTTAATCAATACACGAAATTCTCTTTTTTTCAATTCCTTCTATTAGCTCACACTCTCCCTATATATATATTGTTCAAATTTTCAATCGTTCATAAGATACTTTTTATTCATCCACTCAAGTTCAGATACATTTTTTGAACTTGTAGTGGATGACATTGGATGTTAATACAGTTTTTTCACATATTAATTCAGTAATTAAACTTAATTCATTAATTTTATTTTTTTTTAGATTTAAGTTGCATATTTCTACCAATAGATAGCACCAGATAAACTTAAAAAAATGAATGAGAATTATTTATAAAGGACTTTCTGCAGTATAGCAAAAAAAAAGTAGGAATTGATTAAAAATTTTTTTTATATTACTATTAATATAAAATTTTTTTTTTATATAATAATTTTATATACAAATTATCAAAATATCATGAAATTTTGACATGTATTGTTTGAAGGAGGTTAGTATCCAGAAATCATATGGGTCTGTCGACAGCGTTGCCATATATGTCAGACTTGTGGCTTATTGATTGATGTGTTTCAATAAAGAATACAAAATAAAAATAAAGAGTGGACAATTAACAACAAGCGGTTTAATTCACAAAACATAGCTGTAGAATAACATTCGTTTTTTTTAAAAGCTTCAATGTCTCTACATCAATTTCAAGAAAAAATGAAACAATAGCAATAACAAGTAATATATACATATAAAATTTTTTAAAGTCAATTCCTAGTTTTTTTCCCACTATATTGCAGAAAAGTCCTTTAAAAATAAAGCTGAAATTTTACTCTTACATCTGGCGCCATCTATTGTTAGATACATGCAACTTAAATCTAAAAAAAAACTCAAATTAATTAAATTTAATTAATGAATTAATAATTGAAAAAACTGTATTAACATCCAATGTCATCCGCTGCAAGTTCCAAAAAAATGTATTTGAAGTTGAGTAGATGAATAAAAAGTATTTCATGAACAATTGAAAATTTGAACAAGACATATATAGGGAGAGTGTGAGCCAATAGAAGGAATTGAATAATAGTAGCAATAATAAAATAAAGAAAATTTGATATAAAGTACGGTACACATCTTTTTTGAAATGAAGATCTGTACTGAACATTAATTGCTGCACCAAAACTGACAATACTAATTTTATGCATTCGCAGATAAATATTTCTCCTTACATTTTCCATGTTTCGTGAAGAACGTATAGTTTTCCCTTTTTTTTACTACGTGAGTTGCGTTCGCGTGCTAAGGTTACAGGCATTTTTGAAAATGTCATTAGTATTGCGAAACTGTTGCGTTTCGTACTGGAAGTTAATGGAAGTCCACAAAATGACTCTGGGGATGTCCGGTCATGGAAAAGTCTTACCTATGGCGACTTTTTTGAATATGTCGCCAGACTAATTAAGGAATTTGAACGGAAGAAAATCATCATCAGGACTGGAAAAATTTAAAAGAGGAATGCATAATAAAGACATGCATGTACGAAAGATTTGATGTTACCAACATTTGCTGCTTAAATTTAAATTAGTTTTTTTCAATTCCTTCTCATTCCTTCCTTTTCAATTCCTTAGCTCATACTCTCCCTATATATATATCTTGTTCAAATTTTCAATCGTTCATAAAATACTTTTTATTCATCCACTCAAGTTCAAATACATTTTCTTTGAACTTGTAGTGGATGACAATGAATGTGAATGCAGTTTTTCAAATATTAATTCAGTAATTGTTATTGTCGTGTCCCTCATGGAAGGTGGGTAGAGGGGTGTAACTTCTGTTCTGATGGAGCATCCGTAGGTAGAAGTCTGACTTCTGCTCCGTGATGCTCTTTCTGTCATAGAAGACCGGGACCTACTGCTTAAAGTGGAATCCAAACCACTACAAACATCCATGGCACCGCCGGGACTTTCTTTTTAAATTCTGAATGCCAAATTACTTTTGTGCTGTAGAACATATCTATCTTTTGCGAATACCATTTTGTAGAATGTTTCCCACAGTAAGGGCTGTAATATTCCGTTCCGAGGAATGACGAATGTATATTCTTTAAAAAGTATATAATAACAACCTATCACTCAAATTTGACAACATATAAGCAGTATAATTACATTACATGCAATTAGTGTTTTGTACTAATGAGATTAACCTGTCACTCAAATCTGATACAGATATTCAGTGTCGTGGATAATGAGACTTCATGAAATTAGCGATTGTCTATGCGACCTTCATAGGTCAAACAATTATAGATAGAATATGGACTAACCATGAGATGTTGTATCGTGATTGGTGATAGACCACGAGCTAAGAAATGTCTACTCCAATGAGAAGTGAGGCAAGATGACCCCCTCAACTAGACGTATTTTCTTAAAGGGAGGTTTTTGGAGAAGAAGAAAGACAGTTCTGCGAAGAGTTAATAAGTTTTTTTTCTGAAGTGACTTAACAGGCCTGAGTTTCCACCTGTTTTCAAAGTGAGCCCCTTGTGCTTTCATGTATCACGCCGTTCGATAACCAACAAATAATAACATTTTAAATTGTGATATGATACAATATCTAATCAACGTTATTAAAAAAGTAATGTATATATATCTATCAATAAGAAAAGTATACATTCTACGAAGATTGTTATTTTTGTAAATAAAGATTTTTTTAGAGAGGGGACAGTTCTTTTTGAATTCTGAATGCAAAATTACGTTGGCTGAGTGAATAGAGCTCTGGTATTCGGTGCCAGAAGTTTCGAGTTCCGTATAATGACACCTGGTACCATAATAACGGTACCATGGATGTTTGTAGTGCTTCAAAATCCACTTTAAACCGTAGGTCCCGGTTTAATATGACTGTAGAGTGTAGGGCTGACAAACCCTACAAAGAAGAAAAAAATCATCTCCCGTCTGGAAATCTGCCGGTGGGCAGATGGCTTTAGCCCACCATGGGCTGTTGCGCCAATGATAATGGTGATTTATAAATTTATTTTCCTTTTCCTTTATGCTTTATTATTTTGTACTAATTTTACTTAATTTGCGTAAAACAAAATAAATTTCAGTGAATATTTAATAAATCGTTACCAATCGTCATGCAAATATTAAAATAAGAAATGGCAAATTATATTTTCTTAAAATATATATTATCGTAAAATAATAGTTTTACGCAAATTAAGTGCAAAATAATAAAGCATACTTAAGTAAAAAATAAACTAAATTTGTATATGGTATCAAACTAATATTTCAATATACCCATATCAAAAAATACCAACACAAACAACGACATGCATATTTGGAACGCATACATTTCTCAATTAAAATTCAGTTCAAGTTCTGTAAAATAACACAACCGCTCTTAAAATCTTTGACATACGAGTTGTAAAAATTATCCAATTTGAAGATACGTTTTAGGGTTTCGAAAAGTCATTATAGCATTTTTTATATGCTATAACACTTATATCAGGCAAATGTTTTTTCTTATTGTATATTACATACTATATATCATCATCATCATCGCAACAACAGCCCCATGGTGGGCCAAGGCCGTCTGTCTACTGGAAGATTCGGGACGGGAGATGTCTTCTTTCTGCGGAGTAGGGTTTTCAGTCCTATGCCCAACGCTCTGCAACCATATTAGACTGAGCGCTACGCGACGAACCATTAGAACATCCATGGTATGCCGGGACTCGAACACGAAGCCAGTGTTATCGAGGTCCACAGCGCTAGTCACTCGGCCATCAGGCCCCATATTATATAGATACTATAATAACATATATTTGAGAACGTTAGTATATATTTTTTTTGAAGTTCACGATACCATTTATAAATTTATTTTAATTTTACTTTATGCATTATTATTTTGTTCTATTTTTATCTAATTTGCGTAAAACAAAATAATTTTCAATAAAAATTTAATTAAAAATACCAATTTTCACACAAATATTAAAGTAAATATTTTAAAATAAGAAATGGCAAACTATGGTTAATGCATAAAATATCGTAAAACAAAAGTTTTACGCAGATTAATTATAAAGTATAATACGATTAAGTATAATAAATAAGAATAATAATAAAGCAAATAAGTATAATAACGTAATAATTATAATAAAATAATATAATAAAGCAACTATATAAAATTTAAAAAATGTAGAAATTTTATCACAAACTAATATTTCATTAAATCTGTATCAAAAAATATCAACACAGATGACGAAAAATGCATATTTCGAACGCATACATTTCTCAATTAAAATTCAGTTCAAGTTCTGTTAAAATAACGACACCGCTGTTAAAATCTTTGGCATACGAGTGGTGAAATGACCCAATTTGAAGATACATTTTAGGGTTTTGGAAAGCCATTCCTAATAGGACACACATCATCAGAAGAGAGAAAATTAGTAGTACAAATTACGGGGCGTAAAATTATCACCATAATGACTCATAATTATGGGAGCCTTTTTTCCCCGCTTAATTTGAGATGGGGGATGATTTACAACTTTCTCCTTCGTTCTCCTAGTGAATAACAAGACAATAATGCCCCTACTCATGTATGTTTTACGACCGCGCGACGAAGAGGCATTAATTTGTATTTATAGTAGGTAAAAATGCTGATTAGGATGAGTTGAATGCTATAAGCGATGTAAAAATAGGTTCATTTGGATTTTTATATTTATATAAAGCCAAACGTTTTGTACCTAAATATCAGTTTGGTTAAAACACGAAAACAGATATTTTAATAAATTCTTCCAGAGAAAAATAAATTCTTCTTTAAATAAATAAAAATAAAATAAAATAAATAAATAAGAATAATATGTAAATGATATAAATAATTAATAATAAAAAATTATTTTAATATTAATTATATATCAATTTACTTTTTTTTAATAATTTTTTTATTTGTTTCGTAAACATATTTTTATCATAATATAAAATTAGTTTTAACTAAGGAGACACATTTGTTTATGGTTAAAATTATTTTCGAAATGTATCTGAATTGAGTCCCGATTTGGGTAGTATTCTGTTAATTTTATTAATTGTACAGTTTTGATACATACAAGAGAGCCTTGATGGCCAGGAGACTCGACTCTGGCACTCGGAGCAACATGGTTTGGGTTCGTGTCCAGGCCGTGCCATGGATGCTTGCAGTGGTTCCGAATCCACTTTCCATAGGTCACCGTCTAATAAGACTGTAAAGCATTGGGCGTTGACAACCATACCTCGTAAAAAGAAAAAAAGCATCTCCTGTCTCGAATTTTGCGAAGCATTGATGGGTCTACTGGTATACAATAAAGAATAATAAGAATACAATAAGCTCGGGGCCAAAGGTTTTGATTCAAATCCCGTCGGTCCCAAAACAAATGATATGACACTTATTAAATTAATGTAATATCAGGCAAATATTTCGTCTTTATATATATATATTTTGGGGCCTGACGTCCCAGTGACTGGCTCTCGATGCCACAGGTTTTGGGTTGAGTCCCGCCGGTGCCACGGATGTTTGTAGTAGTTCGGGATCCACTTTAAACTATAGGTCACGGTCCAATATGATTGTAGAGCATTAGGCGTAGGGATGACAACGTTACTCCGTAAAAAAAAAAGAAATATTTTCTGTCTCGAAATCTGCCAGTAGGCAGGCAGCCTTGGCTTACCATGGGTCTGTTGCGCCATTTGGCTTGTCGCTCTACGTTCATTTTCATGCACACGAGGGCTAATTAGACCGGGACCTACAATTTAATGTGGATTCCGAACTACTAATTACAAGAACCACTAGTTACAAACATCCACTTTAGGATTCGAGCCTGTGATATCAAAGGAAGGGCGCTAGCCAAATTGCTACCCCGCAGACTGCGCCAATGGAGAAGAAGAATATTTTCAGGGAACTCTTTGTGATTTTTGGACTTATTATATATTCAGAATTCAGAGCCGCCTTTATTTAAAAGTGATAGAAATTACAGAAAAGATTCATCGCAAAAAAATAGTGGTACTAAATGAAGATTACGATTACATACGTTGTTACGATACGTTACGATTACATACGCATGTTTATCATCAACATTTGTTGGATCATACGGGTGCCTACATCTGCACTGTAATTAATTAACGCTGCTGTCTCAAATAAGCAATCTCTTATTTATCAAATCATAACCTGCTTTTATTATAATGTTTCTATGTATTTATTATGCTTTCCTTTCATTGCAGGTCCTTATTGTAAAAGAAAATAAACATAAGATCGCAATGCAAGTTTGAAGATTCACTGGCACATGCTATTACATAACTAAGTAATTCATCTAAACTAGAAAATTTCTTAGCCAGATCGCAAAATAGGTTACTATTAATATTAAAACATAATAATTTTTTCTTTGTATTAAGAATTTTCAATTATTTATTTTTCATATATTATTGTAATAACTAGTTTATATAATTAAAAAAAATAATCTTTGTCTGAATTTTTTTGGCCAAATCGCAAAATAGGATACCGTTGGGATTTGGCGAATTTTTGTGGCGCCAACTCAGCGATAAGACGTCAAATGTGGTAAAATTTTTCTTGTACTGTTTGCAATTCACTTTACTTACAATCGCAACCCTTTTCTTGGCTCACTTTCGCGAAAAGAATTTTGACGCCAAATCCCAGCGGCCCCTATTCAGCGATTTTGCCAATTTCTTATTTGATTTTTCCTATCTATCCCAAGTGCAACAAATTAATCGGAAGGTAATAAAAAAAATCATTTTTGTAGTCAGTCAATCACATAATAGTTAGAAAAGTATTGTATAACTTTTTAATTTAAAAAATTGAAAGAAAGGTACAATAACCAATGTTTACAACGGTCAATTCATACAAGAAAAAAAGTTTGCTGCAGAGAATTACAGTTGCAGTTTCCAAAGTGTTTAGTGCCAGTTTTAAGTGTTCTGGATATAAAGGAAATATTTTTAATACACGCAAATGCCATAACATGTCTTCATACTTTAATAACTAATTAGATTCTAAAATACCAATTAAAAATTTATTTATTTATGAAGAATTATAGAAATGCTAAATTAAGACATCCAATAAAACTTTTTAAAGATGTTGCCAGTTTTAAAATAAACTTTCAGTTCCTGTTTTAAAAAATAATAAACAGTAATCAGAGTGTAGAAATGCGTAGAAATCAATTTTGAAAGTAGACTTTTTTTTTTCAAATGGTAACTAATTTTGATGTTAAATGACCAATTTTAATGCGAAAATTTAATAATTCTAAACATTGTGTGTTAATTTACCATTCTAGAAATTGTGTGTGTTGCATTTATTATTTTTTAAACAATAACACTCAAAAATAGCCCTTGTTTAAATGAAACCACTTATATAGAGCGTTTGCGCCAAAATATGTTACTTATATGTTGCCAAAATATGTCCTGGGGTATATATATTTTTAGTTTAATATAGTAATTGTATTTTTAGTTTAATGTAGTCTGCTTTCACTAGCATAAATTTATTTTACACCAAAATTGAATAACAATAATTAAATGTAAAATGAACTAAAACTTAAAAATATACGAAAATAAGCCTGTTTATCTCTCTCTATATATGACACTTTAATTTGGTACATATAGAATAATTTAATTAAAAAATTAATGGCCTGACTTGTGGCTAAGTGGCAACGCGCGCCACTGGTGAGCATCAGACTGAGATTCAATCCGCTGGCGGCTTTGTTGTAGGGCCTGTTTCAAAAAAAGGAGTCTCGACGGCATTTGTTATGTTCAGCAATTTGCCTCGTTAGTCGGACTACCTGTTGGGAGTTTTCTGGATATTTTTTGCATACGGTTTGATTTGATTTGTCACTCTACAGGCCATTTTGTGCACACTTTAGTCTAATTAGACCGGGACCTGCAGTTTAGTGTGGATTCCGAAACACTCACAAACATCCATGCCACCGCCAGGATTCGAACATGAAGCCTGTGGTGCGGAGTGCTTGGCCATCATATTGAGATCTCCTATACGATACACAAATTCTCGGTAGTTTCCCCTAAACGTCCTCCCGGATGGCACTGCCCCCTTTCTTCAGTGTCATGGAGCCAAGCCAGACTTCTACCTACGGGGGCTCCATCACAATAGAAGTTGCTCCCCCCCTTTCCCTCCTTCCATGAGACCACACGGGTTCTTGGACATGGTCTAGATGTTGCTGTCTACCAAGTGGGATAACAGTAACAACAACAAAAAAATTACTAATTTTTTTTATAAAAAAACTAATTTCTTATACATATTACCAATAAAATTAAAAGTTTAATTTTATTTTAGTGTTTATTTACAATACAATCGAATAATAAATATGTAAATAATATGCTTTTAATCCCAGACAGACATGCAGACTAGAAAAAAAAATGATCTCATTTTATATAAAGAGTAATTAAATATGAACTATTAAAAAAACCATCAGTTATTTGAATAGAATTAATAATTATATATTCATCCCACACACACACCCAAAAATATCAGACATGCTTAACATTTTATAGCAATTATCACAGAACTTAATTTTCCTATACACTAATAAATTCAGTACTTCTAATTATTAAATAACTCAAACTCGAAACCTTTTCGAATATTACATAAACTTTCATAAAAATTCTACATAAAATTGATTTTTTTATCTTTAAAGTTCAGTTTTAAAACACGTAAGCCATAGTTAATAAAATGATAACATTTTTCAAGTACCGGATAAATATTTATTCAAAAGGTATGAAACCTTCTTTATAATTACATAAAATGTCAGAAGATAAAAAGAGCTTTAAAAATATAAACGCAAATATTTGACTTTATCTCTCAAATGTCGTAACGAAAAAGCGATAAAATGACTTTTTTAATATGTAGTGTATTTAACTTCTTATGTAACTTATGCACATAAATTATATCATATCAATGTTTTAATTATACACCATAAAGCGGAAATATTTTTTTATACTCTTTGATTGAATGTAACGTTTTGAAGTTTTAATTATTGAAGATTTTATTAATTAAACTCTTACAGAACATGTTTTTAAAATTATAATTAATAAAATTTAAAAAAAATTATGCTATATATTTTAAGAAATTTAATTTGAAATCGCAAATTAGTTCTTTTGAAAATTATTATTTACAATGCATGTTAAGTTGAAAACTAAACTGCAAATTTACACAATTTTAATAGTCTAATTAATATTCATTCTTTATAATTATAAATACTAATTTTTAAATTATAAATATTAAAATTTTAATTATAAGGAACATTTTACCTAAAATAATAAAATTATTTGACAACTATAGCGAAAGACGTAACAAGTTGCATTTCATGCATAATAGTGTTTTGAGCGACTGGCTCTAGGTGCCACATGTTTCGGGTTTGAGTCCTGGCGGTGACATGGATGTCTTTTAGTGGTTTAGAATCCACTTTATACCGTAGGTCTCAGTCTGATATGGCTGTAGAGCGTGCGGCTGACAACCCTACCCCGTAAAAAGAAAACATCTCATGTGACGAAATTTGCCAATAAGAAACATTTTACCTAAAATAATAATAACATTGACAACTATAGTGAAAGGCGTAACAAGTTGCATTTCATGGGTAATAATTTTATGAGTGACTGGCACTCGGTGCCACAGGTTTCAGTCCTGGCGGTGACATGGATGTCTTTTAGTGGTTTAGAATCCACTTTATACCGTAGGTCTCAGTCTAATATGGCTGTAGAGCGTGCGGCTGACAACCCTACCCCGTAAAAAGAAAACATCTCATGTGACGAAATTTGCCAATAAGAAACATTTTACCTAAAATAATAATAACGTTGACAACTATAGTGAAAGGCGTAACAAGTTGCATTTCATGGGTAATAGTGTTTTGAGCGACTGGCTCTAGGTGCCACATGTTTCGGGTTTGAGTCCTGGCGGTGACATGGATGTCTTTTAGTGGTTTAGAATCCACTTTATACCGTAGGTCTCAGTCTAATATGGTTGTAGAGCGTGCGGCTGACAACCCTACCCCGTAAAAAGAAAAACATCTCATGTGACGAAATTTGCCAATAAGAAACATTTTACCTAAAATAATAATAACATTGACGACTATAGTGAAAGGCGTAACAAGTTGCATTTCATGGGTAATAATTTTATGAATGACTGGCGCTCGGTGCCACAGGTTTCGGGTTCGAGTTCCGACGGGGCGATGTCTGTAGTGGTTTGGAATCCACTTTATACCGTAGGTCTACGTCTAATATGGCTGAAAAGCGTCGGGAAGCATCAACGAAGAACACTTTACCAAAAATAATAATATCTAAATAATAATCAACTAAATAAATAATAACTATCATTATCATCATCATCTTCATAACAGGCGCAACAGACCCATGTTGGGCCACGACCGCCTACCTACTGCCACACTCCGAAACGTGAGATGGTTTTCTTTTTACAGGGTAGGGTTATCACCCCAAGGCTCTAAAATCATCACGGTTTAAAATGGATTCCGAACCACTACAGACATCCATGACACCGCCAGGACTCGAACGCAAACCTATGGCAGCTAGTGCCACAGCGCTAGTCATTTGGACAGCAGGTCCCACCTCAAATAAATTACCTTACCTAAATAACTTTTGTTATTCCATATATTACCTAGGAAAATCAAATAAAGTATTTAGTAAATTAAAAGTAATTAGTATTAGTAAAGTAAAAGGTTATTTCATTATTTTCTCCAAAACGCATTTAGTGGCTTGATTGCCAATTGATTTGCGCTCTAGTCTTTGATACCCCCCCCGGCTTCAGATCCGAATCCTGACTGTGGCTTGCATATTTGTTAATAGAGAGTTTTTGCATACCGTATTTTGGACGTCCGTTAGCTTTTTCTCCCTAGCGCGCATGCTCATAGGAAACATTATTACAGATACGCATGCGCAATTTGCTATGAGCATGCGCACTATGGAGAAAAAGCTAACGGACGTCCAAAATACGGTATGCAAAAACTCTCTAATAATTCGGAATCCACGTTAAACTTAATGTCCCGGTCTAATTAGCCTAAAGTGTGCACAAAATGTCCGTAGAGAAACAAACTGAACCAAACCAAAACGTATTCTATGAATTGTATAAAATTTCTGTACAATGCCCTTTTTTACGTACATCATATACAAGTACATAAAAGGAAAAAAAATGGCGATTTTAGTTTCCCTTTTATTTAAAGTGAAAAAACAAATTAGAAATCAGTGTAATTTTTTAGAAAATGAACACTTTACCTAAAATAATATCATTTGAAAATTACAGTGAAAGATGTAACAAGTTGCGTTTCATGGACAATATTTTTACTAGCTCTTATAAGAAAAGAGGATAACAATTTCCAATGTGGCCTAAACTGAAAAAGACTACGAAATTCCAGTAGATCATGTATATTTAATTACGGAAACGACTCAAAGGCGGGACTTTCTCTTGTGTGATCAGAAGAATCACATTTAAATGCAGCTGCACATAAGTTGCCATTATTTAAATGTGGGGATAGGTAGATATATATAATTGGCTATACGATATGTCTGTAGCACATACCAATACATAAAAGAAAAAAAAATCATTTGTAATTTTAATTTCCCTTTTATTTAAAGTAAAAAAAACAAACCTGTTTTAGATGAAATTTTTTTCGAAATTTAACACTTAAAACGGAAACCACATAAAATGGAATTCGTAAGCTGTCATGTAATGTATATTATATATATATATATATATATATATAATATTTATATTTTGGGCTTGATCGCCGTCTGGCTCTCGATGCCACAGATTTCGGGTTCGAGTCCCGGAAGTGCCATGAATGTTTGTAGTGGTTCGAAATCCACTTTAAACTGTTGGTCTAATATGACTGTTTGACATTGGGTTGACAACACTACCACGTAAAAAGAAAACATCTCCTGTCTCGAAATCTGTCAGTAGGCGGAGCGTTTTGACCCACCATGGGGCTGTTGAGTCAATGAAAAAAACTATACCTAAAATAATAATACCTAAGTAATAATTATCATCATCATTGGCGTAATAGCCCCATGATGGGCCAAGACCGTTTATGATAGATGTTTTTCTTTTTACGGGGTAGGGTTGTCAGCCTAGGCCCAACAGTCATAAATTAGAATGGGACATATGACTTAAAGTGGATTCCGAACCACTACAAACATCCATTGCACTGCCGGGACTCGAACCCAAAAACTGTCGCTCCAAGCGCCGGAGCGCTAGCCCTTCAGCCATCAGTCCCTAAATAATAGCTATAATAACCTAAATAATAATCTTTGACAACTATAGAGAAAGACGTAACAAGTTGCATTTCATGGACAATACTTCTACTAGCTCTAATAAGTAGAGACAATAACAATTTTCAATTTGACCTACACTGAAAAGACTACAAATCCAGTTACGGAAACGAGTTTGATTTTAGTTTCCCTTTTATTTAAAATAAAAAAGAAGCCTGTTTTAAGATGTAATTTTTTTTTTAAAGTAAATACTTCACCTAAAATAATAATGATATCCTTTGACAACTATAAGTTTTAATACTTTCAAGTTGCATTTAAAGGATAATACTTTAGGAGTGACTGGCTCTCAGGGCCACAAATTTCGGGTTCTAGTTCTAGTGGTACCATGGATGTCTGTAATGGTTCGGAATCCTTTTTAAACCGTAGGTCCCTGTCTAAAATGGCTGTTGGGCATTGAGTTGAGAACCCTACCCTACCTTAAGAACATCTCCTGTCCCGTAATCTATCAGTAGGCGGACCGCTTTGGCCAGCCATGGGCCTGTTGTGTCAATGAAGAACGCTTTACCTAAAATAATAATGCCTATATAAAAAACTAATAATAACGATCATTATCATTTTCACAACAGCCTCATAGTTGGCCAAGGCTGTCTGCCTCATGGCAGATTACAAGACGAGAGATGTTTTCTTTTTACAGAGTAGGGTTTTCAGCACTACACCCAACGCTCAACAGCCATATTTGACCAGGACGGTTTAAAGTGGATTCCGACTCCCTATAGACATGTAGCACCGAGCGCCAGTCATTCGGCCATCAGCCCCAAATAATAGAGTGTGTCTGCATAACGTTTTTTTTATCGTTCTATATTTTTTTTCTTCCTAGTGCGCATGCTCATAGGAGTAGCTCACTAGTGCAGTATTACAGATACGCATGCGCAATAGGTACAATGTTTCCTATGAGCATGCGTGCTAGGAAGAAAAATATCGGACGATAAAAAAACGTTATGCAAAAACTCTCTAAAAACTATAATAACCTAAATAATAATCTTTGACAACTATAGAGAAAGACGTAACAAGTTGCATTTCATGGACAATACTTCTACTAGCTCTAATAAGTAGTGAGAATAACAATTTCCAATTTGGCGTAAGCTGAAAAAGACTACGAAATTCCAATGGATCATGTATATTTAATTACGGAAACGATTCAAACGCGGGACTTTCTTTTGCGTGATCAGAACAATCACACTTAAATGCATCTGCACATAAGTTGCCATTATTTAAATGTGGGGACAGGATTATAGCAATTGCCCTCTTGGCAAAATGCCATTCATTGCATTGTCATAAAATATACGATTCATTGTTGAGCATTTGTAAAACTATGGTGGATTTTTCTCCCGATGTTGTGACAGTTGTCATTAATTCACCCCAATTATAAAAAAATTGTGACGCTATAATATAGCCATCTATTTGGACAGAAAGTGTTTCTTTTCTTTTTCAAATTTCTTTTATCTGAATTGGCAGCAATTCAATGCAAAGTATGCAAGTATAAAAATAAAAATACGTTTTAGACATCTTATTTGTGCACTTTTTTCCGAAATTTATAAATGAAAAACAAATAAAAAAAATAAAAAAATATGTACAGCAGATTACGATAAATATTTTTTGCGGTTCATAAAAATAAAATTTAACGAAAACGTTAATCAAACAGCGCTTCGTAAATCACGTACAAAAGAAAAATAATGGATTTACAATATGTTTTGAAGATACATAAGTGGAAAAATATCGACACATTTTGTTTTCCGATTTTAATGTGTGATCAAATGACCTCAAATAGCTAAACAGACACGACGGTGACAGTCCATACTCAAAACAAGAATATATAAAAAAAATTTTTAAGTTAATTCCTACTTTTTGTCCACTCTATTGCAAAAAGTCCTTTATAAATAATTTTCATTCATTTTTTTAAGTTTATCTGGCGCCCTCTATTGGTAGATACATGCAACTTAAATCTAAAAAATAAAATAAAATTAATTCATTAAATTTAATTACTGAATTAATATTTGAAAAAACTGTATTATCATCCAGTGTCAACCACTACAAGTTCAAAAAACTGTATTCGAACTCGAGTGAATGAATGAAAAGTACTTTATGAACGATTGAACATTTGAACAAGATATATATAGGGAGAGTGTGAGCTAATAGAAGGATTAATTCCTTTTTTTAAGTTTATCTGGCGCCATCTATTGGTAGATACATGCAACTTAAATCTAAAAGAAAACTAAAATGAATTAATTAAATTTAATGAATGAATTAATATTTGAAAAAACTGTATTCACATCCAGTGACATTCACTACAAGTTGAAAAAAAATGTATTTGAACTCGAGTGGATGAATCAGAAGTATTTTATGAACGATTGAAAATTTGAACAAGATATATGTAGGGAGCGTGTGAGCTAATAGAAGGAAATGAATGATAGTGTTTAATAACTCAGTTAGTAGCACAGCCCATTGTTGTACTAATGTAATTCGAAAATCTGTCAAGGTTTCAGGAAGAGGGTTAAGTTGCAACCAAAAAAAATTCCAAACATGCTAAATCACACCGAAGTCCGGAAAACAAGAAGACCAACACATACACTTAGCAGCCTAATTATGCATTAACCTTTCACTGATTAGCTTTTTCAATTCATTCTATTATCTCACACTCTCCCTATATATATCGTGGTCAAATTTTCAATCGTTCATAAAATACTTTTTATTCATCCACTCAAGTTCAAATACATTTTTTTTCAACTTGTAGTGGAGGACACTGGATGTGAATACAGATTGTTCAAATAATAATTCAGTAATTAAATTAAATTTATTTATTTTAGTTTTATATGGGAGAAATATTCATATATTCCCGCTGTTCTTTCTTCTCATCTGTTCATCATTAATTAATTATTTTATTCATTCAATTATTAATTTTTTTTATTCATTTAATTATTAATTATTTTTATTCATTTAATTATTAATTATTTTTATTTCATTATCAAATATTTTTATTATTCATTTAATTATTAATTATTTTTATTTCTTTATCAAATATTTTTATTATTCATTTAATATATATTATTTAATTTTTTAAATAATGTAACTACAAATTGGCAATACTATAAATAATCGTCCGATTTTAATTTAGCTCATTTTTCTGGATATTATTATTCTTAATTTTTTACGTTTGAAATTTGAAACGATCGCTTTTGAGTATTCTTGTTAATGTATTCTTTATTTTTTAATTTTAAATGATCAAAAAGTTTTTAATTAAATTTGAAATATTTTTTTCCTTTCTAATGCAGCTGGCAAACACTTAGACAGCTTGGTCTTGGATGCCTTGAGGCAAGTGCTGCACCGACGTTACTCACTTTGCACTACCCAGGGGGCATGTGCAGTGTGAAGATATGCTACGGACGCGAGTAAAACTACCCTCACAACGCTCTACGATCCTATTAAAGACCGAGACCTACGGTTTAAAGTGGATTCCGAACCACTACAAACATCCATGACAATGCCGGGACTCGAACCCGAAACCTGTGCTACCGAGCGCCAGAGCACTAGGCACTCGGCCATCAGGTCCCTGACTGATTAACTATCAAATACATAATTAATCATAAATCTTATTTATCATAAAACTGTTTGTATATTAGGTATACATATTTCTTATAAAGTGTAACACCAAAAGATTAGATTTAAAAAGCACATAAGCATACTAAAAAAGGCAAATAAATCTAAACCAGAAAGTTCTGTTATTTTTCCTCCTTATTTATATAAGAGTAAGTAGTTGATTTCGCAGAGGCAAACGAAAGCCTAAAACTAACATCAAACTACACACCGAATTAAAGGTGCTGGAGAATTCTAAAATAATTTTAAATGATATAAAAAGAAAATAGTATTCTTTATATAAGGAAACTCGAATGGAGTTTTTCTTTATTCAAATCCTTCTATTAGCCTCACACTCTCTCTATATATATCTTGTTCAAATTTCCAATCGTTCATAAAGCACTTTTTATACATCCACTCACGTTCAGATACATTTTTTTGAACTTGTAGTGGATGCCACTCGATGTTAATACAGTTTTTTTCAAATATTAATTCAGTAATTAAATTTAATTCATTAATTTTAGTTTTTTTCACATTTAAGTTGCCTATATCTACCCATAGACGGCGCCAGACAAACTTAAAAAAATGAAAATTATTTATAAAGTGAAATTCTGCAATAGAGTGTGAAAAAAAGTAGGAATTGACTTTAAATTTTTTTTTATATTACTTGTTTCTCATTAAATTTTCAATTTCGTACCGGATCCAATTTAGAACATACACAGGAGCACTTAATTCACATTCACTCTTTAGTTTATTCAAATACAAAATAGAAAACTGAAAGAAGTAAAAAAAAAAAATACTCATAACAAAAACAGGAATTCAATTTTCGCAGCGTAAAATCTTGACGAGTTTTTTATGCAAAAATGGAGTTTTTTCATGCATTGGGTAATGCGTATTAATTCTACAGAAAAAAAATTAATTAAAGCACTTTTATTCTGAGAAATATATTTTATGAAACGCCGTACTGCAATATCGTATAAGTTAAGGGCTGCGCATATTTTTTTTTCAGTCAAGATACATAAACTTACAAATAACAAAATTAACAGACATAAAATGTAAAAAGCGTAAAAAATAAGTAAATAAATAACTTCTTGTGAAAGAAATTCATTTAAATTATTCTAGATATTTTTTTTTTTTCCAAACGCCATTATAAAACGAGAGATGTCAAACAAATGGGTAAAATATTAGGTTGGGGAAAAAGAAATCCATTATTTTTTCGATAGATGGCTGTAGTGATCGATATCACGTAAAGTATCAATTAAACAATTTCAGATTTATGCTCGTTAGAAAGGTGGCACTTAGTACTAAAATAATTCTTTTTCTGTTTTTTGTTTGGTCCATTCAGTTGGGAGTTACAGGGTGTTAAAAATGGAAGTGAACAAAGAGAAAATTCGGTACATTTTACAGTCTTTCTTTGACAAAGGCGAAAATGCAAGCCAGGCGGCTAAAATTGTGAATGGTGTTTATGGTTCCGATACTGTAACAGCCAATTATGTGCAATTTTGGTTTCGTAGATTCCGTTCAGGAATTTTTGATGTTAAAGATGCACCTCGCACAGGTAGGCCGGTCGTCGAAAATGTCGATAAAATCGGAGAAATGATCGAAGTTGACCGGCATGTTAGCAGTCGTAACATCGCCCAGGAGCTAAAAATCGACCATAAAACAGTTTTAAACCATTTACACAAAGCTGGATTCAAAAAGAAGCTCGATGTTTGGGTGCCACACCAATTAACAGAAAAACATGATGGATCGAATTTCCATCTGCGAAGCCTTGGCCAAACGGAATGAGATAGACCCATTTCTTAAACGGATGGTGACTGGAGATGAGAAATGGATCACATACGATAACCCTGTGCGAAAACGATCGTGGTCAAAGAGCGGTGAAGCACCTCAAACGGTGGCCAAACCAGGACTAACGGCCAGGAAGGTTCTGTTATGCATTTGGTGGGACTGGAAGGATTATTTATTATGAGTTGCTTCCATATGGCCAAACGCTAAATTCTGATCTCTACTGTCAACAACTGGACCGTTTGAAGATAGCGATTGACCAGAAACGGCCAGAATTGGCCAACAGGAGAGGTGTCGTGTTCCACCAGGACAACGCTAGGCCACACACATCTACAGTGACTCGCCAGAAACTTCGGGAGCTTGGTTGGGAAGTCTTAATGCATCCGCCATACAGTCCGGACTTGGCACCAAGCGATTATCATCTTTTCTTGCATTGCAAAATTTCTTTAATGATAAAAATTGGCATCTAGGGAGGATTGTGAAAATCGACTACTAGAGTTTTTTGCAAATAGAGACCAGGACTTCTATGAGAGGCATTATGAAGTTACCTTTAAAATGGCAACAAATCATACAACAAAACGGGGCATATTTGACCCAAATCGGACAATCCGAAGCATGTTAAATAAAGTCCTGAAGTTCATATAAAAATAATGGATTTCTTTTTCCCCAACCTAATATATTACAAAGTTACATATATATATAGTTTAAATAAATAAGTTATACATAAATATCATTTATAAATGTAAATAATAAGGAAAAATAAATTCAAAATTCAAAATCAAAAAGAATTTATCACTCAATCTTGGTGAATAAATTACTTGCGAACGAAATGCATATAAATTATTTTAAATATTTTATTTCTGTTCGTCATTATAAAATGAGTTTGAGTTTGGATTGTCGCTCTACGGTTATCTCGTGAACACGACGGCTAAACAGACCGGGACTTGCAGCTTTAAGTGGATTCCGAACCACTAATGAACATTCATGCCACCGCCAGGATTCGAACCTGAAGCCTGGGATACCAAAGGCCAGAGCGGTAGCTACTAGGATTATAAAAAGAGAGATATATACGTATGTATTACGTATGCGTACTTTTTATGTTTGCATTTTTTTACGTACGCGTTGTTTTTTAATTAATAGCGATTATCTTATTTTCATTTAATTTTTTGGAAACTTGGTGCATCTAATTGGAAATTTTTGTAATTTGTTTAAAAAGTTAGTTGTTAAATTAATTAGCTATAGATTGTATACATATTTTTTTAAATATTTGATAATTTAATAAACAGTAATCATATTGACAGATTAACCATTGTATTATTGGATCGATTTTTAGAGGACCTGACGATCGATTGACTAGCGCTCTGGCGCTCGGTGGCACAGGTTTCGGGTTCGAGTCCCGGCGGTGGCATGAATGTTTCTAGTGGTTACCAAACCCGATGACTGTAGATCGTTGGGCGTACAGCTAACAACCCTACCCCATGTAGAGAAAACATCCGTTGTCTAGAAATCTGCCAGTAGGTAGATGGACTTGGCCCACCATAGGGCCGTTGGGCCAGTGATGACGATGATGATGAAGAAGATGATTGATTTTTAGTTTTATAATAAATAATAATTACGATGAATTATGTAATTCACAGTTATAAACAGAACTAACTATTGGTATGTAACTATATATAACGTATAACACATAAAATTAGATTTAAAAAGCACATAATCATACTAAAAGAAAAGGGTAAACAATTCTAAATTATGAAGTTTTGTTATTTTTTCTCCTTATTTATTTAAGAGGGTCTTATGACCGAGTTACTTGCGCTCGGTGCCACAGGGTTTCCAGTTTGAGTCCTGTTGCCATGGGTGTGTTAATCTTAAAATTAGATTTAAAAGGCATATAAGCATACTAAAAAAATGCAAATAACGCTAAATTATAAAGTTTTGTGTTTTTTTCAATTCCTTCTATTAGCTCATACTCTCCCTATATATATCTTGTTCAAATTTTCAATAGTTCATAAAATACTTTTAATTTAATTTACCCACTCAAGTTCAAATATATTTTTTTGAACTTGTAGTGGATGACATTGGATGTTGATACAGTTTTTTCAATTATTAATTCAGTAATTAAATTTAATTCATTAATTATAGTTTTTTTAGATTTAAGTTGCATATATCTACCCATAGATGGCGCCAGATAAACTTAAAAAAATGAATGATAAATATTTATAAAGGACTTTGTGCAATAGAGTGAAAAAAAAGTTGGAATTGACTTTAATTTTTTTTTATATTACTTGTTCTCCTTATTTATTTATTTATTATGACCGAGTTACTTGTGCTCGGTGCCACAGGTTTCGAGTTTGAGTCCTGTTGCCATTCTATCTTAAAATTAGATTTAAAAAGCATATAAGCATACTAAAAAAATGGAAATAACGCTAAATTGTAAAGTTCTGTGCTTTTTTTCTCCTTATTTAACTAAGAAAAAACATTTGATTTTGCAGAGGTAAATGAAAGGCAAAAACTACCGTCAAACTACACACCGAATTAAACATGCTAGAGAATTCTAAAATAATTCTTTATGTAAGAAAACTCGAATAGAGTTTTTCTTTTTTCCTCATTAAATTTTCAATTTCGTACCGGATCCAATTTAGAACGTACATTGAAGCACTTAATTCGTATTCACTCTTCAGTTTTCTATTTTGTATTTAAATAAACTAAAGTAGAAAAAAATACTAATAACAAAAACAAGAATTTAATTTTCGTGACGTAAAATCTTGACTAGTTTTTTTATGCAAAAAAGGAGTTTTTTCTCATGCATTGGGTATTAATTCTACGAAAAATAAATAAATTAGGGCACTTTTATTCTGAGAAATATATTTTATGAAACGCCTTACTGCAATATCAGATACGTTAAGGGCTGTGTAGATTTTTTTTTTCCAGTGTAAACACATAAACTTACAAATAACAAAATTAACAAACATAAAATGTAAAAAGCGTCAAAAATAAGTGAAATAAATAATCTTCTGAAAGAAATGCAGTCAAATTACTCTAAATATTTTATCTCTTTTTCTTCCAAACGTCATTATAAAACGGGAAATGTCAAATAAATGGGTAAAATATATTGCAAAGTTGCGTACGTATTGTTTAAATAAAGGGGGGCCAATCCGAGGGCCGTCTTGAATATTTTTCAGGCCCGTGAGATTTATTACACTTTTACAAAATATATTTATTTTATAGGGCCTGAATGGACAAGTGGCTAGCACTCTGGCGCTCGGTACCACAGGTTTCGGGTTCGAGTCCCGGCGGTGCCATGGATGTGTGTAGTGGTTCGGAATCCACTTTAAGCTGTAGGTCCCGGTCTAATAGGATCGTAGAGCGCTGCGGGGGCATTGTTACTCCGCGTCCGTGGCTTATCTTCAAGTTACGCGCGACGCCTGGGTACTGCAAAGTGAGTAACGTCTGTGTAGGGCTTGCCGTAAGGCCTCCAAGACCAAGCTGTCTAAGTGTTTGTCAGCTGCATTAGAAAGAAAAAAACCTATTTATTTTACAAAGGCCACAGTAGTGAAAACCAATGCATTAAAAAAATTCATTATGTGTGCATACATATATTCAAAAATTAACTGTCGAAGTAATGAGAAAAAATTAATTTTGATTTTAAAATAATATTCTTGCGAATATAGGACAGATATTGCCTGTTTTATTTATGAGTTTATTGTTATGAGTTCGCAGAATAATTAAATTATATTCTGCGAAATCATGAAATATCTTGAAATATCTAATGTAACAAGTTCTATGCTTCATTTTAAGTGACCATCCCCAGATATGGATAGTTGACTGTTGATAGCAGAGCAAAACAGACTCTTAGTTGAAGTTGTTAGCGCTTTTCGTTCAACTTACACCTGCGAATCGTTTTTTAAACAAAATTTACCAAACGCAAAACACACTCAAACATAAAGGACGCTAATCTGAAACACTAATTACGATGTTCAAATACCTAAATTGAGATCGATTTGCAAAAGCTAAGTGAAAGAGTGGTGAAACAAATATCGCAATAGTGAAATAAATATTTTTCAATAATTTCATTTTGTGTGTATTTATATATTTTTTATATTTCATTTTTAGTCTTATATATTTCTTTACCATGTGCGTTTAGTATCATTATTATTATTATATTATCAATGTTTACATGTAAGAATAATAAACACAAAAATAATAACTCATTTTTTTTAAATTTTTCACTCCAAAAAATGTCTAAAATAGGCCTCAATCTAACTCGTATAATTTTATATGCGACCTGCGGAGTTAGGATGCATTTGCAAAGTGGCCCGCAAGATCATTCGGGTTGAAGATGATACCTCTGGTTTAAATAAATAAATAAATTATATATATATATATATATATATTTGTTATAATACAGCTGGCAAACACTTAAGCAGCTGTCTTTGATGCCTTAAAGCAAGCACTGCACCAACGTTTCTCACTTAGCACTACCCAGGAGGTGCGTGTAGCTTGAAGATAAGCTACGGACGCGGAGTAACAATATCCCCGTTCCTGTTAGACCGGGACCTACAGTTTAAAGTGGGCAACGGGCAACGGGCGTACCTGTTACGGAGTTCCAAGGTGGCTTTAAGAAGCACTATACCTCCACATCTAAAGTTAGTTAAAATATTTGCATAAAATGTATTTGCTTAAACTAAAGAATATTAATAAATAAAAATAGAACAATTTAAAATTTAGGAAAAACATCTCTTGCTTGAGAACAATTAAAGCAAGAGATCGAAAAAGCTAAAGCTATAGGTACAATTAGGAGTCCGTTGACGGCGCCCAAAAAAAAGATTCAAGATTAAAGTTAAAATTAAAACTTTTAAAAGCTAAGAATATGATAGGATAAAGTAAATGGTAGTAGCAAAACATAATAAAAACATACAAGTTTAAAGTGGATTCCGAACCATTACAAACATCCATGACACCTCCGGGACTCGAGCCCGAAACCTGTGGTAGCGAGCGACAGAGCGCTAGCCTCTCGGCCATTCAGTGTCCTTTATTTAAAAAAATATAAAGCAAAAGCAAAAGAAAAAAAATCATCAAAATTTCAAAGTCAAAAAGAATTTATCACTCAATCCAAGAAAATACTTCTTAAATTTTCTTACAATAACAACAAATGGAGAGAGGGACTTGGCAAGATTTACGCTCGGTCTATTGATTTCTGACTCTAATTATCCAAATGCGGCTTTGGTAAGGAATAAGAAAAACCCACAAAGTCGTAAGTCACAAGAGAGGAATACATTTAATATTTATACAAAGGATCATGCCCCCGGGAAGCAAAACAAGATTAGAATCCATGGTTGTTCTTCGAGATGAAGACTGAGGTTGAATTTAATTCATTAAGAATAACATGAAAAAGACATTTGAAACCTCAATGAAAAACTAAAATCCAACAAAAAGATATAGGAATTAAAAAAACATCTTCAATAATGAAAAATGTATGAAATCTTTGTTTTACAATTTATTAATGCTTGTATTTAATAATGATTAAATGATTATGATTAAATTAAATGATTATGATTAATGATTAAATTCATATTTAATTTTATGATTTTTAAATGTATACAACTCTGCATTTCAACAGAATTTTAAAAATTGTGAATTTAGAATGCTTTGTTTAATAGAAAGACCAACACTATTTTGAAGAAAAAAAACTACAATTTAAAAAAAAAAAAAAAATTATAATTCTTTCTAAGAATCAACTGTTTTAATGATTGATTCACAATCATTCTTTACGTGTTTACGTATGCTCAGTTGTTTCAGAATTTATTTCAAATGTTGAAACATCTGTGCATGCGCAATCGATTAAGATTAACAATAAACGTAAAGAAAGTAAATAAATCATTCATGTTGTTGTTGTTGTTTCTTATCCCACTTGGCTGTCCAAGCCCACAAGCCCATATGGACTCATGATTGAAGGGGAAGGAAGCAGCTTCTGTTGTGATGGAGCACCCGTAGGTAGAAGCCTGACTTTTGCTCCGTGACGCTCTTACAGTCATAGAAGACCGGGACCTACGGCTTAAAGTGGATTCCGAACCACTACAAACATCCATGGCACCGCCGGGATTCAAACCCGAAACCTGTGGCACCGAGCGCCAGAGCGCTAGACGCTCGGCCATTCAGGTCCCAAATTTGCCAACGGCACGCAGTGTTCCCAGGTGGTCACCCACCCAAGTACTGACCGCGCCCAATGATGCTTAACTTCGGTGATCTAACGAGAACCGGTATATTCAGCATGGTACGGCCGTTGGACAAATCATTCATTAAGTACAATATAAATATCGATTAAGCAAATTGTTCATTCACAAAAAAACGATTTTATATTTTATTTTTTAGATTTAATGAACGATTTTCTAATATTAAAAAATAAAATGATAATCGTTTTCAATTATTTAAACTGAAATTTTTAAATTAATACAACTCTGCATTTCAGCAGAATTAAAAAAATTATATCTAAATTTATAGAATTTTTAGAAATATTTAGAATTTATATTTATTTAATCAAATATTTAGAATATTTTGTTTAACAGAAAGACCAACAAAATTTTGAAGAAGAAAACTATAATTTAAAAAAAAAAAGAATTGTACTTCTTTTTACGAATCATTAATTTTGATGATTGATTCACTAATATTCTTTACGAGTTCACGCATGCTCAGTTGTTTCAGCATTTATTTCAAAAATTGAAACACCTGCACATGCGCAATAACTGATTAAGAATAACAACAAGCATAATTATTGAAAGTAAATAAATCATTAGTACATTATAAACGCCAATTAAGAAAATTGTTTTTTATTCACAAAGAACGATTTTATATTTTATTTTTTAGATTTAATAAACGATTTTTTAGTATTAATAAATGAAATGATTATCGCTTTCAATTACTTAAACTGAAATTTTAAATTTATACAACTCTGCATTTCAACGGAATTTTAAAAATTGTAAATTTAGAATATTTTGTTTAATAGAAAGACCAAAAATATTTTGAAGAAGGAAACTATAATTAAAACAAGTAATATAAAAAAAAAATTTTTAAAGTCAATTCCTACTTTTTTTTCACTCTATTGCACAAAGTCCTTTACAAATAATTTTCATTCATTTTTTTAAGTTTATCTGGTGCCCTCTATTGGTAGATATAGGCAACTAAAATCTAAAAAAAAACCTAAAAATTAATTAAATTTAATTACTGAATTGATATTTGAAAAAAACTGTATTCACATCCAGTGTCATCCACTAGAAGTTCAAAGAAAATGTATTTGAACTTGAGTGGATGAATAAAAAGTATTTTATGAACGATTGAAAATTTGAACAAAATATATATAGGGAGAGTGTGAGTTAATAAAAGGAATTGAAAAAAAGAATGGTACTTCTTTTTAAGAATCAATTGTTTCGATGATTGATTCACCAATATTCTTTTTGAGTTCACACATGCCCAGTTGATTCAGTATCTGTTTCAAATGCTGAAACCCCTGCGCATGCGCAATAACTGAATAAGAATAGCAAACATAATAAAAGTAAATAAATCATTAATTTAGTACAATATAAATATCGATTAAGCAAATTGCTCTTTATTTACAAAGAACGATTTTATATTTATTATTTAGAATTAATAAACGTTTTTTTAATAATAATAAATAATTAAAATGATTATCTCATTCAATTATTTAAATTGAAAATTTTAAATTTATACAACTTTGCATTACAACAAAATTTTAAAAATTGTAAATTTAGAATATTTTGTTTAATAGAAAGATCAATAATATTTTGAAGAAGAAAACTATAATTAAAAAAAAAAATAGAATTGTACTCCTTTTTACGAATCAATTGTTTTGATGATTGATTCACTATAATTCATATTAATATTCTTTATTATATTTATATTATAAAGAATATGATAATATATTTATTTTTATATTTATTATTATTATTATTAAATTATATATTTATAATATAATAAATATAAATATTAATAATATAATATTTATATAATAATAATATTCTATATTCTACATATTCGTTATTATTATTATATTATAATTATTATTATATTTATTTCTTTATATAATTCATTCTTAATATCCTTTATAAGTTTACGAATGCTCAGTTGTTTCAGTATTTATTTCAAATGGTGATACACCTGCGCATGCTCAATAACATTAATAACTGTGCATGCGCGATAAAAACAGGCATAGTGAAAGTAAATCAATCATTTAGTGCTTGATCTTTATTCAGAAACAACGAATTTTTATTTTATTGTTTAGAATAAATAAACAGTGTTTTATATGAATAAATAATTAAAATTATTATCTCTTTCAAATCATTCAAACTGAAAGTTTTAAATTTATGCAATTCTGCATTTCAACAGAATTTTAAAAATTGTATATTTATATCGCCTTTTTTAAATCTTCCATCAAATCGCAAATAATATTTGGATTAAAAAAATAGAAAAACGTTGTATTGAATAAATATATACTACGAATTTTCTCCTTTTTGGGTTGATAAATGGTACACTTAGATCCTATATGACAGAAATCCGTTAAAAGCGTTCGTTTCGAATGCCGAAACAGATCAGCAGACGAAAATAACTGATTAAGAATGGCAACAACCATGATGTAAAAAAAAAAATAAATCGTTTGGTAGCATATAAATGTCGTTTTTTATTTTCCGAGAGGCTAACAAATAGCTAGAATAAACTTACCTCGGTAGCTCTCGCCAAGTGTCGTTCTAACTGTAATCTTTCCTTTGAAGATTGTCGAATGATGTTTTGCAGTTCCGAGACATTCCGGTAGAGGCTTCCCTAAAGGGAATAAAAAAAAAAAGAAAAGAATGAAAATAAAATAAGAACAATTCGAACAAAATTTGTCCCACCAAATAAACAATGCTATAACTAGGAAAACGTGGACTGAATTGGAAATGAAGTGAATTAAACTTCACCCTTTCAGGCGATAGTTTGTTGTTCCGTTTTTTTCCCTCGTATTTCTTCGATCTCTTTAAGATTCTATTAAACATAAAAAAAAATTATTATCTTTCAATATATGCATTCAAAATTTTTTGAATGCATATATGGAAATATATTACACATTCCAGTCACATTAATGTGACTGTCAAAAGCCAGAATAACCACATTTGGCAGAGCGGACGAAACAACAACGGTTATCGGAGAGCAACGATTGAAATGCTTTCCGTTGCCCTAGGACATCCTTTATATAGACTCCGCTGGAATGTGCTGCCACCTGCCTTTTGTGATTGGTTATTTCACGTGGACGTCGAAAGTAGGTGGTGGTAACATTAATGTGACTGGAAGGTGTATTATTATTTATTTTATGATTTTAAAATGCGCAAAAACACAAATATTTTAACCTGTTTTCGTAAATGCACACATCGTTGAAATTAAATTGATTAAGCATTTTATCTGTTTTCTTTAGAAGGTGTATGTTATGTTTATAAATAACTTTATGAAACTTTAATGGAAATATGAATGAAATATGAAACTTTAATGGGCCTATAATTTTGTTACTGTTTTAAAATAGAATTTGATAATTGATTTTGAAATAATATTTAACAATTTTAGCGTGCGTATGATTATTGTTATAATTCCAAACAAGTAATATAAAAAAAAAAAATTAAGTCAATTCCTACTTTTTTTCACTCTACTGCAGAATGTCCTTTATAAATAATTTTCCTTTATTTTTTAAGTTAATCTAGCGCCATCTATTGGTGGATACATGCATTTTAAATCTAAAAAAATAAAATTAATTAAATTTTATTACGGAATTAATATTTGAAAAAACAGTATTAACATCAAGTGTCATCCACTACAAGTTAAAAAAAAATGTATTTGAACTTGAGTGGATGAATAAAAAGTATTTTATTAACGATTGAAAATTTGAACAAGAGATATATATAGGGAGAGTGTGAGCTAATAGAAGGAATTGAAAAAAGAAGTAGAGATGATTAAAATATGATGTTAGCATTAAAAAAAGCTTCAATTTATTTCAAATAATATAGTGACAGATAGACAATATAGTAAGAGTTTTAAGAGGCACTTTATGCTTTCAAGCATAACTCAAGCACTAATGAATGTTCTGATGTGAAATTTCACACAGATGCCAATTAACCTAAAAAAAAAAAAAAAAAAAAATTGAAATTCCATAAGGACCGGGAAATTTAAATTGAAAACTTGTCTTACTTTTTGGACACAGCAGTACTCTTTGGCGCATTATTGTTGTTTAGCACTTTTTATGTGGATAAAATAATTTTTAAAAAGCAATCAGAAAGGGGAATTGTTTATAATGAAAGATGGCTTTGAACTGGAAAATTTACAGGAAAATAAATTATAGTTTAAAAAAACTAAAAAACACGCTTTTAGAGTAATCACACTAAAAAGTAAAAAATAATTGTTAACATAATAAAATTGATGAGAAAATGAATGTCACTGTTCTAAAAGCGTGGGGTGCTCGATATCAATCGTTATAATTTCTCACTAGTTTCATTCGAAATGCAGAGTTAGTTTAAAAATGTCACACAAAGCACCCCACGCTTTCAGAACAGTGACATTCATTTTCTCGTCAGTCATTTTATTCTTATGTTAACAATTATTTTTTTACTTTTTAGTTTGATTAACTCTAAAGGCGTGGGTTTTTTTGTGTTTTTAAACTATAATTTATTTTTTACTTTTTAGTTTGATTAACTAAAACGTATTTTTAAACTATAATAAATAAATGAGATCCCTGTAATGAGGACTGGAACTATAGTTCTTACAATAATTTAATTTTGAGTAAAACAAAGGCTAAATGCGAATAGGTCGAGCCAGCCAGGATTCGAACAGGGAATCTCCTGATTCGCAGTCAGGCACGTTATCCGTTGTGCCACTGTCCCACGTAAGTTTGAATGTCTTGGGTACTTTCATTTTACATGGATTAAATTGATCTTCATAAGTTAAAATAAAATCTCTCATCCTGGCGATCTTAATCATGATGAGATAATAAACTTATCAAAATATTTTAGTGTCGTCGGTCCTTGATAAGTCTATAACGTTTAAATTAAATCTGATAGCTTAATGTATGGCAAAATCGAGACCAAAGAGTCAGTTACAAAGAAACATACAGGTGAAACTAATAAAAGCGTATTGAAAAGTAACTGTATTTATTTTTATATCTGGACACATAATACTCTGGAAAACCACGGGAGCAGCTGGAAATCTTTTAAGACGCACCCTTTGAGAACTACTAATTTAGAGTGGTGAATGGTGCACTATTGTGGGAACTATTTTCCTTCCTGACAATCTCTGAGTTACATTAGTTCTTCTTCACTTAACAACTGGTCCCTAACTGTACCGAATTTTTAATTTAAATTATTTTAACTTTATTTTTTTTATCTTACTTTTTATTTATTTTTAGAGTACCATTTTTTAAATTTTCAGAAATTTAATTTTTACCATTTACTAACATTAAGTAGCCAATTAAAAATCGTAAATTTTATATATGAATTAAGATGAGGAGGTTAAGGGGTCTATCCCCATTGGTACTCCGTAATCCGTACGCCAGTTGGCAATTACCGCTTAATGTAAGATGATCACAGTGTACTATTTGCAGACAGCGGAGTTTCTATAGGTTACAATGGAAATTTTTTAACAATGAAAATTGCATAAAATCTATCACTCTTAAATTCTAGGAAATACTCCTTGGCGCATTAGCGCTGTTTGGCGACGTTTTATGTGGATAAAAGAAAAAAAAGCAATCAGAAAGGGCATTTGTTTATAATGAAAATCCTCTTTGAACGGGAAAATTGACACAAAAAGGTCAACTATATTTATTCAATTCCTTCTATTAGCTCACACTCTCCCTATATATATCTTGTTCAAATTTTCAATCCTTAATAAAATAATTTTATTCATCCACTCAAGTTCAAATATATATTTTTTAATTTGTAGTGGATGACACTGGATGTTAATACAGTTTTTTCAAATAATAACTCATTAATTAAATTTATTTAACTAATTTTAGTTTTTTTTTACATTTAAGTTACATATATCTATCATTAGATGGCGCCAGATAAACTTAAACAAATGATGAAAGTTATTTATAAAGGACTTTTTGCAATATAGGGGGAAAAAGTAGGAATTGATCAAACTTTTTTTTTATATTACTTTTTTTTTATCTGGACACATATTTCTCTGGAATACCAATAGGCACTGGAAATATTCTCTGCACCCTTTAAGAACCACTGATTTAGAGTGCTGAATGGTGCACTACTGTGGGAATTATTTTCTTTTCCTGATGATTTCTGAGCTACATTAATCTACATTAGTTCTTCTTTAACGTAGCTTAATGTATATATCGGTTATAAAATAAATACCACAAACTACAACTTACAGACAGCGGAGTCTCATAGATTACAGTGAAAATATTCTTCAACAATGAAAATTGTAGACTATACCACCCATAGTTTCTCCGAAATACTGTTTGGCGCATTATCGCTGTTTGGCGACTTTTTATGTGGATAAAAGAACGGGAAAAAGCAATAAGAAAGGGCAGTTGTTTGTAATGAAATCAATCTTTGAACGGGAAGATCGGCAAGAAAAAGAATAACTATATTTTTATACCCGGACACATATTTTTCTGGAATACCACGCTGGGCCTGGAAAACTTGTAGGACGCACCCTTTGAGAACCACTGATTTAGAGTGGTGAATAGTGCTCCATTTTGGGAACTATTTTCCTTCCTTGACAATTTCTGAGCTATACTAGTTCTTCAGTTAACACTATATTACAGTTCTACAATTAGTATCAGATGTTTAACTCCACTAACTGTAGTACTTACAGACAGCGTCATAAGACAGTCTCATAGACTGCAATGTAAATTTTTTTCAACAATGAAAATTACATAGACGCTACCACTACTAGTTTCTCGGTAATATTATTTGGCACATTATCGCAGTTTGTCGACTTTTTATGTGGATAAAAGAAAAAAAAAAGCAATCAGAAAGGGCATTTGTTTAATTCCTTCTATTAGCTCACACTCTCCCTATATATATCTTGTTCAACTTTTCAATCTTTAATAAAATACTTTTTATTCATCCACTCCAGTTCAAATACATTTTTTTTTGAACTTGTAGTGGATGACACTGGATGTTAATACAGTTTTTGCAAATATTAATTCAGTAATTAAATTTAATTGATTGATTTTAGTTTTTTTTTAGTTTTAGATTTAAGTTGCATATATCTACCAATAGATGGCGACAGATAAACTTAAAAAAATGAATGAAAATTATTTACAAAGGACAATATAGTGACAAAAAGTAGGAATTGACTTTAATTTTTTTTTTATATATATTACTAGTTTTTATATCTGGACGCATATTTTTCTGGAATTCCACAGGGCGCACCTGGAAATATAGGTCACACAGTAGCGCACCCTTTGAGAACCATTACGTTAGCGTCTGATGTGTATTTGACGTTCATGTATTATATTCATCTTTGGTTTTTAAAATTCTTTCAATATTAAAAGTTCAACAAGAAATTAGGCCATCAAACAACTAAATAAGAATTATGTATAAAGAAGTCATACGTTT
>BPLQ01009797.1:0-97500 GCA_021605075.1 Caerostris darwini | reverse complement strand
CTGACATGGCTTCGTGACGCTGAAGAAAGAGGGCAGTGTCTTCAGGGAGAACTCTTAAGGCTCGTGCTCACCAAGGCGAGAAGATGCAAGCGAAAAAATTTGACCAATCAGTAGCCTCACCGCAGTCGCTTGAAACCGGTTTGCAGTCCGCCGCTTGGAGTTGCCCAACTTTCAACTCGAAGCGGTTTTTCACTAGGCGTAATGCTATTTCTGACGTTTCGCTGTGAAGGGGTCGAAAAAATTTTGTCGCTTGCCTCTTGAATCTTCACGTCTCTCGCCTCGGTGGGAACGAGCCTTTAGGGGGACAACCTCGCATTTGTGTATTGTATGGGAGAAAACCCGGAACTCTCCCACCAGGTAAACCGACTATCGCGGCAAAATACTGAACGTCACTAAAGCCATAGAGTCTCCTCGTTTTCTGAAACAGTGTTTACAACAAAGCCGCCAGGATGGAACCTCTGCCCCATTGCTCACCAACGGTGCATGTTGCCACTGAGCCTAGAGTCGAACCAAAACCGATTTTAAATCTGAACTGGAACAAAACCAAGTCGAAGTAAAATCCCCTTTCTAGATATAAAGCAAAATAAACAGCAAGGAAACCCTTTCCAGTGGTTAAGTGAGAAGACCCAGGTGGTCTCAAAACAATACATGGAAAATTTAAGACAAATTTACTTTTATGTCTATGTTTACATACAGATACAAAGACTTCACTGTGAAAGGAAAAATTCTTAAAAAATGCTTCATTAGGAACTTTAAAAAAATCTTTTTTGTCCCCAAATTGGAAGAATATTACAAACATTATCTTTTAACTGTAAATACACAAAAAAATAATAAATTAAATAATGGATCTGGATTTAATTGCACTAGGCACAATTCTAGGGTATAAAATATTATTTTACGGCTTAATTTATTATTTTTAATCAAAACTGAGCAATAAATTTCCTTAATTAGTTGTCATTCACTAAAAAAAAAAAAATAAATAAATAAATAAAAGTTAGGGATTTAAAATAATTTTTAAATATTAAATTTAGTCGTATAATAATTTTTTAAATAATCCTATAACTGTTTTTATGGGCCTTGAAGTGACATGTGTATTGTTGTCGTTGTTTCATGTCCCACTTGGTAGACAGCAACATCTAGACCAAGTCCAAGAACCCGTGTGGTCTCATGGACGGAGGGAAAGGGGCAGCTTCTGTAGGGATGGAACACCCGTAGGTAGAAGTCCGACTTGGCCCCGTGACGCTGAAGAAGGAGAGCAGTGCCTTCCGGAAGGACTTTTAAAGGTAACAATCCCGCATGTGCGTATCGAATGAGAGAAAACCCTTAAAACACTCCCACGAGACAGTCTAACTAACGCGGCAAGATGCGAAACATCCCACAGGTTACCGAGTCTCATCGTTATTTGAAACAATAGAGAGTTTTTGCATACCGTACGTTAGTCGCTTGCTCAGTTTCCTATGAGCATGCGCGCTAGGGAGAAAAAGCTAACGGACGTCCTACGGTAACTAACGTACGGTATGCAAAAACTCTCTAATGTCTACAGCAAAGCCGCCAACGGATTGTACCTCAGCCCTAATGCTCACCACTGAGCCACGAGTCGGGCAAAAAAAGATCTTAAATATGAAGTGGAATAAAATCAAAAAGAAATAAAACTACATTTTTAGATACAAAGATACAAAGCAAAATAAACAGCAAGGAAAAGCTTTCCAATGGTTAAGGTAGAAGACCCAGGTGGTCTAAGAAGAAATACGTTGAAAATTTAAGGCAAACAAATTTCCTTTTATATCTATGTTTACATGTCTTCTTTAAATTCAGGCGCCAGTGAAAAGAAACAGAAACAAAGACTTCACTGGGAAAGGAAGAAAGAACCTTAACAAAATCTGCTTTTTTCTCCCGTGTTAGAGAAAAAAAACATTCACGCTTTTCAGACAGACACGCTTTTCATTTTTACTAGTAGATACAAAATAATAATAATAATAATGAATAAAATAATAGTCTGGATTTAATTGCACACAAGGGAAAATTCTAGTATGAAAAGTGTTGTTGTTGTTGTTTCTTATCCCACTTGGCTGGCCAAGCCCACGAGCCCATATGTACTCATGATTGAAGGGGAAGGAAGCAGCTTCTGTTGTGATGGAGCACCCGTAGGTAGGAGCACCCGTAGGTGATGGAGCACCCGTAGGTAGAAGCCTGACTTTTGCTCCGTGACGCTCTTACAGTCATAGGAGACTGGGACCTACAGCTTAAAGTGGATTCCGAACCACTACAAACATTCATGGCACCGCCGGGATTCGAACCCGAAACCTGTGGCACTGAGCACCAGACACTCGGCCATTCAGGTCCCAAATTTGCCAACGGCACGCGGTGTTCCCAGGTGGTCACCCACCCAAGTACTGGACCGCGCCCAATGATGCTTGACTTCGGTGATCTAACGAGAACCGGTATATTCAGCATGGTACGGCCTTTGGCTAGTATTTCGGTTTGACGGAAATATTTAAAAAAAATTATTGATCTTTTTAAATTTGAAATAAAATAATCCAAAAAGAACAATAAATTTTCTTAATTAATTTCCATTCTTAGAAATAAGAATTTCGAACAAGGACGTTGTTAGAAATAAAAAAAAATATTTTAAAACTCTAATTTCTTAGAAATAAGGATTTTAAAATAATTTTTTATTTGACTTGAATGATATTTTTATTTTTTATTTGATATTATTGAATAATTTTTTATTTTATAATTTTTTATTTATTTTACTACTTATTTCCTTGACTTTTTTATTTGACTCACAATTTTTTATTTTTTATTTGATTCGATTTTTTTATTTGAACTTATTATTTTAAAACCCTAATTTCAAAGTCAAATAAATGAAATTTTATTTTACTGATTTGGATAATTTAATGATTCAAATGCATTAAATTATTTTTTAATAAGGATATTGGAAAAGTCTTACTGCCGCCATAACAAATTCATTATCTTAATGAACTTTTTTCTCTCAGAATTTACGAAGGTTAGAATAATTTTTATGAGTCTTAAAAGAGACACGTTTGTTGCTGTTTCTTATCCCACTTGGTCGACAGCAACATCTAGACCAAGTCCATGAATCTGTGTGATCTCATGGAGGGAGGGAAAGGGGGCGACAGCTTCTGTTGTGATGGAGAACCCGTAGGTAGAAGTCTGACTTGGCTCCGTGATTCCGAAGAACAAGGGCAATGCCTTTCGACAGAACTTTTAAGGGGGAACTATCCCGCATTTGCATATCGTATGGGAGAAAACTCGGAAAACTTCCACAAAGTAGTGCAGCTCACGAGACAAGATGCTGGGCATCACAAACGCTGTCGAATCTGCTCGTTTTTTGAAACAGTGTCTATAACAAAGCCGCCAGCGGATTAAACCTCAGCTCTAATGCTCACCAGTGGCACATGTTGCCCACTGAGCCACTAATAGAGCAAAAACAGATCTTAAGTCTGAAATGGAATAAAACCAAGTCGAAGTAAAACCACCTTTTTAGATACAAAGCAAAATAAACAACAAGGAAAACCTTTCCAGTGTCTAAGTTAGAAGACCCAGGTGGTCTAGGAACAACTATGTGGAAAATTTAAAGACAAATAAATTTTCTTTTATATATGTCTTCAGTAAATTCTAGCGACATAGAAAAGAAACCGGAGCAAAAACTCAGCTAGGAAAGGAAAAAAAATCTTAAAGAAGCATCGTCAAGAACTTTAAACAAAATCTGTTGGTTTTTCCCCACATTGGAGGAATATTACAAACTTGTCATTTTTATTGCAGATACACAAAAAAAAAATAATAATACATTAAATAAGGGTTCTGAATTCAATTGCACACTAAGGACATGTCTAGGGAGAAAAATATTATTTTAAGATTTAATAGAAATCCTTTAAAAACTGTTGATCATTTTAAATTAAAAAAAAAGTTAAAAAAAAAAATTAAATAGTAAATTTTCTTAATTAGTTATCATTCACTAAAAAAAACTAAATTTCTTAGAAGGATTTCTAAATAAGGGTTTTCTTAGATATAAAAAATATTTTAAGACCTTTATTTCTTAAAAATTAGGGGTTTTTTTTTTATTTGATTTATGATACAATTACATTCCACTCTTTTTTAATAAGGATATTGGAAAAGCCTTACCATCTACATGACAAATTCATTATATTTATAAGCTTTTTCCCCTAAGAATTTGCGAGAGTCAGAATTATAATAATTTTTATGGGCATGCTTGTTGTTGCTGTTTCTTATCCCACATGGTCGATAGCAACATCTAGACCAAGTCCATAAACCTGTGTGGTCTCTTTCAAGGAGGGAAGTAGGGGCAGCTTCTGTAGTGACGGGGTACCCGTAGGTAGAAGTCTAACTCGGCTTCATGGCGCTGAAGCCGGAGGCCAGTGCCTTCCGGGATGAATTTTGTGTCGAACTACCCCCCCCCTTCCATTTGCGTATCGTATATGAGAAACTCAGAAAACTCCCACGAGGCAGTCTGATTCACGAGGTAAGAGGCTGAACATCCCAAACACCATTCAGGTTCTTTGTTGTAGACTGTTTCAAAAAACAAAGCTACCAGCGAATTAAACTTCTTGCCTACCAAAGGCGATGGTTGCCATTAAGCCACGAGTCGGACTTAGAGACATTTTTAACATTTGTTTCTATTAAAAAAATTATAAATAAATACAAAACTTTAATTAAAGGTACTTTTATTCATCCATTTTTCCCACTCATTTATTCAATTCCTTCTATCAACTCACACTCTCCCTATATATATCTTGTTCACATTTTCAATCGTTCACAAAATAATTTTTATTCCTCCACTCCAGTTCAAATACATTTTTTTGAACTCGTAGTGGATGACACTGGATGTTAATACAGTTTTTTCAAATATTGATTCATTTATTAAATTTAATTAATTAATTTTAGGGGTTTTTTTTAGATTTAAGTTGCATATATCTACCAATAGATGACTCCAGATAAACTTAAAAAAATGAATAAAATTATTCATAAAGGACTTTCTGCAATAGAGTAAAAAAAAGTAGGAATTGACGTAATTTTTTTTTATATCACTTGTTTTTATTAGCTAATTCCAAAAAAATAGGGATTTTTTTAAAACTGTACGAAGTTCTTTATTTTTCTTGTACAATGCAAGGCTTGTCCTTTAATAATTTTTAATTAATTAATTTTTTTTTAATTTATTCATATTATTTTTATTGTAATTTAGTGTTTTATTTATATTAGTTTTATTTTAATTTAGTGTTTTATTTATATTAGTTTTATTTTAATTTAGGAATTTATGTTTATCATTATTTATTTTATTTTTTCAATTTGTCTTTATTTTTTATATTAATTTTTAATTGGTAATTTAATTTGCTAATTTATTTCTATTGTACTTTTTATACTGTTTTCAAAGTGAGCCCCTTGTGGTTTCGTGTATCACGCCCTGTGATAATTAAAGTGTCCCGCAGACTAGGCAATTAGATTAGTCATAGACTCAAGAATTTTTAAAATCCCCGACCTTGGAGTGAACGGCACTTGTGAATTAAATTGTATCTTTAATTTTCATTTCTTTCTAAATGGTATAATAACCCCAGAATTCTGTATAGATGTATAATGCTTGTAAATAAAAATTAAAGTATTGCCGTGAACCTGAAAGTGGTCCTCTTCTTGAAGCCATTATAGGTCCAATATAGGCCTAGACGTTACACAAGTTAAGTGAATATTTTCCTGGCTTCCCTTATGAATCACGAACGTGAGCTTGCGATTTAAAAAAAAAATGATTAAGTGCTTTTATTCATGCAAATGTAGGTCCGTCTACGGGCTCTCTGAACAACACCAGATCTGTTACAAAAAACGGTCACATAAATGGTGAATATCCCGACATCATCTATCTGGTAACGAAAAACAAGTAGATATCAAGCGAGATACTAAAATGTGTGTATATATATAATGCATGCAAATAAAAAGTAAAGTGTTCCAAATTAACCTGAAAGTGGCCCTCTTCTTGAAGCCGTTATATGTTGTAGGCCGAGACGTTATAAGTGAAATCTACATACGGGAGTGCTTCGGGTTAAATTAGCAGACAGACACGTATATTAGTAACTTTTTCTGCTGTTGTCAAGCTGGTTAAGTGAATATTTTCCTTGTTTTCTCTTATGAATCACGAATTTGAAATTTCGATTTTAAGAAAAGTATTGTTGCTTCATATATAAATAGCTACATGTGCATAGTAAAAAAAAAATGTAAATGGAAACCAGTGGCCGATAATGTAAACATCCTGTCTGTGTAGGGTGAGCTGGCTGGAGAGAGAAAGAAATTCAACTTCAGCAGTGTGCGCTTGTTTTCGGAATAAAAGACACGTTTTTTATCGTCCATTTTTTGTGCTATGTGTTCTATTCCTGGACCATAACAAGTACAGTAGAACCTCTGTAAGTCTTCAAGGGAACTTCAAGGGAGACGCCAAATAATTCCAGTTAAAGAGTTTTCGACTTATGGAGGATTTCGACTTACGCAGATTTTGTAAGGAAATAGTCGACCTGTAGAGGTTTAGATTCTTTCTAATTTATTTTGAGTTAGAGAGGTAAAATAAATAAAAGTTACAGAAGTAATAAACATGTTCATTTGCAACTTAAAATTTATATTATGTACTACAATAAAAAAAAATCAAAATAATTCCGAAACAACTTTAAAATTAAAAATATTATGTATTAAAAAAGTAAATTATTTATTTATTTGCTTTAGACAATTCGATCGTTCTCTATCTATCGCTAGAGTTCAAATGAAATCAATAGTAATACTAAGAATTATAATAAGAATATTTCATAGAATTGGTTATTCTATTTACTGTATACTCATACATTGTTTTCTAAGAAACAATGACGTGCATTGTCGGCAAATCCTTAAAGTCAGTAACTTATTTTTCTACGCGCTATAGAGGTAATGAGTTTGAAATGATCGAGTTGTAAAGGTTGTAAAATCAAATATTGCTAATGTTCGAGATACAGAGGTCCAATTTTTTTGAAACCATTTTCGAGGAAAATATATACCAAAATCGAGGTTCGACTTAAAGAGGTTCTACTGTATTAAGTGCTTTTCTTAATGGAAATGTAGGTCCGTCTACGGGGCTTCCTAAGTAACACCAGCTCCATTACAAAAAACTGTCACATAAATGCGAATAGCTCGACATCATCTGTGTGGTAACAGAAAACAAGTAGATATCAAATGATATACATTTCAATGAGTTCAAAAATGTTACAGAAGCGACTTTTCGGAAAATATGAAAATATTTGGAATGGAAAAGACACCTTGGAGAAAAATAGCTATTCAAGTACTTTCTCTTTTTTTCTCGTAGTTTTCAAGAAAAATGCCCGCTTTTTGGAAAAAAAATTAAATAAACAAGTAAAGAAAACAGTTCGCATGCGATGATAACGGAAACGACCCCGAGTGTCGTTTATTTATATTCAAACCAGAAAAAGAGAGAAAATAGCCTTGAGAGAGAACGTGACAGAAATCCGGAGAGCGACCATAAAATATACTTTTGCGGATGAAAGTTTCACGGATGCATCACCCGCAAGCCAAAGATTGCAGTGGAAGAATCGAAATTTATTTCTATTAACTAATTTTAAGCAGGTCGACCAGGTAATTTTAGACCTTTTTTAAAACTATACGAAGTTCTTTATTTTCCTTTCACAAATGCAAATCTTCTCCTATAACTTTTCAATTAATTTATTTTTATTTCAATTTTTTCATTTATTATTCTTACTTTTTTTATTTTAATTTATTAATTTATTAATATTATTTTTATTTCTATTTATTTCTATTATTTTTATTTTCTTTAGTAATTTATTTCTATTATTTTTATTTTAATTTAGTAATTTATTTATATTATTTTTATTTTAATTTAGTAATTTATTTTATTATTTTTATTTTAATTTAGTAATTTAGCTTTATCATTTCTTATTTTAAATTTGTAATTTGTTTTCATCATTATTTATTTCAACTTTTCAATTTGTCTTTATTCTTTCAATTTTAATTTTTAAAATTATTTATATTAATTTGTAATTTAATTTGTTAATTTATTTTTATTATATTTATTTTAATTTATTAATTTATTTATATCATTTATTATTTTAATTTAGTAATTTATCTTTATCATTTCTTATTTTAATTTAGTAATTTAACTTTATCATTTCTTATTTTAATTTTCTTAATTTGTTTTTATTATTATTTATTTTTTATTTTTTATTAATTTTTTTTTTAATTTGTCTTTATTCTTTCAATTTTAATTTTTAAAATTATTTATATTAATTTGTAATTTAATTTGTTAATTTATTTTTTATTATGTTTATTTTAATTTATTAATTTATTTATATCATTTTGTATTATTTTAATTTAGTAATTTATCTTTATCATTTCTTATTTTAATTTAGTAATTTAACTTTATTTTCATTTCTTATTTTTAATTTTCTTAATTTGTTTTCATTATTATTTATTTTATTTATTTTAATTTTTTTAATTTGTCTTTATTCTTTCAATTTTAATTTTTAAAATTATTTATATTAATTTGTAATTTAATTTGTTAATTTATTTTTATTATATTTATTTTAATTTATTAATTTATTTATATCATTTCTTATTTTAATTTAGTAATTTATCTTTATCATTTCTTATTTTAATTTAGTAATTTAACTTTATCATTTCTTATTTTAATTTTCTTAATTTGTTTTCATTATTATTTATTTTAATTTTTTTAATTTGTCTTTATTCTTTCAATTTTAATTTTTAAAATTATTTATATTAATTTGTAATTTAATTTGTTAATTTATTTTTATTATATTTATTTTAATTTATTAATTTATTTATATCATTTCTTATTTTAATTTAGTAATTTATCTTTATCATTTCTTATTTTAATTTAGTAATTTAACTTTATCATTTCTTATTTTAATTTAGTAATTTAACTTTATCATTTCTTATTTTAATTTTCTTAATTTGTTTTCATTATTATTTATTTTAATTTTTTTAATTTGTCTTTATTCTTTCAATTTTAATTTTTAAAATTATTTATATTAATTTGTAATTTAATTTGTTAATTTATTTTTATTATATTTATTTTAATTTTTTAATTTATTTTTATTATACTTTTTATATTGTTATTATACTATTTTCAAAGTGAGCCCCCTCGTGGGTTCGTGAATCACGCCGTGTGATAATTAAGGTGTGCCGCAGACCAGTTGTTTAAGATTGTGAGGGTGAGCTGGCTGGAAGGAGAAAGAAATGTAACACCAACAGTGTGCGCTTGGTTTTGGAATAAAAGAGATGTGTTTTTTACAGTCCATTTTTTTTTGTTATGTGTTTTATTCCTGGACCATAACAAGTATTAAGTGTTTTTCTTCATGGAAATGTAGGTCCGTCTACGGGGCTTCCTAAGTAACACCAGCTCCATTACAAAAAACTGTCACATAAATGGCGAATAGCTCGACATCATCTGTGTGGTAACAGAAAACAAGTAGATATCAAATGAGATACATTTCAATGAGTTCAAAAATGTTACAGAAGCGACTTTTCGGAAAATATGAAAATATTTGGAATGGAAAAGACACCTTGGAGAAAAATAGCTATTCAAGTACTTTCTTTTTTTTTTCCCCGTGGTTTTGAAGAAAAATGCCCGCTTTTTTAGAGAAAAAAAATAAGTAAGAAAACTGTGGGCATGCAATGATAACGGAAACGAGCGCTGAGTGTCGTTTATTTATATTCAAACCAGAAAAAGAGGGGAAATAGCCTTGAGAAAACGTGACAGAAATCCGGAGAGCGACAATAAAATATACTTTTGCGAATGAAAGTTTCACGGATGCATCACCCGCAAGCCAAACAGTGTAGGGGAAGAATCGAACATTTATTTTTTATTAACTAATTTCAAAAGATACAGGACCTTTTTAAAACTATTCAAAGATCTTTATTTTACCTTTCAGAAATGCAAATCGTCTCTTTGAATTTTTTAAAAATTTGTTTATATTTTTTTTATTTTATTTTATTAATTTATCTTTATCATTTCTTATTTTAATTTTTCAATTTATCTTTATCATTTCTTATTTTAATTTTTTAATTTGTTTTCATCATTATTTATTTTGATTTTTTAAATTGTCTTTATTTTTTTATTTCAATTTTTAAAATTATTTTTATTATATTTATTTTAAATTTTTATATTATTTTTATTTTAATTTAGTAATTTACCTTTATCATTATTTATTTTAATTTTTTAATTTCTCTTTATTTTTTTTTTTATTTTTTAAAATTATTTATATTAATTTGGAATTTAATTTATTAATTTATTTTTATTATACTTTTTATACTGTTTCCAAAGTGAGCCCTTTCTGGATTCGTGTATCACGCCGCGTGATAGTTAAGATGTGCCGCAGACTACGTGTTCTAGATTCATCGAAGATTCGAGAACTCTGAAAACGTAAGTCCTTGGAGTGAACTGCACTTGCAAATTCAAATTTAATTCTTTATTTATCATATTTTTGTAAATAATAATTTGTAATAGAGTTCTGTATAATATATATAATGCTTGTAAATAAAAATTGAAGTGTTTCCATGAACCTGAAAGTGGCCCTCTTCTTGAAGCAGTTATAGATCCAATATAGGCCGAGACGTTATACTGTTAAATGAATGTTTTCCTGATTTCCCTTATGAATCACGTACATCAGCCAGCGATTTTAAAACACGTGTTAAGTGCTTTTCAGCATGCAAATGTAGGTCCGTCTACGGGACTCCCTTACTAACGCCAGATCTGTTACAAAAAACTGTTACATAAATGGTGAACAGCTCAATCTTATCTGTGTAGTAACGAAAAACAAGTAGATATCGAGCAAAGATACATTTCAATGAATTCAAAAATGTTACAGAAGAGACTTTCCCAAAAATATGAAAATATTTGTAATGGAAAAGACACCTTGGAGAAAAAGAGCAATTCAAGTATTTCCCCCTTTTTTTCGAGAAATATGCCCGCTTTTGGAGAAAAAAATTAAATAAATGAGTAAAGAAAACTATTCGCATGTGATGATAACGGAAACGAGCGCTGAGTGTCGTTTATTTATATTCAGACCAGAAAAAGAGAGAAAATAGCCTTGAGAGAGAACGTGACAGAAATCCGGAGTGCGACCATAAAATATACTTTTGCGGATGAAAGTTTCACGGATGCATCACCCGCAAGCCAAAGAGTGTAGGGGTAGAATCGAAATTTATTTTTTATTAACTCATTTTAAAGATGTACGATCTTTTTAAAACAATACAAAGTTCTTCATTTCAATTCCTTCTATTAGTTCCCACTCTCCCTTTAATCTTGTTCAAATTTTCAATCGTTCATAAAATACTTTTTATTCATCCACTCAAGTTCAAATGCATTTTTTTGAACTTGTAGTGGATGACACTGGATGTTAATATAGTTTTTTAAAATATTAATTCAGTAATTAAATTTAATTCATTAATTTTAGTTTTTTTTAGAGTTAAGTTGCATGTATCTACCCATAGATGGCGCCAGATAAACTTAAAAAAATGAATGAAATTTATTTATAAAGGACTTTCTGCAATTTAGTGAAAGCAAATAATATAAATTTTTTTTTAAACTCAATTTCTACTTTTTTTTCACTCTATTTTTTATTAACTAATTTTAAAAATGTAGGACCTTTTTAAAACTATACAAAGTTTTTTTTATTTGTTTCCTTTAATTTATTTTTAATTTTAATTTTCTAATTTATTTTTATTATTTATTTTAAATACTTATTTTAATTTTTATTATTTTTTGAATTTTTAAATTTATTTTTATAAATCTTTGATTTTTTAATTAAATTTTTTAATTAATTTTTATAATTTTTTTGTATTAATTTTTTTTAATTAGATTTGTTAATTTATTTTTAGAATTTTTTGTTTTAATTTTTTAAATTTATCAGTATTATTTTTTATTTTATTTTTAATTTAGTTTAAATATTATTTTATTTTTAATTTTTTAATTTATTATTAATATTTCTAATTTATTTGTATTTTTAGTTTATTATTAGTATTTTTAATTTTATTTTTTAAATTTATTTTTATCATTTTTTATAATTTTTATAATTTATTTTAATTATTTTGTGATTTATTTTTATTACATTTGTTTTAATTTAATTTATTTTTATTATTAATATTTTTAATTTATTCAAATTATTATTTATTTTTCCATTAATTTATTTTCCAATTTAATTGCGAAAATTTTAAAATTTAATTTTTGTAATCAATACTAACAAAAATATATGATTAATATTTACTAGCAAATAGATTCCTGTTTTATCCCGATTTCAGTTAAAATCGAATATATTTTTAATATGGTAAATTCGGTTGTGAACAATTAGAGATTACAATTAGATTCACAAATTCAGTTCACTGCAAGGACGGAGATTTTCAAAGTTCTTGAGTCTACGACGAATCTAATGCATTCGATCTGCGGAAAAATATAATTATAGCACGGCGTGATACACGAAACCACAAGAGGCTCACTTTGGAAACAGGCGGAATCTCCAGCCCGTTCAGTCACTTAAGAGAAAAATAACACTTTTTGCCGACTCGTTCGCAGAACCATCTTCTTCTAAATAAAACCTTCCTTAAAAAAATCTGTCAAGAGGAAGGGATCAGCTTCCCTCACTTCTCATTGGAGTCGACACTTCCTCAGCCTATGGTCTATCGCCAATCACAATGGAACAACTCATGGCGTAGTCCATATTCCACCTGTAATTGCTTCGACAAGTGAAGGACGCACAGACAATCGCTAATTTCACGAGGTCTCATTATCCATGACACTGATTGTCTGCTATCAGATTTGAGTGACAGGTTGCTCTCATTAGTGCAGAACACTCATTGCATGTACTATAACTACCCACAATACTGCTTATATGCTGACAGATTTGAATAGTGGGTTGTTATTATATACTTGTCAAAGAATATAAATTCCTCTCTCCTGGGAATGAAATGCTACAATTCTTTTCATGGTAAAAAAAAAATGCTACAATACCTATTTCATTGATGAGCAATGACAATAAAATTCCCAATTATGTTTGCAATAAGAAATTAAATATTTCATAGTTAGCCCTGATCTCTTTTCAATATATGTATTACACGAAATTACTTTTTTGTAGTCAATATTCTACCAAGTCCGACTAGACAGGTTTGAGTATATTGATGGTAGCCCAAGCGGTCTGTTGGGACTTTTCCTGTCTTTCCCCATACGACACATAAATTTGTTTCAATCACATTTGAAAAGTTCACTCAGAAGGCAATGTTCTTCTTTCATCACCCATCAGTTTGATGTTCGTGATGAGAAATAAGGCTTAACCGTGCACATCAATAAAATAAAGAAAATAGTTCCAACTATTTTAATTTCAAGGGGTTTTATTTATATTAAACCATTATATATTTATATTATAAAAAAAACTATAAAAAGAATAACAACTACGATATTTAATGATGGGAAAAGGGTGAAGACAAAATTTTGTCCTGAAGTTTACGACGTCTTCAGGACAATACTCCATGAGATCGTGACATTCACAAATAAAGATATATGAACTATAGAATTTTATATGGAAGACATGTCTCTAATACCTATAATATATCTATATTAAGTCACCAATACTGCGCATGATTTTGAACAGTATATGGCTCTCTCGTGAAGAGAATATATAACTCCGAAATTCTTTACTGACAAAGAATGGCTTTTGATGTGATCTATAGAGTTAATACTAGACTTCTTTATTAAGTTTTAAATTGAAAATAAATTATATTTGGTTTCTTGCTATAATATAATTTTTAACTTAAAATTATTGAATACTGCGTGAGATAATGAATAATTAATAAAATTCACAGATAAAATTGGTAAGTAGTGTGTAGTTGTGACTGATCCTCGTGTCCTGCAGTGTGGGACGGACATTCCATGAGTCTAATAATAGAAGAAGGGAAAGGTGAAGGGAGGAGGCTTCTGTTGATGGAGTACCCGTAGGTAGAAGTCTGACTTGGATCCGTATCGCTGGAGGAGGACAGCGCCTTCCAGGAGGAATTTTAAGGGGAACTAACTTTCATTTGTGTATAGTAAGAGAGGGAACCCTGAAAATTCCCACCAAGTAATACTACTCAAGAGACCAAATGCCTAACATCACAAACGCCATCGAGCCTCCTCGTTTTTTGAAACAGCGTCTACAACAAAACCGACAGCGGACTGAACCTCAGTCCTAGATAATCCGACTGACTACGCAAGATACTGAACATCACAAACACCATCGAGTATCCTCGTTTTTAAAAAAAAAAACAGTGTATACACCAAAATAGCCAGCGGATTAAACCTCAGCCCTAGGTAGTACTTCTAACAAGGGAAGACCACAAACGCCATCGTGGCTCCTTGTTTTTTTGAAACAGCGTTTACAACAAAGCCACTAGCGGATTGAATCTCAGCTCTAAGTAATGCAAATAACGAGGCAAGATGGGGCCTGAATGGTCGAGTGGCTAGCGCTCTGGCGTTCGGTACCACAGGTTTCGGGTTCGTGTCCCGGCGGTGCCATGGATGTTTGTAGTGGTTCGTAATCCACTTTAAGCCGTAGGCCCCGGTCTCATATGACTGTAAGAGCGTCACGGAGCAAAAGTCAGACTCCTACCTACGGGTGCTCCATCCCAACAGAAGTTGCCCCTTTCCCCCATCCATGAGTAAATCACTCCTGGGATGCCCGTCCCGCACTGCAGGACATTGAAGAGTAGTCAACAACGAGGTAAGATGTTGAACATCAAAAACACCAACGAATATCCTCGTTTTCTGCAACAGTATCTATAACCAAAACACCAGCGGATTGAACCTCAGACCTAGGTAATCCGTCTGACGTTGCAAGATGCTGAACATCCCACACATCATGGAGTATCCTTGTTTTTTGAAACAGTGTTTACAACAAAGCGTCAGCAGATTGAACCTCATCCATAATGCTTACCAGAGGCGAACGTTGCCACTGAGCCACGGTAAAAAGTATTCCCTAATTAAGGATTCATTTCTGATATGTAATGACAAACCGAAAGCGTCTGTGTTTATGACAAGGATGGGCCTTATAAATATATAAGGCGGAAAGTCCTACAGTTGGACATGAGAAGGTAAAATGTGCTCCCGAATGAATGAATCATGTTCCATCCTGTATGTAATGACAAATCAAAAGCGTCAGTGTTTATGACAGAGATGGCGCATATAAATTTTTAAGCCGGGAAGACTTTCTGTAGAACTCGAGTTGGTAAGAATGTAGGAATGTAAGAATTCGTTACACTATGATGGCAAATTTGTGGGCCTGAATGGCCGAGTGGCTAGCGCTCTGGCGCTCGGTACCACAGGTTTCGGGTTCGAGACCCGGCGGTGCCATGGATGTTGTAGTGGTTCGGAATCCACTATAAACCATAGGTCCCAGTCCTAATATCGTTGTTACTCCGCGTCCGTGGCCTATCTTCAAGTTACACGCGCGCCCTGGGTAATGCAAAGTGAGTAACGTCTGTGCAGTGCTTGCCTTAAGGCATCAAATACAAGTGTCTAAGTGATTGCCAGCTGCATTAGAACAAAAAAAAATGATGGCAAATTTTGGATGCAATACATTCAGGCATTCGAAAGCAAAGATATTAGACTAATAAAATAGAGCATTTCTTAAAAATGCGTTAGTGAACTCAATTTCTGTAAGAAAACATTTCTCACATGCATATCACATCTGCCCATTTGCGTTTATAACTTTAATATATATCAATACAAAAGATTAAATTGCGTAATACTTACCACTAAGAGTTTCTCTTTGTTATTTTTCGTTCTTTCCACTGTTTTATTCCGAACTGTGGTAGTTCTGGCTTTCTGCTGTTTCTCCATTGGATTCACCATTCTCGGTTTATATAACTGAGGTCTCTCTGTCGGCTTTCGAGTTCTCTCTCGCACTATAACCTCTCGAGTGGACTGTAAGAGACAGATTCATTTATTTATTACCTCTTTTTTTTTTTTAAATTATCAATTATTTAAATTATAATTTTTTAACTATAATAAATAAACTTAAAGAAATTTTTTTAGGTTTAAAAACTTCTAGGATGTTGAGATACACAGCAATAATATATATAGTGTAGTGTGCAGTGTGCAGGTTGGGCAACACAAACTTACATATATATATATATATATATATTGCTGAGTATCTCAACATCCTATATGCATTGCAGTGTGCATTTGGGCAACTGGATCGTAAATGGGTATCGCTGGTTTGAGATACTGGAGGAGCAGACTGGAGATCTCACAGCTTTTATTTACACACGCGCAAACACAGTACGTGTTAAATGTACAGACAACGTTTACCACATTTATAATATAATTATAGATTCGCGGAAGGATTTCCCTATTTAGCCGAAAACCTATCTTCAGGTACGCGCTAGATGCGCGAAATATACTCCCTCTCCGGGTGAGAGTCTATAGGCCAACTATTACGCAGGGTTGCGTTTAATATATTTCCTCTTGGGATGGGAAATTGGAAACTAAAATTATTTCGAGTTCAATTCGTTATGCATGACATATTTTCAGTCCGACAAGACATATATTGTGGTAAAAACTTCATAAAATTAGCAACTAAATCAATAAATTCAATTATATTTTATTATTTATTATTATTATTGTTATTTGCTTTTAACATCAATATTAATAAATTGTTTACTCAATTGTAACTACCCCCTAAAGGAGAAAACCCGGAAAACTTAGTATCAGAATAATTTTCAATAATTTTAAAGAAATTTTGAAAATAATTTTCGAAGAAATTTTTCATTAATATAATTGATATACATACATATGTAGATGAGAAAATTTAACAAAGAAAATAATAATAAAGTGTATGCCTCTAATTCTCAGTGTCCTGCGTTCTGACCTTTGGTACCACAGGCTTTTTTTTCACTTCATTCACTTTTCAGCGAGCGTAAGCGTAGGGCTGACATTTTTTTATATGACCTGGGCATAGGGCCGAGAGAAAGGTTGATATTTATTCACATGGCTAGATTACTTATTCATATTACTAGATTGGTGGTCGAGTGACCAGCTCTCTGTACCAGAAGTTTCGCGTTCGAGTCACTTCGGTGCCATGGATGCTTGTAGTGGTTCGGAATCTACTTTATAACGTAGGACATAATATAACTGTAGAGCTTAGGGTGGACAATTTCTGCAGGGCGCTTACAATGCTGAAAGAAACCATCTCCTGTCTCGAAATCTGCCAGTAAGTAAACGGCTTTGGTCCACCATGGACTGCAGTGCCAGACAGTTGTTAGTTACAATTACTAATTTATTTGTAAACTAATATATATGGTGGTTATAATTAAAAGACCACTTTCAAATGGCTGTAAAAAAAAGAATCACTCTTCACAATGAGTTCAAATTTGAACTGAAGATCAAGTATCTTCAGGGGGAAACGGTGCGGTATCAAAAAAGTTCCAAAGTGTATTAGTAGAGGGTGCTGTAAGCGCCATAAAGAAAGTGAATTGGGCTGCCAATGATATTTTGAATCGAAATTTCAAAGTATTTGGCATGAGTTGCACATTAAACCAACTGTAGTGCTCAATGAACTTGATTGTTTCGGTTTTTGACGGAAAAAAAATACTTCCAAGTCATTCAACAGTTGCGGCACTGTCAGTAGAAAGCCCATCCACCACGGCAAGGTCATACGAAATTTAAGGGGGTAAATCGGTGAAACCTTTTTTATTTTGATGCCATGCCGTTTCCTCTTCTTCAAGTAGGTTTAGTTCAAATATGAAGTCATTGCGACGAGTGGGGTTTTTTACAGCATTTTGATTGTAGGACTTTAATTATAACCACCGTGTAAATCACTTTAAATACATAAAAATAATGTTAAAATGATTTCGATAAATAATGTCCAAAAGACGAATTCTTTATAGAAATAACAGGTGGACTGAAAAGTTCATAGGCTGACACATAGACGGCGCTACTAGTATTAAATCCATATGATATCGATGCAAAAATTCATATCGACACAAAAATTCGGGTTTATTACGATTGAACAGCTCCAAACACTGCTTAAAACCATCCATTCGTTGTTATTTTGGGTCTATTGTGAGCTCGCGCGGCACCTACTTTGAACCAAATATTCATTCACGATATGTCCAACACGTTCCTTTGATATCTTTAGGGTCTCGACTATCTCAATCAACTTCACTCTACGGTTATCAGAAATTATTTTGTGGACTGTCGGTAATAGCCTCTTTGGGGCGTCCACTGCGTGCATCGTCCTCGGTGCCCATTTCGCCTCGTTTAAATTTAGCAAACCCCTTCTCTAAGGTTGATTTTCCTGGTGCAAAATCCGAATAATGTTTATCCAGCCAAGCCTTGGCTTCAATAGTATTTTTTTTTCGCCAAAAAACAATGCTTTACTAACACCACGAAATTCCTTTTTATCCATTTTTTCAAACTAACAAAAGTGGCTTCACTAAAAATGCTATAACAGACATACTAATAGTGCAACAGCTGTCCAATTTATACACGTGTCTTTTGAAAGTTAGGGCTAACTAAAAATCATATGGAGTTAATACTAGTAGCGCCATCTATGTGTCAGCCTACGAACTGTGCAGCCCACTTGTTATATATATATATATGTACGTATATGTGTGCTAATAGCTGTGCTTGTATCAAATCCTTTATAAAAAAACCCCTAGTTTTCAAAATGCCAATTTGATATTTAATCGAAATTCACCATTTCTCATTAACATGAAAGCATGAATGTGGAGTCGATTAAAAGCTAAAAACGCGATGACATAATTGATGCCACTTGCCTTGGTCTTCTCTCTCTGCCAAGTGGTGGTGCACCGACGCTCCCTCTGCAGCTCCTTGGTCGTCTTAGTGATGGTCCTCTGGCGAACCAACTCCACCTCCATCGTCTTCATGCTGCAATTGAGAACAAAAAGCGAACTGTAGTAATTGAATTCTTTGATGAACAGTAATTAAATCACGAGTCCCGGAAAATACCGAAAAGAGAGAGCTTTCATCCATTCGATAATGGCATTAGTGGCAAAAATGGCGGGCTAATTCGATAAAAAAATCAATCGCAATGTCTCGACGATAATTTCGTAATAAAGTACTCGAGGCAAATTGTAAAAGCTTAAGTGCACCATTGAGGTGAAATCTGGATAAAAAGGGTCAAAATTATACTTTGGGAGCAATATAAAAAATGGAGGTTTGGTTTGGTTTGTCGCTCTACGGTCATTTTTTTCACACTTTGGGCTAGTTGGAGAGGAACCTACGGCTTAACGTGGATTCCGAACTACCACTACTACTACTACTAATAATAATAAAAATAATACACCACACATATACACACCCTTTACAGTCTGGGAATAATGTGAGTGAGAAGCCTGGTTGGGCCCTGAGACGCACCGGAACCTACGAATTAAAGTGGATTCCGAGCTACTAACAGATATCTATGCCACCGCCAGGATTCGGACCTTAAGCACCGAAGGCTAGGGCGCTAGCCACTTGGTGACCAGGAAGTATAAAAATGAATGAGAGGTAGGGATATACGTTTTCCGTTTAAGACTGATACATTACTAAAATATAATCATTATAAATGGCGCAACAGTCCCATGGTGGAACAAGACCGTCTGTCCACTAGCAGATTTCGAAACATGAGATGTTTTTCTTTTACGGAATATGGTTGTTAGACTTAAGTCCAACGTTCTATAGTCACATCTGATCGGGACCTAAGGTTTAAAGTGGATTGCGGACCTCTACAAACAACCATAGAATAGCCGAGACTAGAACCCAAAACCTCCGGTACCGAGCGCTGGAGCGCTAGTCACTCGGCCATCAGGGGAACATTATAGAAAACAACATGGAACAAAATTAAAGAAAGAAAATAGGAAACATATAATTATATAAGGGGTAATTAATAATTCGAATATATAATATAAAATAGAATAATAGAGTTAATTAGAATTAATAATAGATATTAATTAAATAGGTAACAGAATTACAGAGATGTGAAAAATTATATTAAAAAAGGATATTCGTAGATAAATTAAATTTAAAAATTCAATTATAAAAGTAAAACCAAAATAAATAAAATATAAAAATCATCATAAAAAAATAAATTAAAAAATAGTTATAAGATTAGCTATAAGATTAATAAAATTCAGTAAAACATATCAAACGAAGTACTCCGATGGCATGGAAAGAATGAAGTTTTATTACCACGGGGGGGGTCGGCAATTCGATAAAAAATCAAGCGCATTGTCTTGTTGATAACTTCGTATAAAGCACTCGAGGCAAATTATAAAAGCTTAAGTATAATATGGAGGTAAAATCTGGATAAAAATGGTAAAAAATTATACCATGAAAAATATTTAAAAAACAGAGGTTTGGTTTGGTAATACGTCTTCCGTTTCAAACTTTCCATTAAAAACATAAAAAGAAATCATCATCATCATCGATAGTGCAACAGCCCCATGGAAGGCTCACTAGCAGATTTCGAATCATGAGATGTTTTCTTTTCAAGGGATGGGGTTGACAGCCCTACGCCCAACGCTCTATAGTCATATTAGACCCGGACCTAAGGCTTAAAGTAGATTCCGAATAATTAGAAGCATCCATGGACGGCTAGAACTCAAGCTGAAATCTATGGTACGGAGCTCCATTCGGACATCAGACTCTTAGAATGTAGTTAGATTAATTAAGTATTTATTAGTAGTATAGGGATATATTATAGGGATTGTAATATCGGACCAAAAGTTCAATACCGGTATTTGGTATTTTTTAGATCTTAATATCAGGATACCAGTTTTAATACCGGTAGTAGAAATTCTAGAAAAAGAAAGAAAACACAGGTGTTTTTTTTGTTGAAGAATTGCGAACGCCGTTAATAGTTTATAACAGTTCTTATTATAGTGTTAATCAATGTTGGTAGATTTTTAAAATCTCTGGCGGATAGCAATTTTCTTAATTCAATAAAACCCTCGAAAACCCTAGTGCAAAACCCTCGAAATGGCAAGCCATCTAATGCTGCCATTTTACTTAGAATTTCATCCAAATTATCTTTTTTTTTTCTCAAAATAATCTATCCCTGATGGCTTGGGCTAACAAATTGTGCAATTAGATTCTTTCTTCTTGAACAAATTTTTGTCAAGCATTAAATTCTACATTTAGTTCTGCATATTTTGCTTTTCATTTTGGGAATATATTCCGAAGTTAAATACAAAAATCGAAACCCAAATCTAATTTTATAAAAATAAGAAAATACTTTTTAAAATAAATTTTAAAAAGTAAATAAATTTTTTTAAATTTTTAATACTAACTTTAATATCTCTTAGAATCAGAAATAAAAGATTAAAAAAACGATTAACGCGCTAAAATTGTATTACGAAATATTTTTAAAGGAAAAAGTTAACGGTTATTTTCAACGTCTAGCCTTTTTACAACTTTCTATAAAAATTGTATTTTATAGAAATACATATATCCATCTTTATTGTAGTTTATTTTATTTCCTTTTCAGACTGATCAACAGACTAGATACTTTTTATTATTCTTTTGTCTATCACTCAAAAAACTTTCGCATTGTCTGATAAACATTTTATTTTGATTTATGTGACAGCTGCGCATAAAGAATTTTTTTTCTTCCTGTTGTTATAACACTTCAAAGCATTCAGTTCCTCCAAATAAAAACTCACTTACTTACTTAAATTAATTAAATGCATTCACTTATTGGTTGTTATGCATTCATTTACTTCTGCCTTGGTGGGCCTGAATGGTCGAGTGGCTAGCGCTCTGGCGCTCCGTACCACAGGTTTCGGGTTCGAGTCCCGGCGGTGCCATGGATGTTTGTAGTGGTTTGGAATCCACTTTAAAACAGTAGGTCCCGGTCCTGATAGGATCGTAGAGTGTTGCGGGGGCATTGTTACTCCGCGTTCGTATCTTCAAGTTACACGCGCCCCCTGGGTAATGCAAAGTGAGTAACGTCTGTGCAGCGCTTGCCTTAAGGCATCCTAGACCAAGCTGTCTAAGTGTTTGCCAGCTGCATTGGAACAAAAAAAAAAAAAACTTCTGTCTTATCGGTATAAAATCGTCTGTAAGTATATTTTTAACGATTAGTTCGTAGAAGGAAAATAAACACAGACGTAATAGTTTTTTTTTTTAAAAATCAGTAACTTTATGCTGCTTCAAACTTGGAGCTACATAAACTCAATTCAAAAGAAATGAAATGCTGAAGTAGTTTTAAAAAAAATTAAAAAGATCCATTAATAAATGAATTTTAAGCCAAGTATACGTAGATTTAAGTTAAAACTTTCTCCTCAATTTTCAAAGCTTCAGGTTCGAATTCTGTCGGTGGCATGGATGTTTGTTAGAGGTTCGGAATCGTTAAGCTGACGATCCCTGTCTAATTAGCCTAGATGACCGTAGAGCGACAAACCAAACCAAATCTCCATTTTCAATTCAAATTAATTAAATCTACCCATTTTAAGAATCAATACGCTTTTCAATCGTAAAACTATAAAAATAAAATCTATGTTTACCTACTTATTACTACATTTTTACTTAGTAAAACAGTTTCCATATATTTTGATCTTTTGCTTTATTAGATAAATAAATGCTTTAACAAGCGCTAAAATGTGTAATCAAAGAAAAATTCAGTGTTTCCTTTCTTTTTTTTCTGAACAAATATCCAAAACACATTTTGATTAAGTTAGTTTAAAACAAGCTTGGTTAGCTTATTTTAGGTGCGAGATAATAAATGTAAGAGATTTACAGAATAAAATCTGTAACCATACATACTGGCAAGAGCGCTCCCCTTTGGCGTTCAGGAGAAATGGCCAGTCGGTCTCCAGACTCTCATTCGAGAGGAAACAAAGCGCGCTTTGTTGAAAAGCGTTTAGCTTACAGTCTCCCACCCCGAGAATAAATATATTTAGAGCCACCCTGCGTATTAGTTATCCTACAGTCTCTCACCCGGAGAGGAAGTATATTTAGTGTAAACCTGCACTTCTTGACGCACCCTGCATTTAATGGAGACTACCAGCTCAGAAGAGAAATCCTTCCACGAATCTATATTTATCTGCCTTTAAATGTGTTAAATATTGTATGTCTCTAAATGTATGTATGTTGTGTTTGTGCGCGAGTAAACAAAGCTATGAGTTCTCAAAATTTGTGTCTCAAGTCTCAACCCAACCGAGTTACAATCCAGCTGCGCAATCTACAGTACTACAATATACATCTATCACCATTAGGGATTGCAATATCGGACCAAAAGTTCAATACCGGTATTCGGTATTTTTTAGATCTTGATACCGGTTTTAATACCGGTAGTAGAAATTTTAGAAAAAAAAAGAAAACACGGGTGGTTTTTTTAAAAAATTTTTTTATTATTTTTTTTTTTATTTCCAGTTTTATTAGAGAATATAAATATCACAAGAAAACACTCGAAATGGCAAACCATCTAATGCTGTCATTTTACTTATAATTTCATCCAAATTACCTTTTTTTTTTTCAAGATAATCTAAAATCCCTGATGGCTTGGGCTTAGAAACTGTACTTAAGTTTGTATCTTCATAGCAATTAGATTATTTGCTCTTTAACAAATTTGTATCATGTTTCGTTTTTAAATGTGTCTGGAGTCCGCTTGTACTTCCTCCATTCACTTTAATAACTTTTGAACATTTTTTACATTGCGCCACCATATTCATCATATAAATAATGAAGCCGAACCGAAGTATTATCAACTGATTTTTTTATGTTCTTTAAAGTTATTCTTAATCATTATTATTCGGTATTATTTATGAGTATATATATAATAAATATGAAAAATATTTTGAACTCTTAAGTATGATATACAAATACAATGTTAATGACAAACTCACCAATTTAAAAAAAAACATCGAAATGTTACACACTTTCTTCACAACTACAACCTTGTTTTCCCAGATAAGAATTTCTAGTTTTCAGATAAGAATTTAGAATAAGAATTCACAGATAAGAATTCTTTCACAGATGAGAATTCTAAATTTCTAGTCAATACCGAAAAAATGGTATTTAAACTTGTAAATACCGGTATTACAAAATTGTAGAAATGGCTCAAAATACCGGTATTCGGTATACCGGTATTGCAATCCCTAATCACCATCACAATTTACAAATGAGCTTTTTTGTTGTTGTTGTTGTTGTATTTCGAACTGAACTCGTATCTTCTGCTCAGGAGCTACACGCGCCAAGCACCGAATCGCTACTGACTTACCACATAAAAAAGTTAAAGTGGGCGATTTACGATAAATCAATAAATCTTACATTCACACGCTTGAATACGTCGGAATATCTCAATTCTGCTAAAGAATTTGTTTTTTGCCTTTGAATAACAAGTGCTTCTTAAATGATGTATACATTTTTTTATTTTTTTTTCACAAACTCTTCAATTTTGAAAAAATTTACACGCATGAGTAGACAGCACACTTCACAGGATCTCAGAGAGGTAGGTAAAGTCGGTTTTCGAAATTAATATTTGTGGCTGCAATTGATGACTTATTTGATAACCGAACCATGAATGTTCGTGCCTAGGATATTTTATAATAAAGTTGCTTTTTTGAACCAAAAAAGTAAGTAAAAAAAGTAAGAAAAGTTTCACGTAAAAAACAGGCATTGAACTTGAAGAAAAGAATCGTAATTCATAAGTTGCAAATCATGTATTTTTTTTTTTTTTTTTTAAAATATGCGTGTACGTAAGCAAGCATAGAACACGAAGGTAAATAAAAAGTCACTTAAAAATGAAAGTCAAACGATTTGCGTAATGCTGTAGTAAAATTATCGTTTTTTTTTTTTTAAATTCTTTTTTTAAATATTTTTATTACGTGTAAGTATGATGTCTTCCTGATATCGCTATCAATATAAATATAATAAATATATAATTTTTAATTTAAAGTTAAAAAAATAATAATAAAATAAATACAATTTTTTTTTATCGGCTGGGCAGTTATACAGGTTACTTAAGATTTAGAATTTATTATAAGGACAAAGAACAAGACATCAGTTATCACTCAAATTGAAAAAAGAAAATAGATTAAATATAAAAAAAAATAAATCTATATAATTCCAAACGATTTTATAAAAAAAATGAAACAAATTTAAAATAAAATAAGCTACGGAACTCCAAACGATTTTACATTAAAAAAAAAACAGTGAAAGAAATTTAATAAAATAAATTAATAGCTTAAAAAAAAACTAAAAAATACGCTTTTAGAGTTAATCAATCTAAAAAGTAAAAAATATTGGTTAACATAAGAATAAAATGACTGACGAGAAAATGAATGTCACTGTTCTAAAAGCGTGGGGTGCTTTGTATGACATTTTAAACTAACTCTGCGTTTCGGAATGAAACTAGTGAAAAATTATAACGATTGATATCGAGCACCCCACGCTTTTAGAACAGTGACATTCATTTTCTCGTCAGTCATTTTATTCTTATGTTAACAATTATTTTTTACTTTTTAGATTGATTAACTCTAAAAGCATATTTTTTTTTTAGTTTTTTTAAACTATAATTGTTTTTACTTTGTTTTCCACTTGGCCGGTTATCCGCTAAGTTTACATACTTTTTACCCACCGCGATTTTCGGCCAATAGGAAGAGCGCAATTTGACATGATCGCACTCCTATGCCTTTGAGATCCGCCTCTTTTTAGCCACCGAAATTTTCGGCCAATAGGAAGAGCGCAATTCGATCGCGGATCAGTTGACTGACTCGCCTGTAGATGGCGACATCAGTCCCAAAATCGAGCCCAAAAAGTGAGTTACATACAAACATACAGGTGAAGCTAATAATAAAAGCGTATTAAAAACCACGTGAAAAAAATTTAAAATAAAATAAATAAAGCTACGGAATTCCAAACGATTTTATAAATCGTTCGGAATAAATTGTCATAAACTTCTAAATAGGTAATTTAATGAAATGTTTTAGTAAAATCATAATTTTTTGGTAATTTTTTTTTATGAAATTTTGAAACTTAAATTCAAATCAACTCAAATATTTATGAATATAATGTATTAGGATTTTTAAAATAAAGTTGCTTTTTTTGAAAGAAAAAAAATGTAAGAAAAGTTTCACGTAAAAAAAAGATAAAAAAAGACTTGAAGAAAAGAATCATAATTCACAAGTTTTTTCTTCTTTTTTAAAATATGCGTGTATGTAAGCAAGCATAGAACACGAAGGTAAATAAAAAGTCATGTAAAAAAGGAAGTCAAAGGATTTGCGTAACGCCGTAGTAAAATTTTTTGATATTAAAATTTTTATTATGTATGAAAATCGTGATATCGCGATAAATAAAATAAATATATAATTTTTAATCTAAAGCTAAATAAATAATAATAAAATATATTTTTAAAAATTCATCGGCTGGGCAGTTATACAGGTTACCTATAAGATTTAGAATTTAATGTAAGAACAAAATGCATAACAGCAATCTTAAACAATCAAAGAAAAAAAAAAGTATTGATAAATCATATGCATCAAATAAATAATGTTCATCAGTTATCATTCAAGTTGAAAATAGAAAATACACTATGTGGAAGAAAGTGACGGGACACGACACTATAACGACATAAACCCATATTTATTAAAATTAATAGGAGGTAGGGCCTCCTTTGGCTGCGATCATAGCTGCAACCCTTCTGGGCATGCTTTCCACTAAATTAGCCATAGTGGCAAGAGGAATTTCCTTCCAAATGTTTAACAGGAAGTTCCATAGTTCAGGCTTGCTTTTGGGGAGTGGGGTGCAGGCCCTCAACCGACGGTCCAATTCGTCCCAGAGATGTTTAATTGGGTTAAGATCAGGGCTCTGCGCCGGCCACTCCATGCGTTTAACGTTGTTGTTCACATACCAATCAAGAGTCCTCCTTGCAACATGGCATGTTGCGTTGTCGTCTTGATACCAGCAATCATTCCTACCGTACGTTCCCCACAAGGTAGGAAGGGCATGATTGTCGAGAATATCACAGTATCTATCGGCATTCATCGCACCATCAACCTTCACCAGTGGGCCAGCCCCATACCAGGAGACACAAGCCCATACCATCAATCCTCCTCCACCAAACATTACAGTTGGGACGACACACTCGGGCAAAAATCGTTCTCCTGGTAAACGCCATACCCAAACACGTCCATCGGAACGGAAAAGGGTAAATCGTGACTCGTCACTCCAAAGGACGCGTTTCCAGTCATCCAGAGTCCAAGTACGGTGGTCTTTGGCCCATCGAAAGCGCGCTTTCTTGTTGGATTTCGTAATCAAAGGCTTATGGGCCGCCGAACGTCCATTATAACTAACTTATGGACCTCGATACGAAGAGTCTTGGTCGAAACGGCCACACCTGTGGCTTGTCTAAACTCATTAGCGATGTTATCCATGGATGTTTGACGGTTACTTCGAATCTCCCTGCCGAGCACCCGCCGGCCCCTCCGGTGAGAACTGTAGGTCGTCCACTTCGGGGTTTGTTCTGACAATGTCCCTCAGTCTTGTAGCGACACACAACACGTGCTACAGTTGATTTTGAGCAGTTACAGAGACGGGATATCTCTACTAATTGACACCTTGTCAAGATGCAATCCAACCAACACACCTTTCTCGAACTCAGACAACTCTTCCCGTGGCGGCATTTTGACAAAAAAACAACTCTAGTCGACTCCACAGAGTATTTATAGGATATGGCTGACACGTGATACCTATTATTGCGCATATGTCAGCTGTAGTGTCGACTTTTCTACTTTTCGAAGGGTGTCCCGTCACTTTCTTCCAGATAGTGTAGATTGAATAAAAAAAAAAAAATCTATACAATTCCAAACGATTTTATAAAAAAAAAAATTTGAAACAAATTTAAAATAAAATAAGCTATGGAATTCCAAACGACTTTATAAAAAAATTTGAAACAAATTTAAAATAAAATAAGCTATGGAATTCCAAGCGACTTTATAAAAAAAAAAAAAAAATTTGAAACAAATTTAAAATAAAATAAGCTATGGAATTCCAAACGACTTTATAAAAAAAATTTGAAACAAATTTAAAATAAAATAAGCTATGGAATTCCAAACGACTTTATAAAAAAAATTTGAAACAAATTTAAAATAAAATAAGCTATGGAATTCCAAACGACTTTATGAAAAAAATTTGAAACAAATTTAAAATAAAATAAGCTATGGAATTCCAAACGACTTTATAAAAAAAACAGCGAAAGAAATTTAATAAAAAAGCAAGTGAAACAAATTAAAATTAAAATTAACTACAGAATTCCAAACGATTTTATAAATCGTTCGGAATAAAATAGCATAAACTTCTAAATATGTAATTTAATAAAATATTTTAGTGAAATCGTAATTTTTTATATAATTTTAATACTTAAATTCAAATCAACTCAAATATTTATGAATATTATGTATTAGGTTTTTTAAAATAAAGTTGCTTTTTTTGAACGAAAAAAAAAGTAAGAAAAGTTAAGCTTAAAAAAAAAGACAATGAATTTGAAGAAAAGAATCGTAATTCATAAGTTACAAAGCGTGTATTTTTTTTTTCACTTTTTTTAAAATATGCGTGTACGTAAGCAAGCATAGAACACGAAGGTAAATAAAAAGTCACGTAAAAAAGAAAGTCAAACGATTTGCATAACGCTGTAGTAAAATTATAGTTTTTCGTTTAAATTTTTTTGATATCTTAATTTTTATTATATGTAAGTATGTTTTCCTTGTACAAAAAGCGTGATATCGCCATAAATATAAATATAATAAATATAGCATTTTTAATCTAAAGCTAAAAAAAAATAATAAAATAAATAAAAAATTTCATCGGCTGGGCAGTTATATAGGTTACTTAAGATTTAGAATTTATTGTAAGGACAAAGAACAAAACCTATAACCTAGACCTAGAACAAACATTATTGACAAATCATATGTATGAAATAAATAATAAAAGAAGTTTAAGAAAAAACAATAAAATAAATTTAAGAAAAAAAAACGTGAAAAAAATCTTAAATAAAATAAATAAACTACGAAATACCAAACGATTTTATAAATCGTTCGGAATAAAATCGCATAAACTTCTAAATATGTAATTTAATGAAATATTTTAGTAAAATCGTAATTTTTTGGTAATATTTTTTGTATATGATCATAATATTTAAATTCAAATCAACAAATATATAATTTAATGAAATATTTTAGTGAAATCATAATTTTTAGTGTTTTTTTTTTCTTACATCTCCATTGTATATCTCCATTTTTGTACATCTCCATTGTATATCTCCATTTTTCTACATCTCCATTGTATATCTCCATTTTTCCACATCTCCATTGTATATCTCCATTTTTCTACATCTCCATTGTATATCTCCATTTTTCTACATCTCCATTTTGTACATCTCCATTGTATATCTCCATTTTTGTACATCTCCATTGTATATCTCCATTTTTGTACATCTCCATTGTATATCTCCATTTTTGTACATCTCCATTGTATATCTCCATTTTTCTACATCTCCATTGTATATCTCCATTTTTGTACATCTCCATTGTATATCTCCATTTTTCTACATCTCCATTGTATATCTCCATTTTTCTACATCTCCATTGTATATCTCCATTTTTCTACATCTCCATTGTATATCTCCATTTTTCTACATCTCCATTGTATATCTCCATTTTTCTACATCTCCATTGTATATCTCCATTTTTCTACATCTCCATTGTATATCTCCATTTTTGTACATCTCCATTGTATATCTCCATTTTTTCTACATCTCCATTGTATATCTCCATTTTTGTACATCTCCATTGTATATCTCCATTTTTCTACATCTCCATTGTATATCTCCATTTTTGTACATCTCCATTGTATATCTCCATTTTTGTACATCTCCATTGTATATCTCCATTTTTGTACATCTCCATTGTATATCTCCATTTTTGTACATCTCCATTTTTGTACATCTCCATTTTTGTACATCTCCATTGTATATCTCCATTTTTGTACATCTCCATTGTATATCTCCATTTTGTACATCTCCATTGTATATCTCCATTTTTGTACATCTCCATTGTATATCTCCATTTTTGTACATCTCCATTGTATATCTCCATTTTTGTACATCTCCATTGTATATCTCCATTTTTGTACATCTCCATTGTATATCTCCATTTTTGTACATCTCCATACATTGTAATATATAAATTCAAATCAACTCTATGTTAATGTTTATAAATAATGTTAATGTTTATAATGTTAGTTAAATGTTTATAAATGTTACATGAATGAAAATATGCTTTTTAATATTTTTTTAAACTTTATTTTTGAAATACTAAAACCTCCATATGATAAAAAAAAAAAAAAATGCAAATCAAGCATGTCTACAAAAAAAACACCTATATGTTTATTAATTATTTATGAACGAACGTTTATTTTCCTACGATCATAGTATTAAAAAGATATCTTATTTAATAAACGAATTCAATACAGCATAAAATTCTAAATATGTAATTTAATAAATTTTTTTAAATAAAATCATAATTTTTTTGGTATTATTTTTTTGTATATAATTTTAAATACTTTAAATTCAAATCAACTCTGTTAAACATTTATAAATGCTACATGAATGAAAATATGCTTTATTATATTTTTAAAATTTTTGTTTTGGAACATTAAAACTGCCATATGTTAAAAAAAAAAAAAATGCAAATCAAGCATGTTTAAAATTTAAGTGTTAAATATTTATAAATACTATATGAGTGAAAGTATGTTTATTATATTATATTTTTTAAAAACATAAGTTTTATGATATTAAAAAGTCCATATGATAAAAAAAATGCAAATCAAGCATGTTTAAAATTTAAGTGTTAAATATTTATAAATACTATATGAGTGAAAGTATGTTTATTATATTATATTTTTTAAAAAACATAAGTTTTATGATATTAAAAAGTCCATATGATAAAAAAAATGCAAATCAAGCACGTCTAACTAATATATTTAAGAACAAATATATATTTTCCTACGATCATGATGTTAAAATGATATTTTATTTAATAAACGAATTCAATATAAAACATGAAATTCTAAATTAATATAATGTAATTTAATGAAATTTTTTAATAGAAATCATAATTCTTTGGTAATATTTTTTGTAAAATTTTAATACTTAAATTCAAATAAACTCTTAAATATTTATAAACGTTACATGAATGAAAATATACTTCATTATATTTTTTAACAATTTTAATTTTGCAATTTTAAAACGTCCATACGATAAAAAATGCAAATCAGGCATGTCTACACACACACACATTGATTATTTATGAACAAAGGTTTATTTTTCTGCGATTATGATAATAAAAAGATATTTTATTTAATAAACGAATTCAATATAGCATAAAATTCCAAATAAGTAATTTAATGAAATTTTTTAAATGAAATCATAATTTTTGGGTAATATTTATTTTTTTTTTATAATTTTAATATATTTAAATTCAAATCAACTTTGTTAAATATTTATAAATGTTGCATGAATGAAAATATAGTACTTTACAAATAAATAATACTTTAATAATTTATTTATAATAAATAATTTATAAAATATACACTTTAGATTTGTAACATTAAAACGGCCATATGATAAAAAAAATGCAAATCAAGAATATCAATTGAAACGTTAAAAATTTATAAATATTATTTGAATGAAAATATGCTTTATTATATTCTTTAAGAACTTTACTTTTGGAATATTAGAACGTCCATATCGTAAAAAAAAAAAAATAAATAAAACATGTCTAAAACTCAAATATTAAATATTCATAAGTAATATACGCGTGAAGTACATTTTATTATATTTTAAGCACTTTAATTTTGCAACATTAAAAAAAATGCAAATCAAGCATGTTTAAAATTCAAATGTTAAATATTTATAAATACTATAGTATGTTCTATTAAGTGAAAGTATCTTTAAAGCTCACATGTCAAATATTTATAAATAATATACGAGTGAAAGTATGTTTTATTATATTTTTTTAAAACTTTAGTTTTGGAACATTAATACGGCCATATGATAAAAAAGAAATGCAAATCAAGCATGTCTAAAATTCACATCTTAAATATTTATAAATAATATATTAATTAAGGTATGTTTTATTATATTTTGTGAAAAATTTTAGTTTTGGAACATTAAAACGGCCAAAAAAAAGTAGTTAAAGTGTAATTTTGGTACATTAAACGATAAAAAAAATACAAATCAAATATGTCTAAAATTCAAATATTAAATATATAAATACTATACGAGTGAAAGTATGCTTTATTATTTTTTTAAAAACTTATTTTTTGGGAACATTAAATCGTCCATATGACTAAAAAAAAATGATGGGAATCAGATATGTCTAACAAAAAAAAATATTGATTATTTACCAACAAAGGTTTATTTTCCTATGATCATGATATTTTCCCACCCATAGCAAAAAACACTCACCTATCCTAATAAACCAGACGCATTTCAGTGATATGACAAAACATAGACACACCTATGACTAATTTAACACACATCACCACATGTTTTCCCAAGGTTTACTCAGCTGGCCAACAGATGGCGCTACGGGATTTCCCCTTTTATGACTAATCTCGTGAATAATTCTCTCCCTAGCAGCAGCGCGCTGGGAAGTGTCAAATCAAGAGGAAGTAATAACCACGAAAGCATAAAGGAAGAACCAGGAAGAAAAATCTGAGGCAAGTCGGGTCTTAGGGTCAAAATATTTTCGGTAATACGTTTCATCTGTTTGCAAAGCTAGAGCTGCTTTTTTTTATTTATTTATTATTTTCTTTTCTTTTTCGGCGTTCATTCATTCTCGTCCGCTTTGTGCTTGGAATAAACCGGAGAGATATTTTCTGAATCGGCTATGGTAGATGTGAGCTTCAATAGATGTAGTTTCGATAGGGTTGGTTATCGTATTTATCTTATCTTAATTCTTATGGGGGGGGGGAAATGGATAAAATTCTTTTGGGAAGTTAAAATAAGACATCTTTTGTTTCAGTTTTTTTTCCTTGTTTTTTATTGGGATTTAAAAAAATTGTAGAAATTAATTTTTTTTTTTTTTTTTTTTTTTTATTTTGCTGGGGGAAGGATATGAGAGGATTGTGTTTAAGATATAAAAGCAGCATTATCATAATTTTATTTATTTATTTATACATTGACAGAGTTTGTGTTCAACTAATTCCGCTTCAATTTCTTTTATATACGAATAAATTGCTAGCTAGTAGAAGTTTATGCCTTCTGGGAGGACATTCAGAGGTAACCGACCCACATTTGCGCGTCTTCTGGAAAAATAATCAAAGAACTTCTAACATATATATTGGGATCATAAAAAAGAAAAAAAAACTCAAAAATTCGGCAGAAACATTTGTATTTCCTTTTTATTAATTTAAAAATTATTTTATTTATTCATTTTTATAACATTATAATAAAAATGCATTTATATCACAGTTAAGTAATCTTATTTATATTATTATTAATTTGTTTATTATTAATCCATTCTTAAAATTTCGTACTTCAATTGAAAAGATTTTAGCTTTCAATAATTTTATTTACCTAGATTGTTTTGAGGGTGACTGATGGCCGAGTGACTAGTGCTCGATGCCACAGGTATCGATTTCGAGTTCCTGTCTCTAAACTCTGCTAGCAGGCAGACGGCCTTGGCCCACCATGGGGCTGTTGAGCCACTGAAGAAGAATGATAGAAAATCCGATGAACTTCTAACATGTAGATTGAGATCATAAAAAAAAACCATCAGAAATTCAGTAGAAACATTTGTTTCATTTTTATTAATTTAAAATTAATTAATTAATTAATTTTAGAACATTTAAGCAAAAATGCATGTACAGCAATGTTACGTAATCCTATTAATATTATTATTCGTTGGCACAATAACTCACAATAACTGCCCGTCTGCCTGCTAGCAGATTTTAGAGACAGGAGATGTTTTCTTTTTACGAGGAAGAGTTGTAAACACTCTACAGTCATATTAGACCGGAACATACGGTTTAAGGTAGTTTCTTAACCACTATAAACATCTATGGCACCGCTGGATTCGAACTCAAAACCTGAAGCAACAGAGCGCTAATCACTCAGCCATCAAGCTCCTATATTATTATTATTTAATATTACATTCTTAAAATTTGTACTTGAATTTTCAAATAATTGAAATTTTTTTAAAAACTTTTAATAATTTTATTTACCTAGATTATTTTGGCCTCTTTAAAAATACGAACGTATTTATTATGCTGTTTCATTTTTAAAAATGTGGTCGTTTGGATTGGAAGGTAATGAATGGCCCTCTTCTGACAAGCTTTGAAAATTATCGAAAACCGTTTGAGATACAATTAAATCTCAATTGACATTTACATCTGTGATGTTACATTCCGTATTGTACTATTTCCCGAATTTACACGTTTTTCAATGCAGTGATTGCAATACACTCCACTAGCGGAAATCGAATCTGGATTTTTCAAGTTAGTCAGTATTTACCATTGTTAGGAAGCGAATGAAACAAAAAAGAAATTTGAAATTGAGATAAATAGTAAACAATTATTTACCAAAATGGATGTGAAAAACAAATAATAAATAAATAGCCAAAATCTAATTGAAATTATTGATTTAATTGCGAATTTCATGAAGTTTTTACAACAAAATATGTCTTGTCAGGCTCAAAATATGCCATGCAGTGGATTAAAACGTAATTTTTTTTTCAATTTAAAAATATTTCTAAATTATTTTGTAATTTCATAATTTATTTTGTAAAAATTATAACTTTTTAGAGTAAAATATAAATAAATGCATATACATATATATATTATGGCTGAGTATCTCAACATCTTAGAAGTTTTAAAATTTAAAATATATTGCTTAAAATTTATATCTTCTTCTTCAATGGTGCCAATCAGCCCCATGGTGGGCCAGGGGCTACTACTACTACTACTACACCACACTACATAACTGTGCCTAGAGCTGTATTGCCCTACAGTTTCGGAATCATGTGGGTGAGAAGTCTGGCTGGGCTCCGTGTCTCTCTTAAAGTCACATGAAACCAGGACCTACGGTTTAAAGTAGATTCCGAACCACTACAAACATCCATGGCACCGCCGGGACTCGAACCAGAAACTTGTGGCACCAAGCGCCAGTCAATCAACCATTAGACTCCCTATATTCTTATTATTCTTATTTAATATTCCATTCTTAAAATATCGTACTTGAATTGCAAACTATTTAATAGATTTTTATTTACCTAGATTATTTTAGCCTTTTTTAAAAAAAGGAACATATTTATTACCTGCTTCATTTTTAAAATTATTTCTTTTAAATTTAGGTATTTAGATTAGAAGGTAATGAATGCCCCCTTCCCCTTACACTTACAATTGAAATGTCTCATTTGACATTTATATCTCTGATGCTAGATTCCGCATCATAATATTTCCCGAATTTACACGTTTTTCAATGCAGTGATTGCGACACACTTCACTAGCAGAAATCGAACCCGAATTTTTCAAGTTAATAAGTATTTACCATTGTTTGGAAGTGACAACAAAAAAAATTATAATTTTACAATTGGGATAAATTATTATAAAATAATTATTTAAGATAAACAATTATTTATCAATATGGTTGTTAAAAGAAATTAATAAATAAATAGCCAAATTATAATTGAAATTATTGATTTAGTTGCGAATTTTTATGAAGTTTTTGCCACAAAATATGTCTTGCCAGACTCAAAATATGTCATGCAGTGGATTAAAACTTAATTTTTTTTTCAAAATTAAAAAAAATTATGAAGTTGATTCCTAATTTAGTTTGTAAAAGTTATAACTTTTCAGTATAAAATATAAATAAATAAATATATATATATATATTATTGCTGATTATCTGAACATCTAAGAAGTTTTTAAACTTAAAATATATTGCGTTATATTTGAATCTTCTTTTTCAATAGCGCAACAGCCCCATGTTGGGCCAAGAGTTTCTAAACATGAAACTCCTTCCGAAACATGAGATGAAACTAATCTCAACTCCAGTTATTCGACCTCACATAAAATTAAAGTATGCTCCATCGATGGCCCATAATGATAAAATAAAAAATGTTATAAAATTAAAGTATTACAAAAGTATTATCATTTATTTGAAGTATTTGAAATTTTTTGTTAATATCATTTGAACAGGGGCCTGAATGGACGAATGGCTAGCGCTTTTGGTACCACAGGTTTCGGGTTCGAGTGCCGGCGGTGCCATGGATGTTTGTAGTGGTTCGGAATCCACTTTAAACCGTAGGTATCGTTCTAACATGATCGTAGAGCGTTGCGGGAGGTATTATTACTCCACGTCTGTAGCATATCTTCAAGCTACACGTTGGGGATTGATGGCCGAGTGGCTAGCACTCTGGCGCTCGGTACCACAGGTTTTGTGTTCGAATCCCGGCGGTGCCATGGATGTTTGTTGGTGGTTCGAAATCCACTTTAAACACTATATGTCCCGGTCTGTTTAACCTAAAGTGCGCACAAGATGACCGTAGAGTGACAACCCAAACCAATCAAGCTACACGCACTTCCTGGATAGTGCTAAGTGAGTAACGTCGGTGCAGCGCTTGTCTTAAGGCATCCAAGACAACTGTCTAAGTGTTTGCCAGCTGCATTAGAACAAAAAAAAATATTTTGAACAGTGTGAAATAGGAATTCTTCAATAATGATAGATTATCACAGTTAAAATCAGACAAATAAAAAAAAATCATCTAAGTTTCAAATCCCCTTCTGTCATGACAATAGTCTGTACCATTAAAAAGACAAGTCATACAAAAAAATTTAAATCTCCTGTTTCCAGACTATAATGGATTTTTATCAATTTAATATGACTAAAGTGCTTGGCGACAGAGTTGATAAACATTTATCGGAATGTCTCATCTTGTTGAAAACTGGTCCTAATCCTTTGCAATGATGTGCCATAGATGCTCAAGATTATCACTCAAGGTACAAATAACAGAGTTTGGAACTTCAACAACAGAAAATTATCCTTTAGCTTGCTGGAAAATTGAGAGAAATGAACCTTAGTTAAATGAGGCTTTCATTCTTGAAGCATGATTATCTTCTTTACGTAGTAAAAAAGATAGTGGTTTAGAAAATTGAGTATTAAATTAAACCAATGATTACATTCATTTGCAAATTGTTACCGTTCGTGTTTTCAAGCCTAATCAAAAGATTTTTAAAAATTGAAAAAAAATCCCTTTTTTTTCTGTTCAAAAATGAACTCGTGCTAGAAAAGTCTCTTATTTACTATAAACTTTTCAAATCAAATTATTTAAATTCCTTTATTGCGTTCCAAAATGAACCCCGTTTTAAAAACCTCTTATTTATTATAAACTTTTAAAAATATGGATTCAAATAAAATTATTTGAATCAATTTCTTGTGTTGAAAAATTTATAATAAGAGGCTTCTAACACGAGTTCATTTTTGAAATCAAATTATTTGAATCCATTTAATGAATTCAAAAATGAAACACGTTTTAGAAGCCTCTTATTTATTATAAACATTTAAATCAAATTATTTGAATCCATTTATTGTATTCAAAAAATAAACTCTTGCTAGAAGTCTCTTGTTTATTATAAACTTTTCTAATCAAATTATTTGGAAAAAAAATTGAAAAGTTTCAAATAAAACGCATATGTATAGATATAGGTGTAATTTGTCAGGGTCCATTTCTACAATTAATTCATTAAAATGAATAGTTTATTTGCATTGAATATTTAGATGCTAGAAGAAAAAAATTATATTTAAAATATTGAATGACCAATTATTGTTTTAATTGGAAAAAAATATTCCCCGGGTTTCCCTTAAATGACATTTTATTGGTTATTTAGTACAAATTCTTGCCAATAATCAACAGGAATTATTCAAACTAATTTAAATCAGCCAATTTATAATACTTTTATAAACATACAATGAGATAAAAAGTGTAGCTCTTTTGTGAAAATTATGATCTTCCAAAATATCTTTCTTTTCAGTTATGTTTTCTACTTCAAAATATGATTTTATTTATGTAAATCTCTTACATTTATTATCTCGCCCCTAAGAAATTCAATAAATGTTGCTTTAAACTAACTTAATCAAAATTTTTTGGATATTTATTCAAAGACAAAAAGAGAGTGGAAACACCGAATTTTTCGTTGAATACACATCGTTGCGACTGTTAAAGCATTTATTTACCTAATAAAACAAAGGATCAAAATTTCTACTTAGCAAACTATTTTATTAAGTAGAAATGTTATCTGATGACTTCTCGTATCATAGATCAATTGATTTAAATTTACCAAATCACGTTAAAATTGCTAAAAACATCTTATCGAAAAAACAAATCAAATTCCACAAGAGGGTATATTATACTGCTATATCGCAACATTCATTTACATCTTTTTTACTTAGGTCACATACCAAAATGATGTCGTTAATTTGCATGGTTTATTAAAAAATAGCATTGATTAGCTATCCAATATGCTTGTTTAATTTTCATAATTATAAATTTAAAAAAATCCAAAATTATTAATGTAAAATTTACATTCTAATATTAACAATATTGCAAAATACGTGTCTGCAATATTGTTAATCTTGGGCCAGAATGGCCAGCTCTCTCGTGCTCGGTACCTTGGTTGGTTCGAGTCCCGGGGGGTGCCTTGGATGTTTGTAGTGGTTCGCAATCCACTTTAAACCGTAGGTCCCGGTCTAACATGACTGTAGAGCGTTGTGGGGGTATTGTTACTACGCGCCCGTAGCCTATCTTCAAGCTACACGCACCTCCTGGTTAGTGCTAAGTGAATAACGTCCTTTCCTCTCTTGCCTTAAGGCATCGAAGACAACTGTCTACGTGTTTGCCAGCTGCATGGCAAACACTTAGACAATTGAACAAAAAAGCTATTGTTGCAGCTGAACAAAAAAAATATTGTTAATCTTAAGTTAACTTTCTTTAACATCGAAATTTGTAAAAAAATATTCTCATTTGCTAGTAGTCTTAAATATACATCTCTTTTACATTCATTCATTTATACGTTGAATTTTTCATTTAATCGGGAGATATTCGGAAAAACATGCTTAAAAAAAATTTGGCAGAATATATACGTAACCATGGATTTGCACAATATTGCAAAAGATGAATAAATTCGTCCTTTGAGAATATTGTTTAAATTTATGGTTACCTACATATTCTGCCAAATTCTTTCAATGTTCGTTGTAACCTGTGACTTAATTGGAATTCAATCCAATAAAGCAATAGGTAAAGAGGAATAGGATACTGTCCAGAAACCTCTTCTATTCCTTCTTTTGACAGAAGATCCATCAATTTTTTCAATATATAATAATAATGATTGTAACCGTGAGAATTTTTTACCTTAGGGTATAAAAAAAATAATCTATATGAATCAGATCTAAAAAATTGCTTGATGAGAAATAAGTGGAGATGCATTATCATCCAGCATAATCCATCAGTTTGCGCTTTTATTGCTTAACACATATTTTCGCTGCCTAGATAATAAAGCTACACTCAAGAGCCAGAACATTATGACCACCCCTACATTTTGCAATGAACTCGCCTGGATCACGTGGAAGGCACGTGATCAGGTGGAAGTGGTATTTAACTGGTATTAATCCATGCCAAGGCGGGTTGAAGCTGCGCCAAAGGTGGGCCAACTCGTTATTGACAGGTGGTCATAATGTTTTGGCTCTTGAGTGTATATCTGTTATACATATAGTAACTCAGTTAACCCACCAAATTGATGATTCAATTGAATAAAAGACCCAGCAAGCAATCATCTTTTAAAACCATCCTTTTTCGCATATTTACGGATTTTGTTTGTCCCTGCATTTTTTTTCCCAATTGGTCAAATTAGACTGGGACCTACAGTTTAAAGCCGGATGCGGAACCACTCGCAAACAATCATGCCAGCGCCAGGATTCGAACATGAAACCGGCGTTACCAAAGGACAGGGCGCTAGCTAATTGGCCCTCAGGCCTGCAGAACGGTGGATGTCCTAATTCGAAAATCTTTCGATTGACTTACAATAAACAGAAAAATCAATTTTGTAAACTAAAGTACTTGAATAACAAAATTCGACAAAAATAATCTCCAAATAGTTGGAAATCCATTCCAAGGTATCGCTGTTTTCAAATTGGTTGCTTTTTTTTCTGCGGTCATCTTTACTTATAGGATAGCAGTAAAAAAGAAATTTGATGGAGCATAAGGAATATTAGTTAGATCCATTTTTTTAATATACGGCAACTTTCTTCATCTTCATCCATCTCTTAACTGAATAACTTTCTGGCACTTCAGTCCATGTTTGACCACGGCCGTCTAGCAAATTTCAAAAAAGAAGATATTTTCTTTTTTTTTACGGGATCAGCCCTGTGTCAAGCTATCAATAATCATATTAGACCGGGACCTACGGTTTAAAGTGGATTCCGAATCCCTAAAAACATCCATGACACCATCGGGACCCGAACCAGAAGTCTGTGGCATCATGAGTCAAAACGTTAGTCACTCTGCCATGAGGCTATTTCACCCATCTCTATCTCACTAAGTGCGTTTGAAAAGACAGATTTTGTAAAAAGCAATATTGCTTTGGTTTCCGTTATATGTAGATTGGTTTCTGTTATATGTAGGAGCCTGATGGCCGAATGGCTAGCGCTCTGGCGTTCGGTACCACAGGTACCGGGTTCAAATCCCAGCTTTGCCATGGGTGTTTGTAGTGGTTCGGAATCCACTTTAAGCCGTAGGTCCCGGTCCTAATAGGATCGTAGAGTGATGCGGGGGCATTGTTACTCCGCGTCCCTGGCGGTACCAACAAGTTACACGCGTCCCCTGGGTAATTCAAAGTGAGTAACATCGGTGCAGCCCTTATGGCGAAGATCACGGTCTATTTGCCAGCTGCATTAGAAGGAAAAAAAAAAGATTGAGAAAATAATTACTAAACATTAATTGAATTGGAATCCAACGCTTATTTAATTTAATTAAATCAATTAAAAAAATTAATCAGTTTTTTACGTTTTCTTTGTAATGTATAAAAAATAAATATAATAAAAGGCAAATAAATAATGGTATATATGACATTACAGGGACCTGACTGCCGAGTGGCTGGCACTATGGTGCTTTGTGCCACGGGTTTCTGATAGAATCCCGGCGGTGCCATGAATGCTTTGTAGCTGTTCGGAATCCACTTTAAACTGTAGGTCCCGGTGTAATAGGATCGTACAACAATGTGGGGGTAGGGGTTACTCGCATTCGCACCATATCTACAAGCTACACGTGTACCCTGGGTAGTGCTAAATGAGTAATGTTTGTTTTTATGGCATAAAGATTAACTGTCTCTGTATTGCCAACTGCGTTACTAAAATAAAAACTCTATAAAATCAATTCAATCAAATGACATATACAGTTCTGAATACTGAATCTTAAATCTGTCCTCCATCAAGTTATTTAAAGGACAATTAACTATTTTTAAACCTTTCGGTCAGGTTTTTTTTAAAGAGACGGCAAGTTTTCGTTTAGGAAACATTATATACCAGAACTTAAAGATAAACCAAAATTTCCCTCACGGATATAAGATGAATCTCAACTTTATCAATCTTAAAAGAAAGCAAATCAAGCGAGTAAAAAATTAAATTAATCATCCAAGTGAAAACTCGTCGCTTAGACGATAGATTTACGTATCATATAAGCATGAAAAATAACACTATTTAGAGTCAAAAATCAGTGAAAAACAAATATTATTTTACAATACTTAAATATATTCAAGTATGTTTGTGTTTAATTATTTTCTTTTAATTTAACCAAGTTTAATGAACCGAATGTGTACGAGTAATACGCCCCAACTTATGTGGGAAGTTTAAAATTAAACATTCATATTAATAAATATTTAATTCTATCATTTTTACACACACACACACACACACACACACACACACACACACACACACATATACACACACACACACACACACACACATATATATACGCGCATTTTTATAATAACCTAAACCTGATGGCCGAGTGACTAGTTTTCTGGGGCTCGGTATCATAGGGTTCGAGTCCAGACGGTGCAGTATTTTTTTTTTTGTAGTGGTTCGGAATCCACTTTAAACCGTAAGTTCCGGTCTGATATAACTTTATCGCGTAGGGATGACAACCCTAAAAAATTATAAAATTATAAAACACTCATGTTTCAGAATCTGCCAGTAAGCAAACGGCCTTGGCCCACCATGGGGCTGTCGCGCAATTGAAGATTTGTTTGGTTTGTCACTCTACGGAAATTTTTTTTTTTTTTGCACATTTTAGGCTGATTAAACCGGAACCTACAGTTTAACGTGAATTTCCGAAGCATTAGCAAACATGCCACCGCCAGGATTCAAACCTGAAACCTGTGGTGTCAAAGTCCAGAACGCTAGCCAATTGGCAATCAAGCCGCTTAAAGATACAGAAGTACTCTATAAAATCAATTTAATCAAATGTCATATACAGTTCTAAACGCTACATCTAAAACCTATCGTCCATCAAATTATTTAAATCACAATTATCTATTTCTAAGCCGTTTTCATCTGTTTTTTAAAAACGAAAAGTTTTTAGTAAGTTCTTTATATAAAGTTTACTTACGGAACATTATATACCATCACTTAAAGATCAACCAAAATTGCATCACGAATATATGAGATGACCATCAACTTTATCAATCTTAAAAGCGAGCAAATCAAGCGAGTAAGAAATTAAATTGCCTGTTTAATCGTCCAAGTGAAAACTCCTTTAGGAGAAAAAAAATAATATTTGTTATGAATGAAAAAGCGATAGCACTTAAAACAAACGCAATGTACGCTTTCAGAAGTTACTCATCCATCGTTCTGAATGCTGTGCTCCAGTGAGCTGGAGTCACTCTGACTCCTCATCCAATGGAGTGCGTTACTCCAAGCTTGTAATTACATACTTCAGCAATGGCAGATATTTGCATATCGAAAGCCTTCACTATGAATTCGCAAACTTATGTATGGGAAGATTGTGAAGAGCTTTTATTAAATGCATGAAATGATTTTCGATGTGTGAATAGCGACTATTCATTTTTACCACGTTATTGAGATGAAAAAAAAAAAGCAATAAATGTTAGTAGATAATTGTAATATATCGATATAAGTGCAAGCTTTTGTCTATAAAATAATTTGGGTTTTCAATGTGATGCGAGATGTGATTATTATATATATAATGAATGTGAGTGTGTGTGTGTGATACAGTCGATGTGTGATAATGCGATACAATATAATGTGATATACAGTAGAGATAAGTATATAATGAGAGATACGGTATTTGTGATAATGTGACACGCAACATATAAGCATGGAAAATAATATTTAGTGTCAAAAACCCTGTGTAACATTAAATTATTTTAAAAATTTAAAAACTTTTCAAATATTTTAATGTTTAACTATTTTTATTTAATTTAAACAGTCTACTGAACATAATATGTAACACAGCCAACTTACGTGGGAAGTTTAAAATAAAGCACTCAGGGTAATAAATATTTATAATTACATTTTAATGACTTGATGGCTAAGTGACTAGTGTTCTTTCGACGAGTGCTCGGTACCACAGTGTTCAATACCCGGCTTGGTTTGGTATGGTATGTCGCTCTACGGTCATTTGGGCTAATTAGACCGGGACCTACAGTTTAACGTCGATTCCGAACCACTCACAAACATCCATGCCATAGCCAGCATTCGAATCTGAAGCCTGAGGTACCAAAGGCCAGAGCGCTAGCCGATTTGCCATCAGGCCGCCTTGCCAATGAAGAAGAATTACATTTTGATGAAAAATAGGAATCCACCATATATATAAAAACCACCATATATATTTATATAAAAAAAACCTTTTAAAATGTGGACTGTGGTTTTCTTAACTTTTGATAACCGCTTATAAATACAATTAAACAAATGAAAAGATATCAGAATAATAGTTTTTTTCATCACTTAACTTATTTGAGATAATTCTTTTTAGTAATTCTTATAAAACATGATACTTTTTTTACAAAAATTTAAATACTACATATTCTTATTGTTGATTTTATACTACTTTAAAATTTTATTAACAAATTTTATACGTTTTCTAGTCTGTTAACAATCATCAATTTACAAATAATGACGATTTCTGTTCGCGTTACTGAAATAAATGCAGTGAGATAATATTTATATCAAAATATAATTTAATTTAATTATATTCAATTTAGAATTGCTTATCATTATATTCAATTTACAATTGCTTATCATTATGTATTTGTAATTTCTTATCATTATTTCCTATTTGTAATTTCTTATCATTATTTCCTATTTGTAAATAATTATCATTATTTCCTATTTGTAATTTCTTACCATTATTTCCTATTTGTAATTTCTTACCATTATTTCCTATTTGTAATTTCTTATCATTATTTCCTATTTGTAATTTCTTATCATTATTTCCTATTTGTAATTTCTTACCATTATTTCCTATTTGTAATTTCTTATCATTATTTCCTATTTGTAATTTCTTACCATTATTTCCTATTTGTAATTTCTTATCATTATTTCCTATTTGTAATTTCTTATCATTATTTCCTATTTGTAATTTCTTATCATTATTTCCTATTTGTAATTTCTTATCATTATTTCCTATTTGTAATTTCTTACCATTATTTCCTATTTGTAATTTCTTACCATAATTTCCTATTTATAATTACCTAATCATATTCTATTTATCATTATATCCTATTTATAATCGCTCAGATCCAATATAAAATGCAACTTAACACGATTCTAAAAAATAATAATAAACAATATTAAATACAAATTAAATTTAAATCTAATATCTATGAATAATCCCTCAAAAAAGCTAAATTTGACATAATGATCCGGAAATCTTCGACAGTTTTCAATAAAAATGTTACAATACATAAAATGAAAATATTAAAAACTTTTTGCCATTTTGAGTTTATAATGCGTGAATACATTTCATCAATTGTTCTTTCCGATGACTTTGATTTATGAATACAATTGACGCTTGAATTCCTTTTCAAACATCACCAGCTCTCAAATCTTTTTTTTTCAAAGATTACATCAAGAGTGACTGTTGTGAATGAATGCATTCATTGGCGTCATAAACAGCTGTCACTGTTAAACCGCATATGAAGATTCATTAAAGACCCATGTCAAGTAATAATTGTTTCCATCGCCTTCCTTTTCAACAAGAATTATTTTTACTACATTTTACAAACATTTCATTAAATGTAATGAAAAAATTTCTTATTATATAATTTTAAATATCAATTAAAATTTGCACGAAACTCTTTCTATAGCACTAAATAATTTACTAGCCTGTCCAGCAGCATTGCCAAAAATAAATATATAATTAATTTTAAAATTCTTCCCTGGCCACTATATATTGAAAGAACAATTCGCTTTTTTTTCCCTTAACCACTTGGTAGACAGCTACATCTAGTCCAAGTCTAAGAATCCTCAAATGAAGAATCCATGTGAAGAAGGAAAAGGGGAGGGATCAGCTTCTGTTTTTGATGGGGCACTCGTAGGTCGCAGTCTGACTCGGCTCCGTGTTGCCTTCACGAAGGACTTTTTAGAGGGAACTATCCCACATTAGATTATCATATGTTAGAAAACTCGTAAAACAAACTCGTTAGGTAGTCCGATTAAGTAGTAATTGAATTTCAACAATTTATAAATACAAAAACTGCACTATGCGTTGCACAAATAGATTTCAAAATTATAATAGATTATCAATTATTAAAGCTTCAAAAATATGGATTTTATCATGATTTCTTTCAATATTTCTTTCCAATGAATTTGATTCATTAATACAATTGACTGCTGAATTGATTTTTAAACATCACCAGCTCTCAAATCATTTTTTTTTTAAGATTACATCAATTGTGACTATAGCGAATGAATGTCTTCATTGGCGCCATAAACAGCTGTCACCGTTAAGCCACATAAGACGATTAGCCACATAAGGAGATTTATTAAAGCTCTAATGTAAAATAACAAATCTTTCCGCAGCCATCTATTCCGACAAAAAAATTTATTTATTTATTTATTTGATTTTACACATATTTTATTAAAGATGATGAAAACATTTCTGTTACATAATTTTAAATATCAATCAAAATTAGGATGGATCTTTTTTTTTTCTAAAGCACTACATAATTTACTAGCCTATCCAGTAACATTGCCAAAACTAATTATATAATTAATTTTAAAAATCATCCTTCCCCACTAACTATTGTAAGAACAATTATTAATATTCTTAAGGGCGTGATGAAATATTTTTAAAGTAAAATAACTTTAGTTAATATCAGTTAAAAACATGAACTAAATTTTGTTAATGAAGTAAATGATTTAAAATTGGCCTGATGTCCGATTTTATATCATTAATGGTTCGGTGCCCCAAGTTTCGGGTTCGAATCCCGGCGATGGCATGGATGTTTGTAGTGGTTAAGAATCCACTTTAAACCGTAGGTCCCGGTCTAATTTAACTGTAGAGTTTTGGCCATAGGGCTGACAACCCTACGCCGTTAAAAGAAAATATCGCGTTTTGAAATCTGCCAGTAGGCCTTGGCCTACCATGGGGCTGTTACGGCAATGAAGAAGAATGATGATATTATAATCAAAAAAAAAAACTGCCTGAATATTTCCAAAAGAGGAGACTTTCAATTGTTCCTTACAAAAATTGACCAAAGATCCAGTATTTCGATTCACAGCATCAGGGATCTCATTAATAATTTAAGTAATTAAACGTAACTTCATCAGACACTTCAAATATTGTACAGTAGCTAAATCTATCTTTTAGATTTAGCTACTGTACAATATTTTGTTTTCTACACATTATTTCTGCCAAACTTAGTAAAAGTCCAGCTTAAAATATCTGGTAAGAAATTATTACAAGATTTACCATGCTGTTACTTTGTTTTATAAAGTAAAGTTACTTCCCCACTTTCCACATCATCCCAACTATGGAACCTGTGCGTCGTTAGAAAATTTTACAACTAACAGATACAAAAGCGGGCGGTGGGTTTAAAAAGATTGATCACCCCTCATATATACTTTAAGTAATAGCATCTAAGTTTTTAAAATTTCACTCAATTATAGGTCCCGGAATCATATGACCATAGAGCGTTTGGAGTACGGTACCAAATACCAAGTACAATCTTGGTAGCAGCCTGATGGCTAATTCGCTAGCTCTTTGGTCGTTGGTATCACAGGCTTCAGGTTCGAATCCTGGCGGGGGCATGGATGTTTGTTAGTTGTCCGGAAGTCACGTAAAACTGTCGGTCCCGGTCTAATTAATCTAAAGTGTGCACAAAAAGGACCATAGAGCTACAAACCAAATACCATCCGTACAATGAAAACAACTATATTTTATGAAGCTACATTTTTAGTAATACAGAATTAAAACAAAACTTACTAGAAAATTTGTTTCGATTAATTAGGGCCATTTAAAAATGTTGGGTATGTATGTATGGTTTGACAATAATGTTCCTTTGGGTTTTTTTTCGCGCGTACAATAGGAAATATGAATAACTCATTTTAAAAAACTCCGCCTTAACTCGTGGCTCGGTGGCAACGTAAGCCGCTGGTGATTCGTTTGGTTTGGTTTCTCACTGTACGGTCATCTTGTGCACACTTTAGGCTAAACAGACCGGGACCTACAGTTTAAAGCGGATTCCGAACCACTACAAATATTCATGGGGTTATAATATGCCGGGCATCCATGATATAATATGTCGGGACTCGAACCCCGAAACCTGTGGCAACGAGCAATAGCCACTCGGCCATTCAGGTTCCCATAAGCCGCTGGGGAGGATTAAAGCTAAGGTGCCCTTAAGACGGCTTAGTTGTAGACACTGTTTCAAAAAAAGGAGGTTCGATGGCTTTTTTGATGTTCAGCATCTTGCCTCATCAGTCGTACTACCTGGTGGGAGTTTTCCGACTCTTATTTTTTTAGAGCGTTGCAATACTATCTTACGTATCAGACAGTACGATTTTCAAATTAACTCTGTTCTATTTTTGCTATAATCAATGCCAAATAACGATGAATATATATCATTTCACATAAAATGTCAGTTGTGATCCAGTGAAAAAATAAGTTTTTATTGTGATCAACAAATCTAATAAGACAGAAAATGTTCATAATTATCACCCTATAAAACAGGGGTCGCCAACTCAAATGACCTTGCGGGCCACTTTGGAAATGCATCCTAACTCCGCGAACCGCATATAAAATTATATGCCCCCCTATTAGATTTCGACCATCTATAGACATTTTTTGGAGTGAAAAATTGAAACATATTGAGTTATTGTGTTTACTGTTATTCTTACAAGTAAACCTAGATAATATAATAATGATACTAATAGCACATTGTAAATAAATATATAACATTAAAAAGGAAATATTAAAAAATATATAAATTAAAAAAGAAAAAAATTGGAATCATTAAAAAATATTTTACTACGATATTTGTTGCTCCACTCTTTCACTCAGCTTTTGCAAATCGATCTCAATTTGGGTATCTGAACATCCAAATGGGTATTTCAGGTTAGCGTCCGTTATGTTTGAGCGTGTTTTGGTCAATTTCATTTTAAAAAAAAAAAAAAACGATTCGCAATGAAAGTTGAACCAAAAGCGCTAAGAGTTTGAACAAAGAGTTTGGTTTGTTCTACTATCAACAATGCGTATCTAGAGACGGTCACTGAGGTCACTTAAAGTGAAACATAGAACCTCTTATATTAGATGTTACAAGATGCGTGAACATTATGAGTTTGCAGAATATAATTTAATTATCCTGCGAAACCATAACTGTAAACTCATAAATAAAACAGGCAATATCTGTCCTATATTCGCAAAAATAGTATTTTAAAATCAAAGTTCATTTTTTCTCATAATTTGGACTGTTCATTTTTGAATAAATGGGATGCACACATAATGTATTGTTTTAATACATTGATTTTCACTATTTTGGCCATTATAAAATAAATATATTTTGAAAAAGTGGGATAAATTTCACGGGTTGGAAAAATATTCAAGGCAGGCCGCGGGTTGGCCACCCCTATTTTAAACTATACGTATGCAACTTTGTAATATATTTTGCACATTTGACATTTCTCGTTTTATAATAGAAGAAAATTTAAAAAAAAAAACAAATGTTTAGAATAATTTAAATGCATTTTTTTTCGCAAGCGATTTATTAATTTATTGTTTTTGACGCTTTTTACATTTTATGTTTGTTAATTTTGTTATTTGTAAGTTTGTGTGTTTACACTGGAAAAAAAAATATAGAAAGATCTTAACGTATCTGATATTGCTGTAAGGCGTTTCATAAAATATATTTCACAGAATAAAAGTAACTTAATATATATTTTTTTTTCGTAGAGTTAATATCCAATGCATGAGAAAGTTCCATTTTTGCATAAAAAACTCGTCAAAATTTTATATTGCGAAAATTAAATTCCTGTTTTGGTTATTTTTTTCTTCTTTATTTTGTATTCGAATAAACTAAAGAGTGAATGTGAATTAAGTGCTCCTGTGTACGCTCTAAATTGGATCCGGTACGAAATTGAAAGTTTAATGAGAAAACAAATTCTATTCGAGTTTCTTATATGAAGAATACTGTTTTCTTTTTATATTATTTAAAATTATTTTAGAATTCTCTAGCATGTTTAATTCAATATGTAGTTTGATGATGGTTTTGGCTTTTCCTTTATCTGCGAAATCAAATACTTGCTCTTAAATAAACAAAGATGGCCTGAATGGCCGAGTGGCTAACGCTCTGGCGCTCGACACCACAGGTTTCGGGATCGAGTCCCAACGGTGGCATGGATGCTTGTAGTGGTTCGGAATCCACTTTACAACCGTAGGTTCTAGTCTAATAAGATCGTAGAGCGTTGCGGGGGTAATGTTACTCAGTGTCCGTGGCTTATCTTCACGCTACACGCACCTCGTCGTAACGTCGGTGCAGCACTTGCCTTAAATCATAAAAGACAACTGTATAAGTGTTTGCCAGCTGCATTAAAACAAATAAAATAAACAAAGGGACAAAATAACAGAACATCATAATTTAAAATTATATGCATTCAAAGCGGGCTGCAGGTTGGCCACCCCTGCTATAAAACAATTCCTAATCACGCGCAAACCAGACATACCCTCTTATGTACTGCTGCACTTCCTTCCATCTAAACACTCAAAGGGTTAATTCTTTTCTTTCCCACTTACACGCTTTCATTACACTAAAAACACTCGTAAGCCTCTGATCTCAAACGTCCATTACTATTATGTTTGACTTCTAGCCATGACCGATTCCATATCCTGTGCTTACTTTTTTTTTCTGCTCATATTTTTACGCACAGTTGAGCAGCCGGCCATTTTATTCCATTAGCGAGCAGTCTGCGAAGGGGGGTTGTTTGTTTTAGTTGTGTCCGCCGGAATCCCCCGCACACCCTTTGTATGCAGTGGAGTGTTTAAGTGGTGACCTTGAAAAGGTACGATTAGTTATTGCCAAGCTGCTTTTTGTTTTTTACGAGATCTCGAGGATGATTATTCATATATTATGATGGCGTACTTAAATTTTCTTTAATTTTTCAGTAAAAACACTATAGAAATAAATATTTTAAAATTATATTTCCATCGTATACTAAATTCTCACGACGCAGAACATTAGCGAATAGGGTACCTGACTTCCTGCTCATACAAGGATATTCATAAAAATAGAGAAGAACACTATTTTTCTATTAGGCTAATCAGACTGGAACCTATAATTTAACGTAGATTAAGAACCACTAACAAACATATATGCCATCGCCAGGATACGTACCTGAAGCATGTGGTACCAAAATTAGGCCAGAGCGCTAGCCTATTGGCCATCAGGCCGCCTTAAAAATAAAGAATTTACTATTTAAACCTATATTTCAGCAAAGACCACTGTAGAAATGAAAACTTTAAAATTAAATTTCCATCGGATACTAAAATGTCACTTAGTAGAACAAATAAGGTTCCCGACTTCCCGCTTCGCCAAGGATATTCATGAAAATAGAGAAGAATCTGCTTTTTAACACTATTTTTCATCACAGACATTGTAGGAAAAAACACTTTAAAATTATATTTCATCGGATACTAAATTCTCACATCGTAGAATGCCAACCAATAGGGTAGCCAACTTCCTGCTTCCCCAAGGATATTCACAAAAATAGAGGAGACCATGTCCCACCATGGGGCGACATCGCCGAAGAAGAAAAATGCTGTATACTGTTGCTGATGTCGAAACAAAATGCTGTTATCGAAACAAAAATATGAAATATTCTTTTGTAAAGAGGTGCCATGTGGATATATTTGTCAGATGTTTTTTTTCAGTTCCAATGCAGCTGGCAAACACTTAGACAGCTTGGTCTTGGATGCCTTAAGGCAAGCGCTGCACAGACGTTACTCACTTTGCATTACCCAGGGGGGCGCGTGTAACTTGAAGATACAGACGCGGAGTAACAATGCCCCCACAACGCTCTACGATCCTATTAGGACCGGGACCTACGGTTTAAAGTGGATTCCGAACCACTACAAACATCCATGGTAACGCCGGGATTCGAACCCGAAACCTGTGGTACCGAGCGCCAAAGTGCTAGCCACTCGGCCATTCAGGCCCCCTTTGACAGATGTTCTTTAATGAATTTAGATACTTTTTGATAAGGATGCTATTTTGACATTCTATATAATCTACCAGATTTTCTGATAAAATATCTGCCTACTGTCACAAATCGATTCTGGTACTAAGTGTCTAAATTTAAAATCTGTTCAGTTGCCTACACAACATTTCACTGGTCAAATTCGTGAAATACAAGCATTGCCAGTAGCACAGAATAGTCTTTGATGCAGCAAAAATCTAATTAATGCATCGTTATTAAATGGATACAAAATGCTCGCCACGTTTGGCGATTACCCGCCAGATACATCATCTAAATGATGAAAAGTGGGATGGGCTTAGATATAATTGTATTATATGGCGCTGGACATAATTTTGCCCAGCATCACTTTTTGCTTGATCAGCTTAAGGTCTAGAGACAGAACATTAGTCATTTCAGTGAATTTACCTTGATCATCTGTTTTAGCACTCGAAGAATTGTTAATATTTGTCTCCAAAATCAAATTAATAAAGCATATCAAATACAATTTAAAACATAGATAATAATAGATACATAAATTATAGATTAAATAGATACATAAAATAAACATTTTAAACATTAATAGGACGTATCGATTCAAATCTGTAACTGTGGAAAAGTAAGTATAATGTTTCATATATTTAGACGAAATAATTTGCAGCCCTCGTGCCAATAAAAAAATAGACTATGGCAAATAATTCTTATTTGTAAATTTTATATTAAAACTGAGAGCCCGAATGGCCCAATGGCTAGTGCTCGGTACCAAAAGTGTCAGGTTTGAGTCTCGGTGGTGCCATGGATGTTTGTAGTGGTTCGGAATCCACTTTAAACCGTAGGTCCCGGTCGAATAGGATCGTAGAGCGTTGCGGGGGCATTGTTACTCCGCGTTCGGGGTTTATCTTCAGGTTACACGCGCCCCCTGGGTAATGCAAAGTGAGTAACGTCTTATCAAAATGAGTAACTGGGTAATGCCCTAAGACAAGGCATCTGAGACAGCTGACTCAGTGTTTGCCAGCTGCATTAGAAAAAAATATTGAAAAACTGATCAATTTCTATCTATAAAATTTTTAACAAAAGAAAATTTTAAAACTATGATTATTTTTAAAATTATATAAACTTCTTCATTGGCGGAATAGTTTCGTGGTGAAACGAAGGCCGTCAACCTAGGAGATGGTTTCTTTTCATAGGGTAGAGATACCAACCCTACGCCCAACGTTCTACAATCATATGCGACCGGGACCTACTGTTTAAAGTGGATTCCGGACCACTACAAACATCAATGGAACAGCCGGGACTCGAACCCGAAATCTGTAGCTATAATCTGTAGCCCGGCTATAATGTCCTTTTCATATCATTAATTAAGTAAAAATTTTAAATTTTATTATGTTAGTAATTGTGTTTCTTAATTGGTCATTATATAAAAACATGCGATTACTATTTTGTACAATTTCAATTTACTTATATTTATTATATTGTAAAATATACATTCTAATAATGTGGGGGGCTGAAATGGAGGTACTCGTGGGTCAAGGTTGTCCCGCGGGCCGTTGTTTGGAAACACCTCGTCTAAATTTTGTGGTTTGTCATTCTACGGTTAATTTGTACACGCTTCCGGCTAATTAGACCGGAACCTACAGTTTAATGTGGATTCAGAACCACTCACAAACATCCATGCCACAGACAAGATTCAAGCCTGAAATATGTGGTACCAAAGGCCAGAGCGCCCTTGATCTGGAGGGATTGAGCAGATGGGAAGCTTAAGTATATCCTTTTACATCAGGGATTGTATGTCGTCTATTTTAGAGACAGTCGTTCAAGAAACCCACAAGTGCATAAACTGTATAGTATATGATAAAGCAATCGTGGTTTGGCCAAGTTGTTCGAAGGTAATGATTTATCATCCGTTTTGTGTGAAACGGTATTTGAAGCAAGTTTGAATTATTGAAAGTTTGCGAACCATAATCTAAGAAAACAGCAAATTGATGGCAGCTTGGTTGTGATATCACTGTCTTGATGTTATTCGTTTTGCATAATGTAAGTTATCGCCTGCCTAACTCGTGTCTTAGTGGCAACGCGCGTGGTTTGTATTAAGACGGATTTTCATCCGCTGGCGGGATTGCTGCAGGCACTGTTTTTTGCATACCGTACGTTAAGAACGTCCGTTAACTTTTCTCTAGCGCGCATGCTCATAGGAAACTGAGCATGCGCGCTAGAGAGAAAAAGCTAACGGACGTCCTTGGTTTGGTTTGCCGTTCGTACGGTCATCTTATGCACATGGTAGGCTAAACAGACCGGGACTTACGGTTTAAAGTGAACCACTACAAACACCCATGACACCGCCGGGACTCGAACTCGAAACTTGTGGCACCGAGCGCCAGCCACTCGGCCACCATGACCCTCAAAGAACGAGGAGACTCGACGGCATTTGGGATGTTCACCATCTTGTCTTGTGAGTCGGACTACCTGGTGGAAGTTTTCCGGGTTTTAACTCATGCGATGCGCAAATAAGGGATAGTTCACCCGGAAAGCACTGCCCTCCTTCAGCGTCACGGATCCGAGTCAGACTTCTACCTACGGGTGCTCCATCACAACAGAAGCTGCCCTCCCTTTTCCCTCCTTCCTTAGTCTGGATGTTGCTATTTACCAAGTGGGATAAGAAGTCACCGAAACTGAAAAGAAAAATAGTTTCGAAAATTAAATGTAGGCAACGTTTTTAAGATGCTTGATGGCCGAGTGACTAGTTAGTTCTCTGCCACTCGATGCCGAAAGTTTCGGGTTCGAATCCCTGCGGTGCCATGGATGATTGTAGCGGTTCGGAATCCACTTTAAGCCTGTCCTATTAGGTCCCAATCTAATATGACTGTAGAGTGTTGGGCATAGAGGGCTAAGAACTCTACCTTGTAAAACGAAAACATCTCCTGTCTCGAAATCTGCCAATAGACAGATGGTCTTGGCTCACCATGCGGACTGTTGCGCGAAAGAAGGAGAAGAAGAATGTTTTTTTAGATTAAAAATAAATGAAATTCATATGAATTATTCAACTTTACTTCATGAATATAACAAAAAAAATGTGGGAAAAAATCCTGCTAACGCCACCTATAGGCGATTTCTTTTTCGATTTCCAGAGGGCACATCGTACGTATTACACTGAAGTGACAAAAGTCATGGGATAGCAATATGCAAATTTTCAGATGGCAGTAGCATCGCGTAGAACAGGTATAAATGCGCAGTGCTTTCGCAGTGCTTTCGCAGAGCTTTCATTTCTGTTCAAGTTATTCATGTGAAGAGGTTTTGACGTGATGATGACCGCACGACGGGAATTAACAGACTTTGAACGCGGAATGTTAGTTGGAGCTAGACGCATGGGTCATGCCATTTCGGAAATCGTTAGGGAATTCAGCATTCCCAGATCCACTGTGTCAAGAGTGTGCCGAGAGTATGAAATTTCAGGCATAACATCCCACCATGGACAGCGCAGTGGTCGACCGCCTGCACTTAACGACCGAGACCGGCGACGTCTGCAAAGAGTCGTAAATTCTAACAGACAAGCAACACTGCGTCAAATAACCGCAGAAATCAATGTGGGACGTACAAGGGACTTGTCTGTTAGAACTGTGCGGAGAAATTTGGCTTTCTTGGGCTATTCCAGCAGAAGACCGACTCGAGTGCCTTTACTGACAGAACGACATCGCTTGCAGCGACTCTCGTGGGCACGTGAGCATATCGGTTGGTCCCTAGATGAATGGAAAACCGTGGCCTGGTCCGATGAGTCACGATTTCAGTTGGTAAGAGCTGATGGTGGGGTTCGAGTGTGGCGCAGACCCCACGAAGCCATGGACCCAAATTGTCAGAAAGGCACTGTTCAAGCTGGTGGTGGCTCCGTAATGGTGTGGGCTGTTTTTTCATGGCATGGACTTGGTCCTCTGGTGCGACTGGACCGAACATTGTCTGGAAATGCTTATGTTCAGCTACTTGGAGATCACTTGCAGCCATTCATGGACTTCATGTACCCAAACAACGATGAGATTTTTATGGATGACAATGCGCCATGTCACCGGGCCACAACTGTTCGCGATTGGTTTGAAGAACATTCTGGACAATTCCAACGAATGATCTGGCCATCTAGATCGCCCGACATGAATCCCATCGAGCATTTATGGGACATCATCGAGAGGTTTGTTCGTGCCCAAAATCCTGCACCATCAACGCTTTCACAATTATGGACGTCTATCGAGACAGCATGGCTCAATATTCCTGCAGAAGACTTCCAACGACTTGTTGCGTCCATGCCACGTCGGGTTGCTGCACTTCGCCGGGCGAAAGGAGGGCCGACACGATATTAAGAGGTATCCCATGACTTTTGTCACTTCAGTGTATATGTTTGTGATAAATAATTTCACTTGGAGCTATGGAAACGGTTGAAAAAACTTCTCAATACGAGATGTTTAATTTTAATAAACTTGTACCTGGCCGAATTCTTTCTGTTGTTGAATATTAAGCAATTAAAAAAAATAGAAGTTGCTTAACTAATGAAACTCAGAATTAGTTTTGAGACAAACCTATTACAAAACTCGAACCTAATATAAAATATCGTTAAGTCAATTTAATGTCACGCGTCGAAAAATAAGTTAATTGATTATTTTCCTTCTTTTTTTAATACATGAAAAAATAAATACACAGAAAATTAAATTTACGGTTTTTTTAATAGCCTTCGAATAAATTATATTGCAAAGTGACTCATGATTAATCATCATCAGAGTTGTACTTCAACAAAATGAAATGCATTATTTATGTGCTTAAGCGTAATAACCACGAATGATTTTTGTAATAAATATATAAACCACCCATTTTTTTCATTTACTTGGATATGGATATATATATATATACAATACAGAGTGATTCCAATTAAGTCCCACTTTCAAAATGCTGTAAAAATAGAACTACTCGTCACAGCGAGTTCAGATTTGAACTTAAGATACTTGAAGAAGGGGGAACAGCGTTTCAAAGTGTTTCAAAAACGTCATCAAAAATGTTTCAAAGTGTATTAATAGATAGAAAAGTAAGTGGTATAAAGAAACTGAATTCGGCTGCAAGTGATATTTTGAATCGAAATCTGTGTAATTTCGATTCAAAATATCACTGGCAGCCGAATCACTGACAGTCGTATTCGGCATAAAATGCAAATTAAGCCAACTGTAGTGTTCCATGTCCTTGATTGTTTCGGTTTTTTTTGACGGAAATTTCCAAGTCATTCAACAGTCGAGACACTGTTAGTGGTAAGCCCATCCATCACAGCAAGGTCATACCAAATTGGATGGGAAAAATCGGTGGAACTTTTTTTGGAATTTTTTTCTGACACCATACCCTTTTCCCCCTTCTTCAAGTACTGCCTGTTAAGTACTGGTGCCTTTTTTGCAGAATTCTGAAAGTGGGACTTTAATTATAATCACGCTGTATATCTAAATTAATACTTTTAAAACCACACAAAAATTTAACAACTAAAACTAATTCTAGAAAATCGTCGGGGAAAGGGGGGGGAGAAAGAAAAATAAAAGCATTTCCCAAGAGAATCACACAAACAGTAACCGGTATATTTTCGCGTTGCACATAAACCTATTTTTCGGTTTACAACCGTGAATTTCAACAATGACAGACAAGATAAGAAAAAAAAGGGACATTTCACGTTGAAAGCTCGTAACGCTTCGGCAAACAGTAATTGGACTTAAGTATTAGCAACAAGTGGTTGGAAAGATTCTGCGGAGAATAAAATATCAGTCCAAGTCCTGCTATTGACTAGTTTAAAGTAGGGATTAGTGTAGTTGAAAGAGATTTCCAAATTAGGGCGGAATAGTTTTTTATTCGATAATAACAGTGTGTTTCCGCTTTTTATTTTTTTTAATAATAAAAAACTTATGTGGGTAATTCAGAGGTCGTAGAAAACTCAAATTGTTTTCGTGAATGCGTAGAGCATATTATTGTGAATTCATTTTTTATGATATCAAAGCATTATTTGTACTTTTATGTATTTTATATTTTTTACTTTTTTTTTATCAGACATGTTGATAAATGTATTGCGAAAGAATGATAGTACAGTATCTATTTTGATGAATTACTTCTATTTGTTCTTGTGTAACAACTTAGTGTTTTATTTTTATTTATTTATTTATTCTCCTTTCATTTTAATTTATTTATTGTTTTTTCCTTTTCATTTATATATATATGTATTTATTTTGGTTATTTTTATTTATTTATTTTATTTTTTTATTAATTTATCTTTCATTTATTCATTTATTTTATATATATGTATTTATTTTGGTTATTTTAATTTTAATTTTTTTATTAATTTATTTTTTATTCATTCATTTTTTTTTTCATTTTCATTTATCTTTTATTTATTTATTCATTTTCATTAATTAATTTCATTTTCACTTTTTTGCTCCATTCATAGAGTAGAATAGAAATTTCGATACAGTATCTTAACAAAAAATAATTAGTGGCACAAAATAATAATATTTCTTATAAATAAATATAGTTAATCATAAGAAACTACAATCAATCTGAAAAAGTTATAGTTCAAAACATTTCACATTGCTAAAGTAGAAAAAAATTATAAGTCAATTAAGTGTATACAAAAAAATTTCTTTAAAAATCTCATATTAATATGAAAAAAAATGTAAAAACTTCTAATGAGAAAAGAATGTTAATATACTTATAATATGGGGCCTGAATGGCCGAGTGGCTAGCGCTCTGGCGCTCGGTACCACAGGTATCGGGCTCGAATCCCGTCGGTGCCATGTATGTGTTTAGTGGTTCGGAATCCACTTTAAACCGTATGTCCCAGTCCTAATAGGATCGTAGAGCGTTACGGGGGGCATTGTTACTCCGCGTCCGTATCTTCAAGTTACACGCGCCCCCTGGGTAATTGCAAAGTGAGTAACGTCTGTGCAGCGCTTGCCTTAAGGCATCCAAGACCAAGCAGTCTAAGTGTTTGCCAGCTGCATTAGAACAAAAAATTATATAAATATATACTTATAATATTATCATTCTTCTTCATTGGCGCAATAGCCCCATGGGGGACCAAGGAAGTCTGCCTACTGGCAGATGTTTTCATATTACGGAGTATGGTTATCAGCCCTACGCCTAACGCTCTACAGTCATTAGAACGGAACCTACGGTTTAAAGTGGATTAGACATACATGGCACCGCCGAGACTCGAACCCTGTGGTACTGAGCGCCAGAGAGCTAGTCACTCTCCATCAGGCTCCATATCTATAATATTCATCATCTTTTTTATCGCAACAGTCCCACTGGGGGCCAAGGCTGTCTGCCTACTGGCAGATTTCTGGACAGGAGATGTTTTTATTTTTAATGGGTACGGTTTTTCAGCCTTATGCCCAAAGTTCTACTATCATATTAAAAAGAGAGCTACTGTTTAAAGTAGATTATGAACCACTACAAACATCTAAATCACATTCGAGAACAAACCCTATGGCACTGAGAACCAGATCGCTAGTCCCATGCGATCAAGCCCCTTACCTATAATATTAGAAAGCTAAATATTTTTGTATGAATTTAACCAGCTTAAATAACACAGATTGGTTTGTTTGTCGCTCTACGGTCATCTTATGCACACTTTAGGCTAAACAGTCCGGGACCTACAGTTTAAAGTGGATTCGGAACCACTACAAACACCCATGGCACCGCCGGGACTCGAACCCGAAACCTGTGGTACCGAGCACCAGAGCGCTAGCGACTCGGCCATTCAGGCCCCATAAATAACACAGAGAAAATACATAAATAAAATTTTAGTACACGAAAAGATCATTTTGTGAAATAGGTATTCTAAACCGATTGAGTATGTAGATTGTTTTGGTTTGGTTTGGTTTGGTTTGGTTTGTCACTCTACGGTCAATTTTTGCACACTATGAACTAATAAGACCGGGATCTACAGTTTAAAGTGGATTCCGAACTACTGAAAACATCCATGCTACCACCAGGATTCAAACCTGAAGTCCGTGATACCAAGGGCTAGAGCGCTATCCAATTAGCCGTCAGCCGGCTGTTTGAGTATAAGAATTATGGTAAAAAATCGAACTATTTACCGAACATATTCCATGGAAATTATTTAACAAAATAATAAATAAAAGTTTTGAAGTGATGAAGTTTTGTTTACGATTCACATACATGACGCTAGTCCCGTCTTGTATTCTAATTAAAAATACGATAATCCTTTAGCATCCAAAACTTTCCTATTTTGAGTCTATCTTCTAATCTATAGAATTTAATATTAAAATAATATTGAAACCCCATTTAAAAAAAAAATAACATTCTTGTATTGTTGAAACATTTACGTGTTTTTAGAGAAAACCTATTTTTTTATATTTTAAATAAGAACTTGATAATTAATTGTCATATCTACGTAGCATTGAACTGTTTTTTATTCCTTCAGATGATTTATATCATAAATCATTTAAAGGAATAAAAAAAAAGTAATTAATTATTTTTTATTATTAATTATTTTTTAATTATTTTTTTTATTAATTGTATTATTTTTTTTTTTGTAATTTAAACAAAATTCTATGTCATTTTAATTTAAACGGAAATCAGATCATTTAAATTACTTTTGAATTCTATTTCAAATCTATCGAATTTAATTTAAAAAAAAAATAATGAGACCACATTTTTAAAAAAAGACATTGTTCTTGTATTGTTGAAACATTTGCGTGCTATTATTGAAAAACTATTTTTTTTATTTATTTTAAGCAAGAGCTTGAAAATTAATTATTATATCTAAGTAGCATTAGACTGTTTTTTTATTTTTTCAAATCATTTATATAATGCAATTACTCTTTTGGCCTTCAAATTATTTATTTAATTTTTTTCTGTAATTTGAACAATACGCTTACGGCAGAATTTTATGCAATTTAAATTTAAAAGAAAATAAAATAATAATTACTTTTTAGTTATATTTAAAAAATCTATCAAATTTAATTTTAACAAAATCATAATGAGACCACATTTTTTTTAAAAAATAGACAATGTTTTTGTACCGTTGAAACATTTGCTTACTACTATTGAAAGGTTTGCACAGAAACAGGTATTAACAGGGTTTTTTTTAAAATTATTTTATGGAAGAGCTTGATAATTAATTAAACAAAATTCTTACGACAATTTTAATTCTACGTAGCATGAGACTGTTTTTTATTAATTCAAATCATTTATATAATACAATTATTCCTTTGGCCTTCAAATTATTTCATTATTTTTCTGTAATTTGAACAATACGTTTACGACAGAATTCTATATAATTTAAATTTAAAAGGGAAAACAGATAATTTAAATTGCTTTCTAGTTTTCAACAATCCTTTCAGTTGCAGTAAAACACGCAATTCTTAATTGAATTTTTCTTTTGTTAATTTTATGCAAATGAATTCATTCATGAAAAGGATAGTTACCTATTTCTATTCCTTTTATTTTAAAAAATGTTGTATTCCTTACTCAAAATGAGTTAAGAATAATGAATTATAAATAAAAACTTGTTATAGCAATGACATTTTAGCAAAATCACTTCAATATTCAACCTGGTTTTATGAATAATGCTTTTCATTTTAGTATCGTTGTTATTGTGCTAAATTGTTACTTAAAATGATAGATTTTCCATGTTGGTTGTTTGGTGTAATATGTATTCAAGAGATTAAAATATTCTATATCTGATGTAAAATACACAAAAATTAAAATATTGAAATCCTTTTAATAAATCTTTTAAGCATAATTTAAATAACTAATAATTACCAGTTAATTAACTAATAATTACAGGTATTAATAAAAATTTTATTTCTTTCGCAGCAATACATTTATGCACTATTGTTTTTTGTTTTGGCCTGACAGATGGGTAAGTGACTAGCGCTCTGGCTTTTGGTACTACAGACTTTCAGGTTCGAATCCTGGCAGTGGCATGGACGTTGCGAGTAGTTCGGAATACACTTTAAACTATAGGTCTTAGACTAATTATCCCTAGAGTATGTGAAAAAGGACAGCAGATCAACAAACCAAAGCTTCTGTTTTGGTCGTGCTAATATCGTTTCAGACAAATTATTTCTAAAAATAACATATAAACAAATAATATTAAAAAAAGAAAAAAATTTCAGTCAATTCCTACTTTTTTTTTCACTATTTTGCAGAAAGTCCTTTACAAATAATTTTCATTCATTTTCTTAAGTTCATCTGGCGCCATCTATGGGTAGATATATGCAACTTAAATCTAAAAAAAACTAAAATTAATTAATTAAATTTAATTATTGAATTAATATTTGAAAAAAGTGTATTAACATCCAGTGTCATCCACTACAAGTTCAAAAAAAAGGTATTTGAACTTGAGTAGATGAATAAAAAGTATTTTATGAACGATTGAAAATTTGAACAAGATATATATAGGGAGAGTGTGAGCTAATAGAAGGAATTGAATAATATTATCCCCGACTCATGACTCAGTGCCAAGGCGCGCCTCTGGTGAGCATTACGGCGAAGGTTCAATCCATTGACGGTTTTGTTGTAGACACTTCAAGAAAAAGTACTCAATCACGTTTATTGATGTTCAGAATCTTGACTCGTAAGTCGGACCACCTAGTGGGAGTTTTCTGGGGTTTCTCCCATAAGATACGCACTTGCGGCGTTGTTCCCCTTAAAAGTCCTCCCGGAAAGCACTGCCTTCCTGCTTCAGCATCACGGAGTTAAGTCAGACTTCTACCTACGTGTGTTTCCAAACAGAAGATAGCCCCCTTTCCCTTTAGCCTTGACACCATATGGAGTCTTGAACTTGGTCTATTTGTTGCTGCCTCACAAGTGGGATAAGAAAAAAAATTATATTATAGATAACAAAATCCATTTCTTTTAAATCTTAAAAAGCAAACAACTTGTTGATTAATATTGGACGCTATCTAAAACTTTGATTTACTTTTCAATGAAAGTAGAAAAGTTATCGCTAATTTCAATTAACATAAAGATTGATTGTAAGTAAAAATTATTAGTTTTGATGCTTTAATAATATTTTTAAAAATTATAGCTTTAAAATGCCGATTTTAATTTTTCACCCTCATTTGATAAGTTGAATGGATATTAAATTATCCATTAGGAAATTGTCCTAATTTAATAAATTATCCATTAAATTATGACACCCAGACAATAGCTCATCGAGACGTATGCATTTCAACGTTTCTTTCTTAATTGTCCACCTATCATACTGTAGGTTTTATTTTCAAAAATTTGATATATATTTTTTTGAAAAACTTTATATTTTGTCTAAAGTTTAAAATACATAACATAATTCCACTCTAATTTAGTAAAAGGGAGAATTAGAATGTTTAAATATTACTACTGATTAAGTGAAATAATAATTATTATAGATAAATAATAATATAATTTCACCAGAATGGATCTACATTATTTATTTGTTTGTTTGTTCTAACTCAAGAGGGTTTAATATCAAATTATTAATTATTTTAGAACGTCAATTTCAAAAATTCGTTACCATATTCTGATTGGCTTGCTTCATTTTATAACAACACTCAATGAAGGTGTAGATATTGGCGCATTATGCATTAAAAAGTGTAAGCTAATCTGGATCTATATATTAGTGTAAAAAAAGCATATTAGGTATGAATATGTATAAAAAAATATCAGTATACACCATTTGCTTAATCAGTTTTGCATCTATCCAATCAGCGCAATACTTCATGTGCATTTATCCAATCTACGCAATACTTCCTGTGCGTTTATCCAATCTACGCAATACTTCCTGTGCATTTATCCAATCTACGCAATACTTCCTGTGCATTTATCCAATCTACGCAATACTTCTGTGCATTTATCCAATCTACGCAATACTTCCTGTGCATTTATCCAATCTACGCAATACTTCCTGTGCATTTATCCAATCTACGCAATACTTCCTGTGCATTTATCACATTTATCCAATCTACGCAATACTTCCTGTGCATTTATCAATCTACGCAATACTTCCTGTGCATTTATCCAATCTACGCAATATTCCAATCATTTATCCAATCTACGCAATACTTCTTTATCCAATCTACGCAATACTTCCTGTGCATTTATCCAATCTACGTACTTCCTGCATCTATCCAATCAACGCAATACTTCATGTGCATCTATCCAATCAACGCAATACTTCATGTGCATCTATCCAATCAACGCAATACTTCATGTGCATTTATCCAATCAATTTATCGCAATACTTCCTGTGCATTTATCCAATCAACGCAATACTTCCTGTGCATTTATCCAATCAACGCAATACTTCCTGTGCATTTATCCAATCAACGCAATACTTCATGTGCATTTATCCAATCAACGCAATACTTCATGTGCATTTATCCAATCAATTGCAAATCTCATAGCAAATTTTGCAAATTTGCAAAATTTCAAATTGAAAAATCATTGCAAATGTTTTACTTTTAATATATTATTTATTTTTCCTTTACATTGTTTAAATATGCGAGTAACTTTTGATTGTACGTGGACAAATTACTCCGAGTTAAATGGCCAGCGTTCAGTGAGTATATGCGGCCTTTTGGTCAATGATTGTATCCCTGGTTTAGGTAATGCTGTCATGAATGTGACAGATTTATTAAAGAAAATTCTCATGAAGGAGTATCACTAATTATCAAATAGTTTTGACACACACTCCTATTTAAAAACTTAAACAAAAACATAAAGTTAGCTTTTACTATATTATAAACAAATAATTTTTAATGCAATAATTATCAATAAAATCAATAACCTCTTTCACAATATAAATAACAGTTTTAACACTCAAAATATCAACCAATCAAATCAATTATCAAGTTGATTCGACCATATAATTTGATACTTTTAGACCATACTACTTACGCCTTACCATACGCCTTGTCCTTTTTTTTAATAGACTAAATCCATCAGTCCAGATAATAAAAGTTTTTTTTTTTTATCGTTTTTGGAAAACCTTGCTTTGGTCAGTTTAAAAAAATTGCTTTTAAAAAAACCTTAAACCGAAACCATTACAGCCGTGTAATTACAATTTAGGCGTGAAATTACTTGTTTTCTTAGCTACCTACATGGCTAAACGAAAGAATCTTTTAAAAATACGATCATATTATAATTGAATAGAATGGATAACATTGAAGGCTATAGTAACACAAGCAGATTTAATTTGGAGTTGTAATTAATAGATATAATTAATTTCGACAAACTTCGACAATTTTATATTGTCATTTGTTTCGACAATTTCATATTGTTATTTGTTTCGACAAATTTATATCATTTACTTTAAAAATACATTGTTGTTTGTTTCGACAAATTTATATCATTTACTTTAAAAATACATTGTTGTTTGTTTCGACAAATTTATATCATTTACTTTAAAAATACATTGTTGTTTGTTTCGACAAATTTATATCATTTGCTTTAAAAATACATTGTTGTTTGTTTCGACAAATTTATATCATTTACTTTAAAAATACATTGTTGTTTGTTTCGACAAATTTATATCATTTGCTTTAAAAATACATTGTTGTTTGTTTCGACAAATTTATATCATTTACTTTAAAAATACATTGTTGTTTGTTTCGACAAATTTATATCATTTGCTTTAAAAATACATTGTTGTTTGTTTCGACAATTTTATATTTTTAATTTGTTTCGACAATTTTATATTTTTAATTTGTTTCGACAATTTTATATTTTTAATTTGTTTCGACAATTTTATATTTTTAATTTGTTTCGACATTTTTATATTTTTAATTTGTTTCGACAAATTTATATTCGTCTTGTAAATTAATTCGTAATTAAATCGTCTTCTAAAAAGTTCAGCCATCAATGCCATACATCCACAAGAGGGAAAAACGAAGACAAATACCTTTCGGAAGTTTGATGAAAGTTCACGAGAATCGAACCCGGAATCTCATCCTTCAAAGAACCAAGATTCTTAAATTTGTAGATGCGCTAGCAGCTAGAAATCCATGTGTTTACATAACGTTATACTTGAAAAAATTTCACACTATACGGATGACAATAATATGCATTGTATTCTACTTTCATTATGTTTAATAAGTATCCAGCATTTATATATCTTCACATTATTATCTGCATTTATAATATTTATTATAAGACTAAACGTATTATAAATGCATTATTTTCATTTTCGTAAGATCAGTACATTTATTTCACACAATTACTCCCCATAATAACAACAACAAATTGTTGTGAAAACATGAGAAGGTTATATTCCTTTTCAAAAATGCCCATGCATAAAAGGGTACAGTAATTGAAGAGTTTTATAAACCATTATTGCCCATGATCCAAGCTTGTTAAGAAAGCTTATGTGTCCCTGACCAACCAAAAGGTTAAAGAACTTTGACCTGCAAAAGCGTTTGTAATCTCATGTGTTGTGAAGATAGCTTTACGGGATGCCTGTCTTTAGAAACTGCAAACAATGCCCTGCACTTGGATGGGTCAAATATTTAAACCATTGTTGAGAATGACCTATTTTCGAAAACACAACCAAATTTTTGTTACGCTTCATGAAATCTGTCTTTTCTTTTCTTTTTTCGAATTGTTTATCTAAACTTTATAAATATTAACTTCCCTGTACAGTTAAAATTGAATAAACACATCATTAACAATTTTGTAATTAAGAATAAACTATCGAAATTTGAGGCCTTTACAATAGAACAAAATTTTTAATAAATATTATTTTAATTGCATAAAATATTATTTAAATTTATTTTTACAAAATTAATGATTCAGAAATCTAAAAATATTTTTCATGTTTTAATAAGGTTTTCCAATTATTTAAAATAAGAAGACAAATAAAAAATTATAAGCATTTTATAACAATAATTATGATCAAATATTTTAATCGTTTTGTGATAATCAGTTAAAATATTTTTTATAGTAAAATAGAGTGGAGAGATATTTCTAAAACAATTTAAAGTACAACATTATAGAATCATTAAAAGCTACTCTAATATTGGTTAGAACAATTTAATGAGAAAAAACCTTTTTATTCAGAGGTTATTTTATTCTTTCAAGTGTAAATAACGTTGTACATTTAATTAATTTTTTTGATAATGCTGATATTTTTTCCCTTTTATTCTTTTTAACTTCACATATTTACTACATTACAATCATAATCATATCATTATAATCATCTACCAAAATCTGAAACTCATCTTTGTGTTGTACTTTTGTCAAGCACGAGGAGATTAATTGACAAATAAATAATAATTCATTTAATAAAAAATCGTTCTTAAATTATAAAAAATAAACCATTTAATAAAAAATCGTTCTTAAATTAAAAAAAATAAATCCTTTAATAAAAAATCGTTCATAAATAAAAAAAAAATTATTTAATAAAAAATCGTTCTTAAATTTAAAAAATAAATCGTTTCATAAAAAATCGTTCTTAAATTAAAAAAAAAAATAAATCCTTTAATAAAAAATCGTTCATGAATAAAAAAAAAATTATTTAATAAAAAATCGTTCATGAATAAAAAAAAATTATTTAATAAAAAATCGTTCTTAAATTTAAAAAATAAATCGTTTCATAAAAAATCGTTCTTAAATTAAAAAAAAATAAATCCTTTAATAAAAAATCGTTCATGAATAAAAAAAAAATTATTTAATAAAAAATCGTTCTTAAATTTAAAAAATAAATCGTTTCATAAAAAATCGTTCTTAAATTAAAAAAAAAATAAATCCTTTAATAAAAAAAAATTCTTAAATAAAATCTGCTTTAATAAAAAATTGTTCTTAAATAAATAAAAAATTGTTTTTTTACAGATGCTTTCTAATCTAATTCAGATGCTAAATTTTTTTTTAACCTTTTTATTTTTTCATTGAGCATAATTTTGTTTTGAATAAAATAATCGTCTGTACAGGTTGACTAAAAAATTATCGCAATAATTTTACATTAATAAGCCCCAGGTCTAAAAGTTTCAGTGAATACTAACTTATTATATAATTAACGGAATAATAATTATTTTATCAGAAAGAGTATCTCAGCATGTCTTTAATTAAAACTGCTTATTATCAGTTTGATTTAGTTTACAGAATTTAATGAAAGTTGAAGTATTTTAAAGCAACTATATTTTACTCATAAAAATTGAGCATTTTTGAGAGCGTAATTTTTTTTTTTTTGACTACTTTCAACGTTCTATTTGTACATTTTTTAAATTTATTTCATGGGCTATTCTTATTAATTTATTTAAAAAAAAATTTTCATGATCTAATAATTATATAATTAAATAATGTAAATACGTTAAAAAAATCGTCTGGTGAAAACAAAGAAAAATTTATTTCAAAGGGAAAAAGATTTTTCAAGAAAAGAAAATCGTTTGGAACTGCATAATTTTTTTTCATTTTAGATTTAAATTTGTTTCACGTGCTTTTTCAATTAAATTTCTTTCACGTGTATTTTTTTTTTCAATAAAATTGTTTAGAATTAAATATTTTAAACTTTTATTTAATTTGTTTTCTATTTTGAATTTGAGTGATGATTGATGAAAACAATTTATTTCCTGTATATGATTTGTTTATATTTTTTTTTCATTGTTTAAGATTGCTGCTATGCGTTTTGTTCTTACATTACATTCTAAATTTTATGGGTAACCTGTACATCGGCTCTGCTGATTAATATTATTTTACTTTATTCTATTCAGTTAATTTATCATTTTATTGATTTTAGAAAAAAAAAAGCTTTAAACAATGAAATTTAAAAAAAAATTTTTGCAATTAATCAGGTTTTTCTATTTACAACACCTGCAGCAATATAGTATTTAACCATTTTTTTTTAAATTCAAAAAATGAATGAAGGAATGGAGGGATTAAAAATAGTAAATAACCAAATGTGAATGATCTTTAAATAAAAAAGCGCATAACAAATAATATGCTTTAGTTATTAGAGAGTTTTTGCATACCGTACGTTAGTTACCGTAGGACGTCCGTTAGCATTTTTCTCCCTAGCGCGCATGCTCATAGGAAACTGAGCATGCGCGCTATTATTTTTTTGATAATTTTAATTATGCTTTATTTCTAATTATATAAGCAATTATTTTTAATTTTATGGGATTTTTGGTACCATAGTTGTGAAATAATCTTAATTATTATAAATATTAATTAAAATTTTCAGTTAAAAATTAAATATTTATTTAAGTAGCATATTCGAATTATCACGTCTTCACATCCATTTAAATTGTTAGAATTAAATTAATTCGGTCATTATTAGAATTTTGTTACAGTGGTATTAAGATTTTAATGAATAAAAAATATTGCATACAGATTTAAAAATAACAATTATCTTTATTGAACAAACTTTTTTTACCATGTCCCATCCAATTTATCAATTTATCTCATAAGGATTTAAAAAAAAAAAACTATTTTAACCCTTTTCGGGAATTTAATAAATTTTCACATTCTAAATTCATAAAGAATAAAAAAAACCTCAAAAATTCGCTTTAAATGATTATTAAATTTAGCACACACACACAAATATATAAATACAGGGAGATTATAATTAAAGTCCTACTTCCAAAATAATATAAAAAAAAGAACCACTCATCACAATGAGTTCAAATTTGAACTGAAGATACTTGAAGAAGGGGGAAACGATACGGCATCACAAACATTCCAAGGAGCATTAATAGATAACACTGTAAACTGCATAAAGAGAGTGAATTCGGCTGCCAATGATATTTTGAATCGAAATGACAACGGATTTAGCATGAGTTGCACATCAAACCAACTATAGTGCTCAATGTGCTCGATTGTTTCGTTTTTTTAACGGAAAAAATGACTTCCAAGTCATTCAGCAGTCGCTAGTGGAAAGCTCAACTACCACGGCAAGGTCATACCAAATAGGACGGAAAAAATAAGTGAAACATTTTTTTGATGCCATACCGTTTCCCCCATCTTCAAGCATCTTCAGTTCAAATTTGAACTCACTGTGACGAGTGGTTCTTTTCTTGAAAGTGGGATTTAATTATCACCCTGTGTGTATATAACACGCACGCACGCACACACACACAATATATAACATAGCACACGCTAACACACAGTATACACATAAGTTCAATGTGACATTTACGTATATATGTCTGTTTTATGCATGCACTTAAATAATGGATTTAGTGTTGAAAAGTTTCCTATCACAGGGAATTTTCTAAAAGAGCTATTCTTTTTCTAGACACTCGTGTAAAAAAAAGTAGCAATACAAAAGGTACTTAAGTCGTCTGGGAGTTTTATTTATGGAGTTATTCCATGTAGAAGATACTAAGTAAAAGCTCTTTCTTGCATGAATATTTCATTGAGTTATTTTTTTTTTTTTTCTAATTATTGAATTCGCATTTTTATAATATTTGTAAATGTTTTTTTTTTTTTATGTTCAATAAAAAAAAGTTATGTTAACGGGGAAAATTTGCAAAAAATTTTTGTTTGTATTTGTTGTTTTGAATCGACTTGACATATGTAGGTAATTCCTTTTTTTTTTTAGATATATGAAGTTGCATAAAAATAAATATCGATCCAATTTTTTTTAAAAGATGGAAAAATTATAAACTTTTATCGAAATATAAAACATAAATACTTATATCAAAGTTAGTTTATTTTGTTTTGTTTTTCTCGAATAACTATTGAATTCAGTAGGTAGTATTGACCTAATTTTAAGTTGTAACAGCATAAGTATCGAAATAATTTGAAATCAACAATTTCTCACCCGTAAAAAAAAATATATCATATTCTAAACAACTTTTCAATTTTCATAATCTAAACAATCTATCATGATGATTTTAATGATATTACATTACTGAAATATAAACAAACCATTTTTATTTTTATTTAAATAAAATTAAGATGACTATCTTATAAATTATGTTGTTTCTTATCCCAATTGCTAGAAAGTAACATCTAGAAAAAGTCCAAGAATTAGGGGGTCTCATGGAAGGAAAGAAGGGAGGGGGCAGGTTATGTTGTGATGGAGCACCCGTCGGGAGATTTGATTTGGTTTGGTTAGTCACTCTACGGTCCTTTTTTACATACTTTAGGCTAATTAGACCGTGAGCTAAGCTTTAACGTGGATACCGAACCACTAACAACCAACCATGCCACCGCCAGGATTCGGACCTGAAGCCTGCGGTACCACTTGTAGGTAGAAGTGTGACTTGGCTCCATGACGCTGAGGAGGACAGTGCCTACCAGGAGAATGTTTAGGGGGAACTACCCCACATTTGAGTATCGCATGGGAGAAAACCCCTTAAAACTCCCACCAGGTAGTCCGACTCACGAGGCAAGATGCTAAACACCTCAAACGCCATCGAGTTTCCTCTTTTTTTGAACCAGCGTCTACAACAAAGCCGCCACCAGCGGATGGAACCTCTGCCCTAATGCTCACCAGCGGTGCGTGTTGCCACTGATCCACGATTTTGTAATTAAATGTATCAATGACAGCCTTAATTTTATTCTTCCTAATTTCAAATATTTTCATTTATAATTATCATTAATAGATTTTTTTATTTCTTTTGACGCCATTTCAATTAAATCTTCAGATTTGCATATAATATAATTTTTTACTTATAGGTGGCCCGAAATGTTCATAGGCTGACACATAGATGGAGCTACTAATATTAAATCCATATGATTTTTAGTTAGCTCTAATCTTCAAAAGACACGTGTATAAATTTGACAGCTGTTGCACTATTAGTATGGGAGTTATGGCATTTTTAGTGAAGCAACTTTTGTTAATTTGAAAAAATGGATAAAAAGGAATTTCGTGTGTTAATAAAGCATTGCTTTTTGGCGAAAAAAAATACTATTGAAGAAAAGGCTTCGCTTGATAAACATTATTCGGACTTTGCACCAGGAAAATCAACCGTAGAGAAGTGGTTTGCTAAATTTAAACGAGGTGAAATGAGTACCGAGAACGATGCAAGTAGTGTCTGGCTGTTACCGAAGAAAACATCAAAAAAGTCCACAAAATAATTTCTGATAACCATAAAGTGAAGTTGATTGAGATAGCTGAGACCCTAAAGATATGAAAGGAACGTGTTGGACATATCGTTAAAGAATATTTGGATATGCAAAAGCTCTGTTCAAAGTGGGTGCCGCGCGAGCTCACAATCGACCCAAAACAACAACGAATGGATGATTCTAAGCAGTGTTTTGGAGCTGTTCAATCGTAATAAACCCGAATTTTTTCGTCGATATGTGACAATGGATGAAGCAAGGCTCCATCATTTCACACCGGAGTCCAATCGACAGTCAGCCGAGTGGACTGCACGTGATGAACACTAAAAATGCTATAACTTCACTAAAAATGCTATAACTCCCATACTAATAGTGCAACAGCTGTCAAATTTATACACGTGTTTTTTGAAGGTTAGGGCTAACTAATACTCATATGGATTTAATACTAGCCTCGCCATCTATGTGTCAGCCTACGAACCTTTCAGCCCACCTGTACTATAGAAAAGCAATTGATATTTTGCACCTTTGTGTTTATATCGCAATGTCTTGCAGAATAACATATGCTAATATATCTTACTATCAATCACTTGCAAAGCTAAATCAAATTTGGAAAGTGTTCAAAGATTAGAAAATAAAGTTCTTCCAAGAATTACAAATTCGTACTAGGTACTTCTGAAATGAGGATATTAGAACTCTCTTGACCTTCCAAATATTAGACAATTCATCTTTAATACCTCTAAAAAGTTTTATGGCTCTATCCCTTTCACTGGTAATCCAGTTCTTAGATTTCTCCCAATGTAGGACGTTGCTCTGACCTGAAAACTAAATCTAAAATGAATATAAACCTAAACTGTTCTCATTTAGTTTTTTAGTCTCCCTAAAACTCTTCTGTTTCTTCTGAAGTGCCAAACAGCAAACTCCACTTGTTGGCAGCTCAATCATCTTCTGATCTTCTTCATTTTTTGCAATGTATTGATTAAAATTTTCTGTTATTCCTTTTTGCATACATTCGTACAGGATCCTATTCTTCTTCTTACTTTACATTTTTATATTAATATTTTTAAAAAACAGATAATATAAATAAAAAAAATTTTAAAGTCAATTCCTACTTTTTTTTCACTCTATTGCAGAAAGTCCTTTATAAATAATTTTCATTCATTTTATCTGGCGCCATCTATTATTAGATATATGCGACTTAAATCTAAAAGAAACTAAAATTAATGAATTTAATTTAATTACTGAATTAATATTTGAAAAAACTGTATTCACATCCAGTGTCATCCACTACAAGTTAAAAAAATGTATTTGAACTTGAGTGGATGAATAAAAAGTATTTTATGAACGATTGAACAAGATATATATATAGGGTAAGTGTGAGCTAATAGAAGGGAACTGAAAAAAAAACCAATTGTCGGTTTATGACAATTTTTATATGAAAATGTTTTGTTTAAAAAGTGGCATCTATCTGAAATAATATTAGTAACTTTGCTTTGCTTTAAAATGCATCGAGTAATTTTGCCGTTGTGAAAAAAAAAAAAACACAATTCATAAAATTTGTACTTAGAAATTTCAAAGTGTTAACAAATGTTACCGAGATTTATAGAAATACTTAAGTGATTGACACAAATTAAGACTCATAATGTAAAAAGTTATGAAAACACCCATGAATCAATATCTTTTTGTTACCATTGTTAATCAATGAGGGGCTTTTTGCTACCATTGTTATTCAATGAGGGTTTTTTTTGTTACCATTGTTAATCAACAGATTTTTTTGTTGTTACCATCGGTAATCAATAGATGTTTTTGCTGTTACCAACGGTAATAAATGGTTTTTTTTGTTTTTACCAACGGTAATAAATGATTTTTTTGTTTTTACCAACGATAAATGGTTTTTTTGTTTTTACCAAGGTAATAAATGGTTTTTTTTTTTTTACCAACGGTAATAAATGGTTTTTTTGTTTTTACCAACGGTAATAAATGGTTTTTTTTTTGTTTTTACCAACGGTAATAAATGGTTTTTTTTGTTTTTACCAACGGTAATAAATGGTTTTTTTTTTTTGTTTTTACCAACGGTAATAAATGGTTTTTTTTGTTTTTACCAACGGTAATAAATGTATTTTTGTTTTTACCAACGGTAATAAATGTTTTTTTTTTTTTGTTTTTACCAACGGTAAAAATGGTTTTTTTTTTTTACCAACGGTAATAAATGATTTTTTTGTTTTACCAACGGTAATAAATGGTTTTTTTTTTTTACCAACGGTAATAAATGATTTTTTTGTTTTTACCAAAAAATAAATGGTTTTTTTTTTTTTTTTACCAACGGTAATAAATGGTTTTTGTAATAAATGGTTTTTTTGTTTTTAAACGGTAATAAATGTTTTTTTTTGTTTTTTACCAACGGTAATAAATGTATTTTTTTGACCAACGGTAATAAATGGTTTTTTTTGACCAACGGTAATAAATGGTTTTTTTGTTTTTACCAACGGTAATAAATGGTTTTTTTTTTTTTTTACCAACGGTAATGGTTTTTTTTGTTTTTACCAACGGTAATAAATGGTTTTTTTTGTTTTTACCAACGGTAATAAATGTTTTTTTTTTTGTTTTTACCAACGGTAATAAATGGTTTTTTTTTGTTTTTACCAACGGTAATAAATGTTTTTTGTTTTTACCAACGGTAATAAATGTTTTTTGTTTTTACCAACGGTAATAAATGTTTTTTTTTTGTTTTACCAACGGTAATAAATTTTTTTTTTTTTACCAACGGTAATAAATGTTTTTTTTTTGTTTTTACCAACGGTAATAAATGGTTTTTTTGTTACCAACGGTAATAAATGGTTTTTTGTTTTTACCAACGGTTTTTTTTTGTTTTTACCAACGGTAATAAATGGTTTTTTTTGTTTTTACCAACGGTAATAAATGTATTTTTGTTGTTACCAAATGATAATAAATGGATTTTTTTTTTGTTACCAATGGTAATAAAGGGGTTTTTTGGTTACCATTTATATTAAACGAGTGGGGATTTTTATTACCACCTATCATAAAGTTTTTTTTTTTGAAGTTTTGTAACAAGAACGAAATTTCTTTATTCCCATTCGAAACATCGTAGGGCTGCTGCGTCAATGAAGAAGAATTGTATATTACTTAAAACCACAGGGATGGTTTTTTTTCCATTGCATTACACGAAAAATACCATTCTTTAATATAAATAAATAAGTAAAAATAAAATAAAAAAAAGGAAATGGAGTAACATACAAACAATGCAACCTTTTTTTCTCAATGAAAAGCAATTTGGTTAATTTCACTTTTAAAACACCTCAGCCGTAACTAAGTGTACCGCGGGCCTTTCGTGACCAACTCTTTCAAGATCGAAACGCCACTAACTGCGCGAAATAAGCCTTCGCCAGTACAAACACATTTTCTCGCTGAAGAAGGCTGGAACAAATGAAAACCCCCCAGAAGAACATTTTGAAGGACTCATTACAGGAGCACCGGAGCGTGTCCAGCTTGCCCAAAGAGTCCAATCTTCTAAGCACAGGCAGAAGAAAGCGCCTGGATTGTCGGAAAGATGGCCTCTCCTTTGAGGCGTGATGAGATGTAGAGGGACAATCAGACATGTTTAGGAAAGTAGATGAACATTCCAAGCGTGTCTTTGGAGGGGAAAGTAAACATTACAGACTGCCTACAAATATATTTCGGCAGAAGATGTCCAGTTTATGCTTGAAGGAAAGGTTACATCTTCTACCAAAATGTGTTTGTAGAAATATTTTTTGTTTACTGTTCCCTCCAAATAGCGTACTGCAGTTGGCATGTAACTTTTTCAAGTATAAACTGGACATATTAACTTCAGTATGCTATTTGGAGGGGACTGTAAACATTAAAGATTGTCTATAAACATATTCGGGTAGAAGATGTCCAGTGTATGCTTGAAAGAAAGGTGACATGCCAACTGCAGTACGCTATTGTTTGGTTTGTCACTGTACGGTCATTTTGTGCACACTTTAGGCTAATTAAACCGGAACCTACAGTTTAACACAGATTCCGAATCACTAACAAACATTCATGCCACCGCCAGGGTTCGAACCTGAAGACGGATGTATCTAACGCCAGAGCTCTCTTTTGAAATGTGATGAGATGTAGAGGGACAATCAGAGATGTTTCGAAAAGTAGATGAACATTCCAAGTGTGTCTTTGGACGGGAAAGTAAATATTTAAGATTGTTTATAATCATACTGGAGTAGAAGATGTAACCTTTCCTACAAGCATAAAATGCACATGTTAACTTTAGTACTCTATTGTTTGGTTTAGTTTGTCGCTCTACGGTTATTTTGTGCACACTTTAAGCAAATTAGACGGGGATCTACTGTTTAACGTGTTTGGTTGGGTTTGTCGCTGTATGGTCATTTTGTGCACACTTTAGGCTAATTAGACGGGGATCTAATGTTTAACTTGCTTTTTTCGGGTTTGTCGCTCTCGATCCTTTTGTGCACACTTCAGGCTGATTAAGACCGGGAACTACTGTTTAACGTGCTTTGGTTTGGTTTGTCGCTCTACGGTCATTTTGTGCACACTGTAGGCTAATTAGATGGGGATCTATCGTTTAACTTGCTTTGGTTTGGTTTGTTGGTCTACGGTCATTTTGTGCACACTTTACTCTAATTAGACCGGGATCTACTGTTTAACTTGCTTTTTTCGGGTTTGTCGCTCTCGATCCTTTTGTGCATACTTCAGGCTGATTAAGACCGGGAACTACTGTTTAACGTGCTTTGGTTTGGTTTGTCGCTCTACGGTCATTTTGTGCACACTGTAGGCTAATTATATCGGGACCTACAACTTAGCGTAGATTTCGAACCACTAATAAAAATCCATGCCGCCGCCAGGATTCGAAGCTGAAATCTGGATTATCAAAGGCCATAGCTCTAACCAATTGGCCATCAGGCGCTCAATACGATATTGGCATAAGATAGGATAGTCATAAAATAAAAATTTAGTACTAAGAATCACAATTAATTAATTAATTAATATTGTATGAAGTTCTAATTAGCATTAGAAAAAAAAACATGAACCAATGTGATTTGTAGGTTGTTCGAAAACACGAAGAACTAATAACTTATATGACAGTTTTAGGAAACTTTTAAAAGCTTTTATGAAACATAAAAAAGTTCAAATACATAAGCAGTCTTGAAATGCTTTTCCGAAGAGAAAATAAACTTATGAAAAGCTACAGATCTAACGTATGCTTAATACATTGCGGAATTATTTGGACGGATTGATACAAATTCTTCTTCGTCTTCATTGGCGTAACAGCCCCATGGTGAGCAAAGGCCGTCTGCCAACTGGCAGATTTTGAGACAGGAGATGTTTCCTTTTTCGGGATAGGGTTGTCAGCAGTATGCCCAATGCTCTACAGTCAAAATGTAAAAAAATTTATTCTAAATGACTACAAATATCCATAGCAGCACCAACGAGACTGGAACCCGAAAACTGTGGCATCGAACGCCATGCACATTGATCTTTCTTTTGAACATTCTCACAGGAAACGATACATTATGTTCTGTTTAACCTGTTTTGTGAAGGGATAGGGGCCGAATCAAAGAAATCTACAGAAATAGCTATAAAGTTTATTTTTTGCAACACATTTTTTAAAAATTTTAATAATTGTTTTTAAATTTTGATGAAAAATATTTTTTAATTTTAATAAAAAAAGTTTAATTAAAAAAAATTAATTTTTTATGCGGTAAATAGGGACCCCATAAAAAGTCACACATGGAAGATATATAAATCAAAATGGCGATGTAGCACAACCTCGCACGTAAAAGCATTCGTGGTAATAAGATAAAATACGGGCAATCAGCTGGATTTGTTTTTAATTGCATGTTATTTTGACAGTCATCAGTTTTTTTCTTTTGAATTAAAATTTTAATTAATTTTTATTCATATTATGCATTGATGAAATTTTTTTATATACGGCACAAAAAAAAAAATCACTATAAAAGGACCGCATAAAATCAGATTTGGCTACATTTAGAAATAATTATATTTTAAATGCAATTTGATAAAATACGAATAATAAAATTATTCCAGAAATCGATTATTATGAAATTTTTAATATTTTAAATTTAGAATCGAAAATTTATTACTGCTCAGCGAGCAATTATTAATACAAAATACGTGATAATTATAATTTGTGTTTATCCGAAAGTCTTCAAAGCTACTTTTTGCAAATTTTTTTTTATTTATTTATTTATTTAAGGTACCAAAATTTAAAAAATGACTACTTTGGCTTTGCAATCACAGTTTGAGCATAATTACATCAAGACATTTAAAATCTGTTAAAAAATTCACAATTATATTTAACGACATATAATTTGTATTTGATTTTTTTTACATTTTCTGAAGGCAGGTGAAATGACGAAGCGGAAATCTCACCGCAACCTCATAACTCTGTCATACTGCTAAACATTTAAAAGGAACTCGTTTAGCAATACAGTGGGCACATTTCCTGAGCTATATGTACTTCCAACACTATCGAAATTGACGTTTGCTGAACAGATAAAAACAACAGAATAGTGAATAGGTGTTAAATATGCTCTGGAATTCAGTCATTTGGATAATATTAAACCTTCTCATAGATTTCTTCCTACTCATCAAAAAGAAAATATTCTCCTACCCAGGTTCCGAGTAGCTGAAGCTCGGTACCACATGTTTCGGGTATGAGTCCCGGTGGTTTCATGGATGTTTGTAGTGGTCCGGAATCCACTTTAAACTGTAGGTCCCAGTCTGTTTAGCCTAAAGTGTGCACGAGATGACCGTAGAGCGACAAACCAAACCTACCCAGGTTTTGCATGAAGCCTGATGCCCGAGTGACTAGCGCTCGGTACCAAAAATTTAATTAGGTTTCGGGTTCGATTCCCGGCGGTGCCATGGATGTTGTTAGTGGTCCACTTGAAGCTGTAAGTCTCGGTCTTATATGACCGTAGAGAATCACAAAGTCCAATTAAACTTCTTCTCACCCACATTATCATTCCCAAACTGTATAGGAGCAACTCAGCTCTAGGCACAGTGATATGGTGTAGTAGTAGTATCCAAATTTCGCACAAATACATATTCTTCTAATTCTAAACTCCAAAGTGTTGGTCAGATTTCCTCTCCATTATGCCGTAACGGCCTGATGGCAAATTTTCTAGCTCTCTGGCCTTTGGTAGCATAGGCTTCAGGTTCGAATCTTGGTGGCGGTATGGATGTTTGTGAGTGGTTCGGAATCCACGTTAAACGGTAGGTCGCGGTCTAATTAGACTAAAGTCTGCACAAAATGATCGTAGTTCGACAAACCAAACCATTATGCTCTATGCGCAAAACTCCGTAACACATTTTGTTTCAATGCGTGAAATGTGTAGAACCAAGAAACAAACTGAAAAGCGCTTTCGGATATAAAGTTCTTTCTTACTCTCGGATATTTGATATGCTAAAGGATGCATATTGAAAGACAGTGAATAATTCAATTTCTACGAAAAATCTTTATGCTTTGGGGGTACTCCACTTTTTCTTTCTAGAATCGGTATTTTTTATTCACTTTTATTTCGAGTACTATTACTTTGTGTTTCCTAATCATCGTTCAACTGTTGAAATATAATGGTCTATTAGATCTAATGTTTTATCCATTTCTTTCTTTTTCGAATTTAGTCATCTTATTTATTATTTTTTTGTTGGTTGCCGGTAAGAACGTGCAACTATTCTTTTTTTAAAAGTGAATGATATCAAGAAATTCGAGATTTAGAATAATTTCTATATAAAGGTTTCATTTTCACTTTTGTCAAAGTCTTATCTAATACTTTAACACCCTTTCGATAAATTGAGAAAAAACAGTATCAACGAGGATACTGTTTTTTCTCAATTCCGATACATTTCAAGAGTTAAGGGGAATAGAGTACAATTTTTCCGCCAAAATTTGCAAATTTTGAATGGAGCTTTATTTGCTGGCTGCACTTCTTCGATTGTGCCGCGCACCCCTAACCAAGACAAAATCATGTTCACACATGATAATAAAAAGTAAAGAATTCGATACATGCCATTACATTGACTTAAAAAGGTTTTAGTATTTGTTTCGACTTTTACAGTAACTATACACAAGAATGAATTGGTTACCATTTATCGATTTTCATAATCTCAAAATACCCAGCCCCCTTAATACCCTTTCATAATCTCAAACTACCCAGCCCCCTTAATACCCCTTTCATAATCTCAAACTACCCAGCCCCCTTAATACCCCTTTCACAACCTCAAAATACCCAGCCCCCTTAATACCCCTTTCATAATCTCAAAATACCCAGCCCCCTTAATACCCCTTTCATAATCTCAAAATACCCAGCCCCCTTAATACCCCTTTCATAATCTCAAAATACCCAGCCCCCTTAATACCCCTTTCATAATCTCAAACTACCCAGCCCCTTAATACCCCTTTCATAATCTCAAACTACCCAGCCCCCTTAATACCCCTTTCATAATCTCAAAATACCCAGCCCCCTTAATACCCCTTTCATAATCTCAAAATACCCAGCCCCCTTAATACCCCATTCATAATCTCAAAATACCCAGCCCCTTAATACCCCTTTCACAATCTCAAAATACCCAGCCCCCTTAATACCCCTTTCGTAATCTCAAAATACCCAGCCCCCTTAATACCCCTTTCACAATCTCAAAATACCCAGCCCCCTTAATACCCCTTTCATAATCTCAAAATACCCAGCCCCTTAATACCCCTTTCACAATCTCAAAATACCCAGCCCCCTTAATACCCCTTTCATAATCTCAAAATACCCAGCCCCCTTAATACCCCTTTCACATCTCAAAATACCCAGCCCCCTTAATACCCCTTTCACAATCTCAAAATACCCAGCCCCTTAATACCCCTTTCACAATCTCAAACTACCCAGCCCCCTTAATACCCCTTTCATAATCTCAAAATACCCAGCCCCTTAATACCCCTTTCATAATCTCAAACTACCCAGCCCCTTAATACCCCTTTCATAATCTCAAAATACCCAGCCCCCTTAATACCCCTTTCATAATCTCAAAATACCCAGCCCCCTTAATACCCCTTTCACAATCTCAAAATACCCAGCCCCCTTAATACCCCTTTCATAATCTCAAAATACCCAGCCCCTTAATACCCCTTTCACAATCTCAAAATACCCAGCCCCCTTAATACCCCTTTCACAATCTCAAAATACCCAGCCCCCTTAATACCCCTTTCACAATCTCAAACTACCCAGCCCCCTTAATACCCCTTTCACAATCTCAAAATACCCAGCCCCCTTAATACCCCTTTCGTAATCTCAAAATACCCAGCCCCCTTAATACCCCTTTCAATCTCAAAATACCCAGCCCCTTAATACCCCTTTCATAATCTCAAAATACCCAGCCCCCTTAATACCCCTTTCATAATCTCAAAATACCCAGCCCCCTTAATACCCCTTTCATAATCTCAAAATACCCAGCCCCCTTAATACCCCTTTCACAATCTCAAAATACCCAGCCCCCTTTACCCCTTTCACAATCTCAAAATACCCAGCCCCCTTAATACCCCTTTCATAATCTCAAACTACCCAGCCCCCTTAATACCCCTTTCACAATCTCAAAATACCCAGCCCCCTTAATACCCCTTTCATAATCTCAAACTACCCAACCCCCTTAATACCCCTTTCACAATCTCAAAATACCCAGCCCCCTTAATACCCCTTTCACAATCTCAAACTACCCAGCCCCCTTAATACCCCTTTCGTCATCTCAAAATACCCAGCCCCCTTAATACCCCTTTCGTAATCTCAAACTACCCAGCCCCCTTAATACCCCTTTCATAATCTCAAAATACCCAGTCAAGTCTATTTGTTTTAAGTCAAAACGTTGGCCCAATGAATTCAGCGTTCAAAACTAAGCAAAAAACATTTTCACCCTCTGTCTTCATGGCGGGCAGTACAAAAATAAGTTGATCTATCGTATATTTTTATCGTTTATACGAACAGCATATAATGAAAAATAAATTTAAAAAAATTTCTAAAAAAATTTTAAAAACTGAAATCTGTTGGGCAAATTTCAACTTATCATATGTGAACATTCGAGAGGGGATCAATAAACTCGGAAATATGCCAATGTTTAATAATGCAAGAGATATATGGAGCATTTTATTGGAATACTACAAGATTGGCCAAATTCAACAGACACATGAATAGATCAAGAACTTCGTGAAGAAAGAATTATTCAAGAATCTCTAAAAAGAATATAACAAACTAGGGTAAATGTCGTCGCAAATTAAGAATGAAGTATTCCAAAGAAACGTTATCACATTCAATAATCAAAAGAATATATCAATGTTTGAAAATTCCGGGCATAAATGAAGAATGAAGTATTTCAAATACAACAAGAAGCACTGTACAGCTCAATAGGCACGGGAAAATGCCAAATATAAAATTTGAAGAAGAAGGAATTGATCAACGCACTACGAGTACTTATAGCCGTTGGATATACAAATGTTTATAATACCAAGACGAAACGTGAAAAGTGCTTGAAAACCATACTACACAACACTTCAAGAAAAAAAGGCAAATTCTCTAAAAACTCCTGAGAATTAACGTTATTCATGAATCATTTCAAGAGTTAAGGGGAACAGAGTACAATTTTTCCGCCAAAATTTGCAAATTTTGAATGGAGCTTTATTTGCTGGCTGCATTTCTTCGATTGCGCCGCGCACCCCTAACCAAGACAAAATCATGTTCACACATGATAATAAAAAGTAAAGAATTCGATGACTTAAAAAGGTTTTAGTATTTGTTTCGACTTTTGTTGTTTGTTGTTGTTGTTTCTTATCCCACTTGGCTGGCCAAGCCCACATGGACTCATGATTGAAGGAGAAGGAAGCAGCTTCTGTTGTGATGGAGCACTCGTAGGTAGAAGCCTGACTTTTGCTCCGTGACGCTCTTACAGTCATAGAAGACCGGGACCTACGGCTTAAAGTGGATTCCGAACTACTACAAACATCCATGGCACCGCCGGGATTCGAACCCGAAACCTGTGGCACCGAGCGCTAGACACTCGGCCATTCAGGTCCCAAATTTGCCAACGGCACGCAGTGTTCCCAGGTGGTCACCCACCCAAGTACTGACCGCGCCCAATGATGCTTGACTTCGGTGATCTAACGAGAACCGGTATATTCAGCATGGTACGGCCGTTGGCATTTCGACTTTTACAGTAACTATACACAAGAATGAATTGGTTACCATTTATCGATTTTATGATATTCATGCATTGTTAACAGACATGTATTGAACCAAATAGGTTTGAATTTTCTAACACCGACCAAAGCTACTATTTAGAATGCAGATTTAAATTTGAATACTTTTTCGTCCTTATCGTATGATGGGAAATGAATTTTATAGATAACAAAAGCTTAACTCTGGATAGCCAACAAAGTTGAGACTATTTGGAAGAAATAACAAACAGATATCTGTTTTTGTTGCGTCTCACTTGGTCGACAGCAACATCTAAACCGAGTCCAAAAACCCGTGTGGTCTCATGGAAAGAGGGAAAGGAGCAAGCTTCTGTTGTGATGGAGCTCCCATAGGCAGAAGTCTGACTTGGCACCGTGTCGCTAAAGAAGGAGGGCAGTGTATTCCGCGTGGACTTTTATGGGGAACTAGCTCAAATTTGTGTATCTAATGGGAGAAAACTAGCAAACCTCCCACCAGGTAGTCCCACTCAAGAGAAAAGATGCTAAACACTAATTTTCCCAAAAAGTAAGACCAATTTTTTTTTTCATAAGCTGGTTATTTATTCTTATAAATGTATTTTATCGCCTTCAAAGTAATCCCCCTCCAGACACAATGCACTTATGCCATCTTTTTTTCCAATCCTCAATGCATGCTAAAAAGTCATCGGCAGGGATGGCCTTCAAAGCGCGCGGTGATTCACGTTGAATCTCTTCAATTGACTCAAAACGGTGTCCCTGGAATGGTGTTTTGAGTTAAGGGAATAGCCAGATGTCGTGCGGTGTGAATATGGTGGTCGTGGAACGATATGGGCTTCATTTTGGAAAAAAAGTCACGAAGAATCAATGCAGTGTGAGCTAGCGCATTCAGTGTTTTCGGTACCAATTGAGATTGGAGGCGTTTGAGGCCCAAAATTGTAATTGACCGATCCTTTTGAAATTCCAACATCGGCAAGGTCTTTAATTGTAAATGGACGGTTTGCAAGCACCAAATCGTAAATACTTTTGGACGTGAGCTTCGTCGGTTGAGGTGGAGTTTCGACCACTGGGCTCTTCGTCTGGCTCTTCGTGGGCTCTTCGCTCTTCGTCTGCCTTCTTTGAACTGTTTATACCACTTCTAAACATTTCTTTCCGATATAGGAATGCTGACCGAATGCCTTCTGCAACATTCTAAACGTTTCCGCAGACAAAATTTGATGTAAATTCTTTGCTCAATTCATTCATAACATTTCAAAAATCGCCGGAATCAGTTTTAGAGTCTCAGAAAGCCAAGCATAACTCAAGCACTACTGAATATTTTGACGTGAAATTTCACACAGATGCCAAGGACAGTGCCAACAACCTAAAAAAGAAAAAAAAAAAAAGAAATTCCATAACCCCCGAGAAATTTAATTTAAAAATTTGTCTCACTTTTTGGACACTGTTGTATTACAAACGACATAGTCTTCTCGTTTTTTGAAACAGCGTCTACAACAAAGGTGACAGCGGATTGAACCTCCGCCCTGATGCTCATCAAGGGCGCACGCTGCCACTGCGCCACGAGTCAAGCGGTTTTACTCTTAAATTATATTAAAGGACTTTTTGGTCTAACTTTGACATAATACATTTAAAATAATTTTAACATTGTATTTTTTGATTACATTAAAATTTTAATTTTTTTAAATTTAATCTCCATATAAATAAGACTTTAATATTTCTTAATAAAAAAAATTTTTTTTTCCAGACTTTCTAAATAAATATCCAAATCGATACGCTTTTCTATTAGACGTAGAACATATTTACTATTTACGGACATACTATTAAATTTCAGGTTAAAAATGGTTTGGTTTGGCGCTGTACGGTCATCTTGTGCAGACTTTTGGGTTAATTAGACCGGGACCAACAGATTACCATGGATTCCGAACCACTCAAACATCCATGCCCCTGCCAGGATTCGAACCTGATGCCTGTGGTAACAAAGGCCAGAGTGATAGCCAATTGGCCATCAGGCCGCCACAGTATCAGGCCATGAGTATTAGAAAGTATTTATAAAAATGAGTAAAAATGTTTAATTAGCTTTTGAAACAAATATTGGTCGGGTAAAGAAAGGCTTATGTACGTATATATATATTTGCTTTAGACGAAAAGCTTTTCTGACTTTTTTTAATGAAAGGATTAGAACATCGGTCAACAGAACTTCGATATAGATTTTAAAAATTCGCTCAGCAAAAGAGAAGATACCACTAAGAACAGCTCGTGCTCTAAAAATAACGACAGAAAATAAGCGATGAAAAATAAATAAGAAAATTTAATAGGCTATCAAGTTGGGACTATCTGACTTGGCTCAGTGACGCTGACTTTTTACGGGGTGGGTTTATCAGCCTTACGCGCAATGCTCTACAGTCATATCAGACCGAGAGCTAAGGCTTAAAGTGGATTCCGAACCACTACAAAGATCTATGGCACCGCCGGGACTCGAAACCGAAGCCTGCGACACCGAGCACCAGTCATTCAGCCATCAGGCCCTACAAACCGAGGCCTAATTTAAATTTGAGCTTTATTGACAAAAGTTTCATCTTACAATTGGTTTTAAATTAAACATTTAATCATTGCTTTAGTCTTTGCCTTTTATTAAACTAGAGCTGGATGCTTTAATTGTAAATTCTTTCTTTGAGGTATATTTTGGCACTTCAGAGAAAAAGAGAAAAACAGTACTCTTCGTCGACTCGTCGCGGAAATCTCTCCTTTCTTCTACACAACATCCTTTTAAGAAAATCCATCAAGAAAGAGGGAGATCAGCTTCCCTCACTCCTCGTTGGAGTAGACACTTCCTCAGCCCAAAGTCTATCACCAACCACAATGCAACATAACTCAACGCTTAGTCCATATTCTATACATAATTGTTTCGACCTGTGAAGGTCGCAGAGACAATCACTAATTCCATGACGATCATCATCCATGAACTGAATATCTGCCATCAGATTTGAGTGAGAGGTTGTTCTCATTAATACAGAACACTAATTGCATGTAATATAACTAAGATTTAAAGACTGAAAGAATAAATAACTTTCTAAATAAAATTGCAAATAATGAAGCTGAATACAATGTAGTCATTGCTTCTCTAGCTTCCCTTCTACGCTATTACTATTTATAAAGTAAAATGAGATAGAAGGAGGTATTTAGTTGTAGATAAATGTTTTAAATTGGCAACTTTAAACTCTGACAGTTACCGAACCATAACAGCAGGAAACCGCTGTCTGTTTCTAAAAAGAACAGATAAATATTTATGTGATACCATGGGCTAAATCAGTTTCCTGTAAATGTTCACAGAACCAGTTACTCGTACACTGGCATTGAAGTAGGAAAGCTTTAAAAAATATGAAATACTAGTGGTACAGTTTTTTTTTTATCATTATTGTACTATAAAAGCTACATTACATAAAATAGCGTAGCGACTTCAAATTATTCTCGTGTTTATTTTAACTTTTATTTATACATCTTGCAGAAAATTCATTCAAGGCACGAACAGCGAAAATATAATTTAGTGTTGTTTTTTTGGGGGGGCAATGCTATGTTGGGGTTTGGGGGGCAACTTACCGAAAACATCAATTAGCTCGCACTTATGCACTTTTAACAACTGAGTGTTGTCAGTATTAGACCACATGGCTTGCATAGTATTTTGTGCTACTTTTCTTTATAGCATACCGATAGCTTTTAAGTAGATTAAATTATATTATATTATAATAATATTATTATTATAATATTATAATAAACTTATAATAAATTATATAAACTTTTATAATAACCTAATTTTTATAATAAACTAATTTTAATAAACTAATTATAATAAACTTTTATAAATATTATAATCTAATATATAAAATTCTCGTGTCACAGTGTTTGTTGCCAAACTCCTCCGAAACGGCTCGACCGATTCTTATGAAAATTTTTGTGCATATTTGGTAGGTCTGCGAATCGGTCGTAATCTATTTTTTAAACCCTAAGTGATAAGGGGGGTCCACCCCTAAATATTTTTAAAATTTCTTTGGCAGACCAATGTAGTGGCAACAGTGTAGTGTTTTTTTTTTTTTCGAACAATATAATGACTATTTTTAAATGGCGCCGTGTCCTGATGCCTGTACTACATAACCGTAAAATTCTGAATATTATTGTTTTATGTACTACTTTAAATGTTGTGAAAATTATAATGTATGAAATTTATATTATTTCTATGCGAAATAAATCAAATGTATGCAAGTATTACCTGATTTTATTATCAATATTTTTTTTTATTTTCTAAGTTTGAATTTGAATTGGAATAAAATATATGGAATGAAAAGTTGTGAATCAAAACATTGAACTTTTCTATGCTTAAAGTTTGTCAACATGTGTTGTATTTGATTAAGAATTCTAAAAAGAAATGTGATCTGCAAGATAATATAATATATTGATAATATTAATTTGATGAATTTTAAGCATTTTTTGAAAAGTGTCAAAATGCAGTAAATGGTACTTTTAAATTGGAAGTTATTTAAAGAAAGCAAAACAAATAAATAAGTTTTTATATTAATAAAGGAGAATTTAAAGCTCAATAACATTTTTTATGTCTGTACATTTGTTTTTATTTACATTTAGAAGTTGGTTTTAATTATTTCTTATTTGAATTTTTATGCATTTTGTGTTCCTTTAAAACATCATAATACCCATATATTTTTATTTAAATGCTTTGAAACTTTATGTAAAAGTTTTCTTTAAATGTATGAAAGGAATAGAACATGGAAATTAACCTAAATTCATAGATTATTTTTATTTCAGCTTTTAAACTAAGAATTTTTGTAAATTTAAAGGAATATGATGAAATTTAAGCATTTTTTGAAAAGTGTCAAAATGAAGTAAACTCTGCAATTATTTGATATAATGATAACATTAAAATTTTATAAAAGGTATTATAATAGTTTCAAGTTGAAAATCAAGGACATTTTTTTTTTAAAAACTTTTGTTATTTGAAAAACAAAGAATTTGAGTGATTTGAATATTGTCGAAGAAAAATTGATAAATGGTACTTTTAAATTGGAAGTTATTTAAAGAAAGCAAAACAAATAAATAAGTTTTTATATTAATAAAGGAGAATTTAAAGCTCAATTTTTATTTCAGTTTTTAAACTAAGAATTTTTGTAAATTTAAAGAAATATGATGAATTTTAAGCATTTTTTGAAAAGTGTCAAAATGCAGTAAACTCTGCAATTATTTGATATAATGATAACATTAAAATTTTATAAAAGGTATTATAATAGTTTCAAGTTGAAAATCAAGGACATTTTTTTTTTTTAAAACTTTTGTTATTTGAAAAACAAAGAATTTGAGTGATTTGAATATTGTCGAAGAAAAATTGATAAATGGTACTTTTAAATTGGAAGTTATTTAAAGAAAGCAAAACAAATAAATAAGTTTTTATATTAATAAAGGAGAATTTAAAGCTCAATTTTTATTTCAGTTTTTAAACTAAGAATTTTTGTAAATTTAAAGAAATATGATGAATTTTAAGCATTTTTGAAAAGTGTCAAAATGCAGTAAACTCTGCAATTATTTGATATAATGATAACATTAAAATTTTATAAAAGGTATTATAATAGTTTCAAGTTGAAAATCAAGGACATTTTTTTTTTTTTTTTTAAACTTTTTTTGTTATTTGAAAAACAAAGAATTTGAGTGATTTGAATATTGTCGAAGAAAAAATTGATAAATGGTACTTTTAAATTGGAAGTTATTTAAAGAAAGCAAAACAAATAAATAAGTTTTTATATTAATAAAGGAGAATTTAAAGCTCAATTTTTATTTCAGTTTTTAAACTAAGAATTTTTGTAAATTTAAAGAAATATGATGAATTTTAAGCATTTTTTGAAAAGTGTCAAAATGCAGTAAACTCTGCGATTATTTGATATAATGATAACATTAAAATTTTATAAAAGGTATTATAATAGTTTCAAGTTGAAAATCAAGGACATTTTTTTTTTTTTTAAACTTTTGTTATTTGAAAAACAAAGAATTTGAGTGATTTGAATATTGTCGAAGAAAAATTGATAAATGGTACTTTTAAATTGGAAGTTATTTAAAGAAAGCAAAACAAATAAATAAGTTTTTATATTAATAAAGGAGAATTTAAAGCTCAATTTTTATTTCAGTTTTTAAACTAAGAATTTTTGTAAATTTAAAGAAATATGATGAATTTTAAGCATTTTTTGAAAAGTGTCAAAATGCAGTAAACTCTGCGATTATTTGATATAATGATAACATTAAAATTTTATAAAAGGTATTATAATAGTTTCAAGTTGAAAATCAAGGACATTTTTTTTTTTTTTTTTTTTTTTTTAAACTTTTGTTATTTGAAAAACAAAGAATTTGAGTGATTTGAATATTGTCGAAGAAAAATTGATAAATGGTACTTTTAAATTGGAAGTTATTTAAAGAAAGCAAAACAAATAAATAAGTTTTTATATTAATAAAGGAGAATTTAAAGCTCAATTTTTATTTCAGTTTTTAAACTAAGAATTTTTGTAAATTTAAAGAAATATGATGAATTTTAAGCATTTTTTGAAAAGTGTCAAAATGAAGTAAACTCTGCAATTATTTGATATAATGATAACATTAAAATTTTATAAAAGGTATTATAATAGTTTCAAGTTGAAAATCAAGGACATTTTTTTTTTTTTTTTAAACTTTTGTTATTTGAAAAACAAAGAATTTGAGTGATTTGAATATTGTCGAAGAAAAATTGATAAATGGTACTTTTAAATTGGAAGTTATTTAAAGAAAGCAAAACAAATAAATAAGTTTTTATATTAATAAAGGAGAATTTAAAGCTCAATTTTTATTTCAGTTTTTAAACTAAGAATTTTTGTAAATTTAAAGAAATATGATGAATTTTAAGCATTTTTTGAAAAGTGTCAAAATGCAGTAAACTCTGCAATTATTTGATATAATGATAACATTAAAATTTTATAAAAGGTATTATAATAGTTTCAAGTTGAAAATCAAGGACATTTTTTTTTTTTTTAAACTTTTTGTTATTTGAAAAACAAAGAATTTGAGTGATTTGAATATTGTCGAAGAAAATTGATAAATGGTACTTTAAATTGGAAGTTATTTAAAGAAAGCAAAACAAATAAATAAGTTTTTATATTAATAAAGGAGAATTTAAAGCTCAATTTTTATTTCAGTTTTTAAACTAAGAATTTTTGTAAATTTAAAGAAATATGATGAATTTTAAGCATTTTTTGAAAAAGTTTGTCAACATGTGTTTTATTTGATTAAGAATTCTAAAATGAAATGTCATCTGCAAGATAATATAATATAGACAATATAATTTTAAAGAAATATGATGAATTTTAAGCATTTTTTTAAAAGTGTCAAAATGAAGTAAACTCTGCAATTATTTCATATAACGATAACATTAAAGTTTTATAAAAGGTGTGATAATAGTTGCAAGTTGAAAATCAAGGAAATTTTTTTTTAAAACTTTTTTTATTTGAAAAACAAAGAATTTGAGTGATTTGAATATTGTCGAAGAAAAATTGATAAATGGTACTTTTAAATTGGAAGTTATTTAAAGAAACACAAAACAAATAAATAAGTTTTTATATTAATAAAGGAGAATTTAAAGCTCAATAACATTTTTATGTATGTACATTTGTTTTTTATTTACATTTAGAAGTTGGTTTTAATTATTTCTTATTTGAATTTTTATGCATTTTGTGTACCTTCAAAACATCATAATACCCATATATTTTTATTTAAATGCTTTGAAACTTCATGTAAAAGTTTTCTTTAAATGTATGAAAGGAATAGAACATGGAAATTAACCTAAATTCATAAATTATTTTTATTTCAGTTTTTAAACTAAGAATTTTTGTAAATAATTTTAAAGAAATATGATGAATTTTAAGCATTTTTTGAAAAGTGTCAAAATGAAGTAAACTCTGCAATTATTTGATATAATGATAACATTAAAATTTTATAAAAGGTATTATGATAGTTGCAAGTTGAAAATCAAGGACATTTTTTTTTTTAACTTTTGTTATTTGAAAAACAAAGAATTTGAGTTATAAATGTGAGTGATTTGAATATTGTCGAAGAAAAATTGATAAATGATACTTTTAAGTTGGATGTTATTTAAAGGAAACAACACAACTAAATAAGTGTTTATATTAATAAAGGAGAATTTAAAGCTCAATAACATTTTTATGTATGTACATTTGTTTTTATTTACATTTAGAAGTTGGTTTTAATTATTTCTTATTTGAATTTTTATGCATTTTGTGTTCCTTCAAAACATCATAATACCCATATATTTTTATTTAAATTCTTTGAAACTTCATGTAAAAGTTTTCTTTAAATGTATGAAAGGAATAGAACATGGAAATTAACCTAAATTCATAACTTATTTTTATTTCAGTTTTTAAACTAAGAATTTTTGTAATTATGTAAAAAAAGTTTGTGTCGACAAACTTTAAGCATACAAAAATGTATAAATAATTAAGATATAAATTTGAAAACAGTATATTACCTACATAAGGATATTCCCAGCATAAAAATATTTGCAAAGGAAAAAACTATTCATGTTTTATTTATTTTTGAATTATCAAGTTTTGCAACAATATCACATTTTTGCAATGTTTATCCATATTTTAAAGAATAAATTGTATAAAAAATAGTTAAAGTTGATATTTTTATGTGAAGTTCAAAGGTTTTGAATGTATTTAATCAAAACACTTGAAAAAAAAGGCTAAATATTTTAAATCCAGGTCATTTCATATTAAAAAGCCTTTGCAAATAGGAGGAAGTTGTAAAAAAAAATTTTGTTGAGCAAATTTTAACTTTTTCAAAACAAAGCTCAGAAAATATTTAGAGCTTTAAGGAAAAATAAAACTATATTTTTTAATAAATAAGACTATGAACTTGATAATTCAATGGCATTTTAATATATTTACAACATTTTTAAAAGTAATATCTCCAATTAAATGTTGTTTTTAACTTTTTCTCAGAATGAATTTTTATGCTTTTTGTTTTCATGTGAAGCACCATAACACAAGTAATTTTGATCCAAATGTTACAAAACTTTGTATTTATGTTTATCATAAATGTTTACAGGTAATAAAACTCTGAAATGATTATAGCTACATAAGTATTTTTTATTTTAATTGTTAAGCTTGGAATGACATGCAAATTTTGAAAGAATTTTGTGTAGACAGCATTTAAACTAGCACAAAATAATAAAAATATAAATTTACCAGAGATCCATTCTTAGAAATTTAAAAAATATTGATTTGATTTTGAGTTATCATGTTTTGTAACAGTATCAATTTTTGGCCATTTTTACCCTTATTTTAGCTTATAAAAATAAAAATAAAAAAAATAATAATGAAATTTTTTTATGTGAAATCATTAGTTTTTAGATACATTCAATCCAAAAATGTGTACAAAGATAAAAAAATTCATTCGAACGTGTTCGTGCACCTTAAACAATCGTTTACATTTTATTGTGAATTTTTTTTTAAGTCATTTATTATTATATCTCGATTTTATTTTAATTGTATTTTTTTTTCGATTATCATTTTCAGTAAAATGCCACCAAAAAAATCTAACCTCAACAATGCCCGTAGGCGTGAGGTACGACGTAGACGTGCTGAGAGGGCCCTCATGTCAACAAATCAAACCGCGACAGCAAACGATAACAATACCAATTATAGTATCTAATAATTGAACGAAATACAAGAAAGCCACAGCAACGCGTGGCCGGGTCTTCTAGTAATATTATAATAATAATATTAAATCTAAAAGTTATCAAGATTTTTATTTCTTTTATAATAATGCATATATGTTATTGTAACGTCTCGGTCTATACTAGACCTGTAATGGCTACAAAGGAGAGGGCCACTTTGAGGTTCATAGGAACACTTTAATTTTTATTTACAATATATATACAAATAAAGAACTCTCGATTATTATAGAAAGAAATCAAAAATGAAAATTAATCACAAGTGCACGCTTAAATCACAAATACAGTTTACTCCAATGTCGGAGATTCTCGAAACACGGTCTGCGACAGACCTCAAATACCACACGGCATACTACACTAAACCCACAAGGGGCCCATTTTGACAGCAGATGGAAACTACGGCCTGTTTTTTCCCTTCAGAGAAGAAGAGAAACAACACTCTTTGTCGACTCGTCACAGAACACTCTTCTTTTCCAAAAACCTTCCTTAAAGAAACTTCGTCAAGAAGGATGGATCAGCTTCCGTCACTTCTTATTGGTTTGTCGCTCTACGGTCATCTTGTGCACACTTTAGGGTAAACTGACCGGGACCTACAGTTTAACGTGGATTCCGAACCACTACAAACATGCATGGCACCGACGGGACTCGAACCCGAAACCTGTGGTATCGAGCGCCAGAGCGCTAGCCACTCGGCCATTCAGGCCCTCACTTCTTATCGGAGTCGACACTTCGTCAGCCCTTGATCTATCACCAATCATGACGCAACAACTCATGTAGTTCGTATTCCATTCTGTAATTGTTTCGATTTGCGAAGGTCACACTAACTTTCGCTAATTTCCTAATAGCCATTATACATGATACCGAATATCAGCTATCATATTTGAGTGGGAGGTTGTTCTCATAAGTACAAAACACTCATTGCATGTAATATAACTACCCACAATATTGCTCATCTGCTGTCAAACTTGAGTGATAGATTGTTAGTATGTACTTGTCAAAGAATATACATTCCTCTCTCCTGTTAACGGAAAGCTACAACTTTTCCTGTAGGAAAAATGTTACATATGCACAGTTAACAGCTGAATATTGTCAGTGTTGAACCACAAGGCTTAAACCTTATTATGCGCCACGTCTCTTTATAGCATGGCGATAACTATTAAATAGCTTAACAATAATATTAAGTCTAAAATCTATCAAGATATTGATTTTTAAAATAATTAATATTTGATATCAATTTTTTTTTTTTTTTTTTTTTTTAGTTTGCTGCTATCAAAGTCTGCATTAAATAATTCTTAATAACTCGGAGAAAACTTCCTGAGACTAACTACATGATATGAAAAAATATTTAGTCCCTAAGAAAGTATAACGACTCAAATCCAACTAAAAAATTTACTTTTTTTCAACGGGCCTGAATCGCAGAGTGGCTCTAGTGTTCAGGCTCTCGGAACACCAGGATTCGTGTTAACACCTAGATTAACTATTTGATTAACACAAAAATCATATAGTTACGCTTATTAGTTTTGGAATAATAAAATATATTACCTTATAAAGTGATTAACAAGTTAATTATTAAGGGGCTGACTTGAAAAAGCAAAAGAAAAAAAAAAGGTTTCTTATTCCTGTTATTTTTTTTCCAATGATCTTGTTAAAAAAATTTTTACTTTATATTTTTAACCTATTTTAATCTTGACTAATGTTCATTAAATTGGTAGAAGACAATTGGATTCTAAAAATAAATAATAATAATACATTTATATTATTGTTTATATTATTAATTATTATCATAAATAATAATTATTATCATAAATAATAATATAATACATAAATAAAGATTCTAAAAATATAAATAAGGTTCTAAAATAAATTTTATCTGTATACAATATATTTTATAAGATAATAAAAATAATTCTAAAATAATAATTATTTTTATTATTATAAAATAATAAAAATAATTAATAAAATAAAATTCAATAATAATGTGTTAATATAGTAACTAAAAATAATAAATTTATATATACTACTATATATGATATTTCTGGCGCTCGGTACCACAGGTTTCTGGTTCGAGTCCCGGCGGTGCCATGGATGTTTGTAGTGGTTCGGAATCCACTTTAAGCCGTAGGTCCCGGTCTCCTATGACTGTAAGAGCGTCACGGAGCCAAAGTCAGACTTCTACCTGCGAGTGCTCCATCCCAACAGAAGCTGCCCCTTTCCCTCCATCCATCCATCCATGAGTAGATCACTCATGGGATGTCCGTCCCGCACTGCAGGACATTGAGGATTAGTCAACAACAACAACTTTTTTCAACAATTGAAGGCACCCGAAGAAGTGGATGGCCTCCCACCAGATGGATTTATTCAGTCGAAAGAGATCTAAAGGGTCTGGGATTCAACAGATGGCGATCTATTGCCCCGGACAGAGTCAAATGGAGGATGGTCATGGAGACTACCTTGACCTGTAGCAAGCCGTAGTTCTGACGAAAAATAAGAAAGTTGTGTTCTTTTTTTTCTGTTGCTTTAATTGAAATTTATCTATTATTTTGTTAGTTATTTTATTGTTCTTTGTGAGATTTGGACAAATTTGGTATTAATCTAAAGCTAGTATTTTCATATTTTAATTTTTGATACTGCAGGTGTTTTTTAATCATTAAAAGTGTTTGTGCGAAATAGGGCCGCATAATGGATTAGGAAAAACTTCATTTCAGGCATTCAATGAGTTCCATCATGATCATCATCATCATCATCATCAGCGGGTTGAATTGTTTGATTTGATTTGTCGCTTTACGATCATTTTGTACACATTTTAGGCTAATTAGACCAAGACCTACAGTTTAACGTGGATTCCAAACCATCAACTAACATCTATGCCATCGCCAGGATTCGAAGCTGAAGCCTGAGGTACCAACGGCCAGAGCGCTAGCCACTTGGCCCTCAGGCCGCTCATCATTGGCGGAACAGCCCCACGTTATGCCGAGGCAGTCTGCCTACTGGCAGATTTTCAGAAAAGAAATGTTTTCTTTTTATGGGGTAGGTTTGTCAGCCCTACGCCCAATGCTCTTACAGGCATATCAAACCAGGACCTACGGTTTAAAGTGGATGCCTAATCACGACTAACATCCATTGCACTGCCGGGACTCGAACACGAAACCTGTGGCACCAGCCGCCAGAGAGCTAGATACTCGGCCATGATACCCCATAAAAATGTGTGTTTCGTTTTTGGATCATCTAAAGTTAAAGTGCGTACGATCCAAAGGTCTAGTCAACGGTGGAATGACGTATGACCAGAAGTATATGGTAAGACCAAAAGTATCCAAAGGTGGTATGAAAAGTATGAAAAGATGAAAAAGATCCAAACATGATATAGATCAGGTGATACGAAGCTTGTAACCTTGAACCAGAAGACAAAAAAAAGCTTAATGATGAAGTTCTGATGTATTAGTGGGCAATGAACCACCACTGACAACGAGGATTTGGTTTGTCGCTCTACGGTCATTTTGTGCACACTTTGAGCTAATTAGACCAGAACCTACAGTTTAAGGTGGGTTCCGAACCCCTTACTAACTTCCATGTCACCGCCAGGTTTCGAACCTGAAGCCTGTGGTACCAGAGGCCAGAGTGCTAGCCAATTGGCACCAGGCCGTTCACTACGAGGGAGATTGCTGATAAATTAAGCGTTAAATACGTAACATTTGAAAACGACTTGAGAAAGCGTGGTTATGTTTACAAATGAGCCTCTTTCATTAAAAGTGGTGCAAGTTCATTTTTGACAAAAAGTTAATTAATAATAACAAAGAATGCAATCTGCTATGAGCATTTTTATCTATAAACATTTCCCCCAAAAAAACTAAAAAAAAAAAAAACCGAACTATAATTGCATACTTAAAATCATTTCCCCCTTCTAGACAAGTTAATGGACAAGGTCACTTATGGAAAGCACAAGATTAAAAGACTCGATGTTAACCACAGAATAACTATCAAAACTGTCAAAAAAAATAAAAATACTACTTAAAAATCTAAAAGGCTTTAAATAAATTTGCATTGAATCCGATGCTACTGACAGAAATCTGGCTCGCAACAGCTATTCAGTAAGGTTTCTCGTTGCAGGATTTAATGGCGTTGCCCTTTTATAGAGGGTAACAGATAAGGCAAGAGCCACGAGAAAGCCAGATGGTTTTCTTCAGTCTGGAAAGTTAACAGAATGCGGGAGAAAATTGATAGGGGTTTGTTTATCGGCCTCAGCATTTAATGTCAGCGACCACGTGCTCCGATTTAACAGTGTATCGCGTTTCCCTTTGTTTTCAGTATGTTTATTTATGGGTTGTTTACCCTTGACAATACTAGAAAAAACGATTTCTACCCAACGGTTAAGGTTATGCAAATTGTAAATAAAACGTGATAAAATAAAAAAAAACAATTAAAATATAATAAAATAAAAAAAAATGAAATGTAATAAAAAAAAAATGTAATAAAATAAGAAAAAAAGCAAATAAAAAAATAATAAAACGGAAAAAAAAAATAAATAAAATAAAAATAAAGCGTATAAAAAAAATACATAAATAATAAATAAAAAATAAAAAAAATTAATAAATAATAAAATAAAAATTTAAAAAAATTAAAAAATTTAATAAATAATAAAAAAAATTTAAAAAAATTTAAAAATTTAATAA
>BPLQ01009794.1:0-23672 GCA_021605075.1 Caerostris darwini | reverse complement strand
TCATACAATTTCAATCATACCATACAAATATAGACTTAAAAAAGATACGAACTATAATGACAGCCTTTCCCCCATTTGATTTTCATCGTCAGCCATCTCAACTCCAGAATACATTTTAAGAAGTCAACATAAAAATCTGAACGATCAAGATTTCTGTTTCCGATTTCTTAAAACCCCAATAAAAATTCCAAAAAATCCGTTGTCTTTTATCGCAGCTATTAAGAGCCGGATATTTTTTTCGCCAAAAAAAAAGTTTTTTGGAGACAGTAAACCACTCCAAATGAAGCGGAGAGCCAGTTTTAAGTTTCCGTTGCACATTGAGATGCTTTCCTCGACGGTTCTTTCGGATATTTACATATTCCATTTATCCATTCTTCCACAGTTAGAGCTCAACTCGCCTCTAATCGTCTGTGCGATATCTGCAGGAATCAGGTTTTCCCTTCTCCAGTTTTTGTGCAAGAAGAATTTCCATACATCATTTAGCAGGTTGTTCGTTTTTCATTCGTTGCGCCTCAAACGATAACGTTTATTCTGAAGTTCTAGTTTTTTTTTATTATTGTTATTCTTTTCCTTTATTTTTATGGCAGGGGTGCTAAACTATCCGAAAAGATATGTCGGCAAGATCTCAGTTTTCGAAATCGAGTTCATGCTTATCCATTTAGCCGTGTAGAAAATCGAAACGCTGATTGTATTTATGGAAATGTCTTCAAGAGAACACTGGGCTACTCTTCTTCTTCTACGGCGGAATTGGCAAAAGGTATTAGATAGCAGTTGAATACGATTTTTGTTTTTGCTTTTGCGCGGGAAACAGTTTCTTAAAGTATTGATGGAAAGGTTCACTTTTCGGACACGACAGCTTCGTTTTAGATAGGCTGGCTACTATCTCTTTTCTCTCTCTTCTTTTTAATTTTGTTTCATTTTTATTTATTTTTTATTTTTTATTTTTGAGCGGTTTAAAGAGAAAACAAATTGAAAATTAGGATGCCAAAGCTTTATGAAATCTAAATTAATTTCCTTTAAATAAATATTAAAATGTACTGATATAATCTAAAAAATTAGTTTCAGGATTTACTTTTATGGAATAAAATTTTTAATTTCTGAAAATATCATTAAATAATTTTAATTTATTTAATTTAAAATTAATTTATGATATAAATTAAATAAATTAATATAATAAATTAAATTAAAAATTAAATTAACTTATTTTATTTTTTAAATTTCAAATAAGTGTTTATTCATTAAATTATTTAGTTACTATCCGTTATATAAATATTACGAACATATCTGAAGCATTATTTATCTTCCTTCAACAATTTTTTTCTAACAAATAAGTCAAAAGTTCTGGTTAACGTAACAATTATAATTCTTTGTCAAACACTTCGTTTTACAGAAAACGCGGGAAAACAACTATCAATCTTTTTTAGCTCCGGTACATTTTCGCTTAATTTCTTAGCTAAGTACTGTTACACTATCTACATCAATGTTTTATTCCATTTTTAGCTTTGATACAGTAAGCCGTAAATGTCAGCAAAGAGCTTAAACTTGTGATTAATCGATACAGAGAACGAATCGATAGGGTAGATTCTGAGATACCGTTTTGTGAGTTTAAACCTCTCATCACGAGTCGGTTTTCTAAGGGCCTTTATCGTCATCGTTGCTGCAGTATGGCGAAGGGAAAATTCTATTAATTGATTTCGTGAGACAGCAAATAATAAAGTGAGGAGTACGTTTAAATCGATAATTTGTTTACTGCGACTCACGTGCAGCCTAAGAGAATGGGATTAGCGTAGAAAAAGATTTATACTCATTCAACTGTGCAGAGTATTTTAATCGAATTCGGATGCTACAGCTTATCCAATCAAGCATTGTTTAAATTTGCGCGGGAATGAAGTAAAATGAAAGTCACTAAACGAAGGGCTGATAAGGTACTGGATTACTTGGCTGTATCACCGACAGGATTTATTGGAATATGTGCATGCATTTTTCCTTTTGGTATACAAAGAATTTAATGACTGTTAGTTTTATAAATACTGATTCAATTTTATTAAATTTCAACGACGTGACTAAGATCTTTTCGAAACTTTGGAAATATTTTATATTTAAATGCAGTAAGTGTTAATCTCATTTTTCTAAGTCAGGAATTATCTAGATGATAAATTGGTGTAGGGCTTCAAAACTATGAAGTAAAAATAAAAAATTCCTTCCACCATCCATAATATAAATGTATATTAAATACATATATGGAAAAGAGTGAGAATGCTAGATTGATAGTCTTTGAAATTTAAATTGCATTTAAAGTCAATTGTATGCCAATTAAAATGATTAGGAGTCAAGCCTATTTTGGCGGAATTTCCCTAAAAGGTTCTTGCTGATAAAGAAAGGAAGTTTAAATGTTAGAATTTACATATCACTGTATAAGAAAATTTATATAATCCGGATTTTTACCACTTCCATTCAATATTATTGTTAAAAAGCACTTAAATAAAAAGTAATAAAATATTTCATAATAACCAATAATAATGAATAATTTATTTAATTTTGATTCATGTTAATATTGTTATACACTTAAAAAATAAATTGTTAACAGCAAGAATACTCGTTTTAGTCTATAAAATAAAATTCTAATGATTTTAATTTATTAAAAAGAAAAGTATTCTTTACATTTTAAGATTTTTAAACTTGATTTGAAGTTTTTATGTAAATTTTACGTTAAATTAAATCAAAAGGTTAAATACACTAAAAAATGATCCGGAGGCATTAAAAAAGATGTTAGTTTCACTTTATATGTAGTTTCCTATTCAAAATTTGATACTTTAAAGTTCAGAGATAATATTTCTATAACAATAAAAACATTTTTGGCTTATAACATAAAAAATGTGTGTATCATAAAATTAATTAGATTTATTTATCATTCCCATGCAATAAGCAAAACTGACAATAAGAATCGATTTCAAAATTAAAATATATTTACTTGAAGAAAAATAGTAGAGCATTTCAAAATGTTTGGAAAATTCAATTAAATATTCAAGGAGGGATCTTGCACCATATTAAATAAAAGATTATATATCTTAGTAAATAAAAGCTGTTTTTCGACTGTAAATTTCTGCACCTAAAATGTCGATTAATAAAATATAATAATGAGATTTAATATCATAAAACCGAAAAAGAATTATCCAGATATAAAGTTAATTCCATGCATGTCAATAGTTATTGTTGAAAAGGAACTCCATCACATAAAAACCTTTAATATAAATAATAAAATTAAACGTATATAAGTAAAATAATTCCTGCAATTTTCCATGCATAAATAATAAAATATTTGACGTGAGCACGTTTTTAGGAAAATATCTTATACACTAATACAATAACAAAAGCTCTGTATTATATATCAGCATGTTTTTTATAAAGAAATAACTACATATGACAATATAACTCCAAAAACAGTGCACTAACAAAATAGATGGATAACTACTGTTAAAAATGACATGGAATTATTATTCAATGGATTTAAAAATTTTGAATGCTTTATTCATGAAAATATATATATCATACGATTAATTATTCGTAAAGACTCAGGAATATGTAATGATATTTAACAATTAATGGTAAATGCATTCCTTTGGTCCGGAAATATTCAATGAAAACAACTGAGGCAATAATAATGATTTATATAATTATCTAATCAGCTTAATGGCATGAGAATAAAATAGAAGTAGACTAAAAACAACTCAATCAAGATGAAATATCTCATTCAACAAAATGACAATCAAAAAGAAACTGTATCCAGCTAACATTAAATAGATGAAATTTTCATTGCATTTTCGATGTCTGTTTATATTTTTCGATACTATCATATCAGGTATATTCGTTGAAATTGTGAAAATATATTTATTACAATTTCTTCATACCGAGATGCTATTATTTGTGATATGTTCTTAAAATAGAATTCATCATTTGCATTTTGATTTAGTCAAAGAGTAAAAGTAAAAAAAAAATCATATTTAAGCTAGACAATTTTTATCAATTTGAATTGGATACATATTCAGACAGAAAGTAATATATGCAGTATTTGAAACTTATTTATGTTTGTTATATTAACATATTTGTCCAGAATAACATAATAAAGAATAAGTTTTTTTCTAATACTATAAATTTTAGTCAGAAGTCACTCGCCAATAGAATTGCGGGTATATAGCAGATTAATCTTTACCAAGGAGGATGGCTTTTTTCTTTACTCCTCTATTTTGTCATTATAATTTTTGAAATGCACATGTTGCATCCGATGGTGGGCGATTGCATTTTTTCCCCTCCACATCGACCCATAAGTAGGACTTCCTGACTTACTGACTAATTCTACTGGCATAAAGACAGGTGCTTCAGGTTATGTTTCGCTACCTAGATATAGAACTGGGTTCCATTAAATAGGAAAACAGGATATCTATAAGGTTCTTAAATTAATTGCTTTAAATCTTAGCAAGTGTAAATATTAAATAATGAAAAAAAAGGAACTACACCTGAATAAAATTGTTATAAAATAGGATTTTATCATACAATAACCCCAATACCACGATATAGTGCTACGAGATTAAAAACGTAAAAAAAAAAAAATTATGATATATTGTATTTATAATGGTGATAGAGTGAATTATTGTTATTTTTTTTAAATTTAAATTAGCATTATATAAAGAATTAGCAAGAAGTAGTTTTTACCTTGATTATATGAAGATTTAAACATAATCAGCTAGTTTCATTATACACGGTTTTTAGTTTAAATATGAATGAGACTATAACAAATAAAGAATTGAAATGATAGATTTTGGCTATAATTGGATTGTTTGTATATCTTAATCCATTTTAAAAGTAAAGGAACTTTTTATATTATATAAATTATTAAAAATTCACTTTAAATTTAAGCACAATATAAGATGTTCATATTTTTTAATAAAAATTAGCAGAATTAAAAATTTTATTAACTTGAATATCAATTGCCCACATCCAAAATAAAAATCAGTTTTGCCTTTTGTAAATTAGACAATCAATAAATTATAAGCATTTTTTTTAAACTTTATTAACGTTTTAGAAGTTTTAAAGCAGTATTATTTTATTTTATTAATTTATTAACAAACAAAAATGTGTTATTGAAGTTTTTCTATATTAATTAAGAAATGCTTAGGATATTTATTAAGTTTACAAGTTTTTTTCCCCACAGAAACATTTAGAAGTTGTTTGTTGTTAGCTATTTTTATTATATTGCTAATAACCTCTTGAGAAGTAATGAATTGTTCAGAATATGCAAACTCAGCCATTGATTTTTTATTGTTAATATCCCTTGATAGTTATTTAGGATAAGAAAACAAATACTGTCAAGTCATCAACTTGCTGGAACAATTAATACTATTGGGACACGATTAACATAGTTTTTCATTGAAAGAAGTGTGAAGAGAGGCAACTTCTCATTTTTTACTGAGTTATCTTCGATATTGAGATATTATCTTCAGATGATAATAAGAGCTTCACAAAGTTCTTTTTTTCCAAAATTTGATGACATTCATATTCTTATTCGAATAAAAAAAATATTTTCATATATTAGATACTAGTGAAGAATATTTTTTTTTTATTTAATGATGATTTTTTTTTTGAAAATGATGCAGCTATGAAATTAAATTGATAAAAATGTTTCTAAATTAATTACAATCCTCGGCTTTGTTTCGTTGGTTTTATACGAAAGTGATTAAAAAGGTTCATAGAAAAAAATTGAAATTATTAGAAGAATTACAAAAAATGCATTTTTTTTAAAGATTTTCCCCTTTTCAATCATTATTTTTATATATTGGATTTTGTATATAATTATAATTTAGAACAATTGTAACATTTATAAGAACAATTTTCTCACACAAATTTCAGTAGTTATGAATGGCATAAAATTAAAAGCTGCCTCGTAAATAAATTGTAAGTTGCTCTTTATTCTATGCTTCAATTAATTTATATATATGTAATGATACACTCACTGTATAATTAAGACATACAATCACTGCGTAATTAAGTATTGTTTCTTAATAAATTATCTTATTATGCTATAGTTCATGAACTATTAAGTGGTGACATTTAAAACTTCTTAATATTTAGAAAACTATACATTTCAAGTATTGATTCCGAATTTTAACATGTGTATAATTAATATTAAACAATATCTTAGATGAAAAAATTGTATTTCCAAAACTTCATTACAGCAAATGTAATTATTATTCGTAACGTAAATTATTTATATTTGACTAATATAAAGGAATTAAAAAAAAACGGCATCAATTTTCAGTATAATGAATAATATATAATAAGTTTCAAATATTTGTTTTATAATATTTTCGAAATGTTTTATAAATTATGTTTTTAAATTCTGCAGCAATTATTGCTCACATTAAAGAAAAAGAGATAGCCATAAAATGTATCCATTGATTTACTATCCAATAAATCAAATTTATAAATGCTGACTTTTGATCCTTTTATTTTTTTTTCTGGTTGCTTCGATTTCATGTCATGTACATACAACTATGTATCTCAGGCGTTCTGGATTTAAGAAAATTTCGATACGTTACTTCAGTTTTGAAAATTAGTTAAAAGAATCTGATGGACACAATCTTTTACATAATCTACCCCACATGGAAAACACCAATATGGTTAAATCCAAGTAAACACATATATAAATTTCTATAATCCTTCAAATAGTAACATATATATAGAATGAAAATGTTGGTGTACTAAACATGGAACGTACACAAGAGACTAGATACTTTATATAAAAATATTTACTTTATTTCTTACACTGTAAATAAGCAAATATATTTTATTTCGACCATTTAATTTTTCACACATTTTGTCATATGATCAACAACTGTCGACATATCAATTAATTTAACTCTGATAAAAATATTTCAGCATTCATGCTTCATATATAAAGTGACAATATATAAAGTATCACTGCGAACGCAAATCATAAATATATAGATTAGAAAGATAAATTCTAATCTATTATTTATGGATTGCGTTCACAATGTTCACATTTATGGATGGATGCGCTTCATATGATTTTCATCTTTTTTCTATTCATAATAGGAATGCGATTTGAGTCTTTGGAACAAATTATTGAATTATGTAAATTATTTAAATTTTACATTAGAAAAAGAAGTTTTTAACAAATTTTCACAAATTTCAGTTAAAATTATGTTTTGTTGTTTACATTGTGCAAATATTTTTAAAAATATAACCGTTTCCGGTAATAATATAATTTAGTCATGAGCCACCATTAATTCTTAAACTTTTCAATCTTTATTTAGAATAATAGTTCACAGTTAATAAATATCCTTTGGTAAACTTCTGCGAAATTTGTTACGAGGTACGAATAGACATAAAAATAAGTTGAAACTTTGCTAATTAATTGGGGGAATGGGCGAAATGAAAAGGAACGAGAAAATGGTACAAAAAAATTGTTCTATAGTCCGAAAGGCTTAGCCACTTTTCATTATAAGAGTTGCAAAATCCTTTCTCTTAAAATATTCAGAAAGTAAAAATCTTAAATTCATGCCTAAAGGCTAAATTAGAATTTAAAACTTTTCCCAAGGCAGCCAGGAGAAAATCATTAGGTTCTCAACATTCGGTCCAATTAGCATATCATGAAACAGAGCTTCAAAGGCAGAAAATATGAACCTTGAGAATTCTCGGCTTCAGAGGGAGGATTCTGATTTCATGAGGCAGGCTCCGTCGAACTAGAAAATATTTTCGAAAGCATATGAAAATATTTATATTTATTTATTTATTTATTTGCAGGATCTGTTAACCGAGATAATAAATAGATAAGGTTTGCTGATTTAACTAAAGGCTGCTAAATATTGCATGGACTTTTATGTTGACAAATTTATTGCAAGAACTGTAATTTGAGTTTTACTTTACATTATTAATAGCATTTAACTTTTTTATGATTTTGGACACATACGTAAACATTTAGGGTTTTTTTATTATAAAAATTACTATAATTTATAAAAAAAAGAAGAAATAAATTATTTACAAATCTCTCAACAAGACCGAGACAAATCGTATGGTTTGGTTAGGTTGCACTGATAACAACATTTAAGTTTATAATTAAGAATATAATGTACAAGTGCACGATTAAATCACAAATAAAATTCACGCTAAGGTCGGAGGGCTTCAGAGTTCTCGAATATGCATCAAACCTTAAAACACGTGGTCTGCTGCTCAATAGATATATAATTATTATTCCCATTAAAATTTGCTTCAAAAAGGGAAGAGGCAGAAATAAAATATATCCCCAACTTACAATCCAAGAACAAAAAATTATAAATATTAATTTGTGATCTTTTATTTTTTCACTAGTACGCTCGATTTCATTTCATGTGCAACTATGTATCTGAGGAGATATGGATTTAAAAGAATTGCAATACGTTACTTCAGTTTTGAAAATTAGTTAAAGGAGTCTGATGGATACAATCTTTTACATAATCCAATCCACATGGAAAACACCAATATAGTTAAATCTCAAGTGAACGCGAATATAATACTATATAATAGCAGATATATGGAATGAAAACGCTAGCGTGCTAGGAGGCATGAAACGTATTAAGAACACCCAAGAGATTTATATCAATATATTTAACTTAAGTTCTTGCACTGTAAATAAGCACATATATTTTATTTCGACCTTTTCATTTTTCACGCATTTTGTCATATTTTCAACAACTGTCGACATAACAATTAATTTAAATGGGATAAAAATATTTCAGCATTCATATTTCATATATAAAGTGACAATATATAAAGTATCACTGTGAACACAAACCATAAATAATATATAGATTAGAAAGATATATTCTAATCTGTATATTATTTATGGATTGCGTTCACCTTATTTATAGACGGATGTGCTTAATATTATTTTCATCATGTTTCTATTCATCATAGGAATGCGATTTGAGTCTTAGGAATAAATTATTGGAATATTTAAACTATTTAAATTTTACATGAGAAAAAGAAGTTTTTTTTAAAAATGCTTAAATGTTAGCTAAAATCATTTTGTCGCTTATGTTTATATTTTTAAAACAATATAAGCGGTTCCTATAATAATATAATTTAGTCTTAGGCCACCATTAATTCTTAAACTTTTCAAACTTTTATTTAGAATAATAGTTCACAGTTAATAAATATCCTTTGGTAAACTTCTGCGAAATTTGTTACGAGGTACGAATAAACATAAAAATAAGTTGAAAATTTGCTAATTAATTTGGGGGCTGGCGAAATGAAAAGGAAACGAGAAATGGTACAGAAAAAATCGTTCCATAGTCCGAAAGGCTTAGGCACTTTTCATTACAAGCCTTTCAAACTCCTTTCTCTTAAAATATTCAGAAAGTAAAAATCTTAAATTCATGCCTAAAGGCTAAATTAGAATTTAAAACTTTTCCCAAGACAGCCAGGAGAAAATCATTAGCTTCTCAACATTCGGTCCAATTAGCATAACTTGAAACAGAGCTTCAAAGGCAGAAAAGATGAACCTTGAGAATTCTCGGCTTCAGAGGGAGGATTCTGATTTCATGAGACAGGCTCCGTGGAACCGGAAAATATTTGCGGAAGTATATAAAAATATTTGTATTTATTTATTTATTTTGCAGGATCTGTTAACCTAAATATAAGTAGATAAGGTTTGTTGATTTAACTAAAGGCTGCTGAATATTGCGTGAACTTTTACGTTGTTGACAAATTTATTTTCAAGAACTATAATTTGAGTTGTACTTTACGTTTTACTTTACTTTATACCATTTAATCTTTTGACCATATTGGAAAAATAAGTAAACATTTAGTTTTTTTTTTATAATTAAAATTACTATAATTAATAATAAAAAGAAAAAATTAATTATTTACAAATTTCTCTAGAAGAAAAATATAAATCTTGCGGTTTGATAACTATATTTAAGTTTACAATTAGGAATATGATAACAGCGTGAAGTAGTAATTCGACGGTTAATGTTATTAGATTATTTGCACAAATCATTAATATTTGATAAAACTAATATCAGATTTTTTTAAATATATTTAGTGTTAATAATGCCCTTAATAATAATGAATAATCTATGCGCGGAAGGTGCGAAACCATTTCACTTATTACTAACTTCACATTATTCACTTATAAATTACTATTAACACTCAGCGGCTAAAGATGTGGATGTTATGGTGTTTTGTGCATTTTTATTGTATTACCCATTTTTTTATCTTTTTGAATCTCCTTTCCATTTAATATGACTAAATCGGAATAAAACAAAAGTTGAAGTCTTTTTTTTCTCTCAATATAAAAAAAAAAATCGTTCCTGAATAGATTAAAGAAGTTTGCATAATTTTTATTGTATATTTATTCTCATCACTCAGTTTAGAGAATTATTTAATATATTTATATTACACTAAAAAATTGATAAAATAACATATGTAAGCTTTTCAAAAAATTAAATCAAATTTAAAAAATGCTTATTAAAAAATTGAATGAACAATTAATGACAAATTATCCAAATTAAAGAATTTTTAGTAACAAAAGTTTAATTTAACTGTTTTGCCATTACTTATTTTTAACTTCTAACATGATTAATTTTAAGATAGTATTAAAAACAAACGTGAAAAAATGTATTTATATAATTAGTGTTAGAAATGCTTTGCACAAATTGAATTATTTTATGACTTTAATAGCTGACTTATCCTCATTCTGCAGAGTAGATCGGACCTCCCATGAGCAGTCTACTCAGGGATGTAGGTAATGGGGCAGCTTATATTCTGATGGAGCACCCGTGGCTCCAACAAGCTGATCCTGGCTGTGGCATGGATGTATGTTAATGGTTCGGGACCCACTTTAAAATGTAGGTCCCGGTGTAATTAGTCCACAGTGTGCACAAAATGATCGTAGATCTACAAACCAAACGGAGTCGTTGAAGAACGCTCTACAGTCATATTAGACCGAGACCTACTGTTTAAAGGGGATTCCGAACCGCTACAAACATTCATGGCACCGTTGGGATGCAAACCCTAAGCCTGTGATACCGAGAACCAGACACTCGACCATCAGATACCTTTTTATATCTATTTACTTTGTATATATTATATTTTCAATGCTATTTTAATTTAATAAATGTTATTTTAAAGTCATCATTTTTTGGAGATAAGAGTGTCCAATAATGTTTTTAACAATTTTGACACGAATTACTTACAGTGCTTCATATATAGAATTTTAAAACAATCCGTCATTACTTCATTTTTCATCGAAACTTGCAAAAATAATTTTGAAAATTTATAAGAAATATTTTGCGTATGGAATTTTAAATCCCTTATTCCGATTTTATTTTCTACCAAAAGCACAACATATGAATAGCCTTCATACAATTTCAATCATACCATACAAATATAGACTTAAAAAAATACTTGTAAAGCAATACGAACTATAATGACAGCCTTTCCACATTTCATTTTGATCACCAACCATCTCAACTCCGGAATAGACATTAAGAAGACAACATAAAAATTTTGAGGATCGAGATTTCTGTTTCCAAATTCTTAAAACCCCAATAAAAATTCCAAAAAAATCCGGTGTCTTTTATCGCAGCTATTAAGTCCCGGATATTTTTTTCCTCCAAAAAAAAGCTTTTTGGAGACAGTAAACCACTCCAAATGAAGCGGAGAGCCAGTTTTAAGTTTCCGTTGCACATTGAGATGCTTTCCTCGACGGTTCTTTCGGATATTTACAAATTCCATTTATCCATTCTTCCACAGTTAGAGCTCAACTCGCCTCTAATCGTCTGTGCGATATCTGCAGGAATCAGGTTTTCCCTTCTCCAGTTTTGTGCAAGAAGAATTTCCATACATCATTTAGCAGGTTGTTCGTTTTTCATTCGTTGCACCTCAAACGATAACGTTTATTCTGGAGTTCTATTTTTTATTATTATTGTTTTTTTTCCTTTATTTTTATGGTAGGGGTGCTAAACTATCCGAAAAGATACGTCGGCAAGACCAGTTTTCGAAATCGAGTTATTGCTTAGCCATTTATCCGAAGAACATCGAAACGCTGATTGCATTTATGGAAATGTCTTGAAGGGAACACTGGGCTACTCTTCTACTTCTTCTTCTACTTCCATGGAATTGGTAAAAAGTATTAGATAGCAGTTGAATACGATTTTTGTTTTTGTTTTTGGAGCAGGAAATAGTTTCTTAAAGTATTGATGGATAGGTTCGCTTTTCGGACACGACAGCTTCGTTTTAGACCTATCGCTTTTCTCTCTTTTTCATTTTGTTTCATTATTTTTATTTTTGTTCCGCGTCATTTATTTTCTATCTTTTTTTGTAACTTTATTTTTGTGTGGTTTAAAGAGAAAACAAATTGAAAATTAGAATGATAAAGCTTTACAAAATCTGGATTAATTTCCTCTAAATAAATAATGAAATTTACTGATAACAACTAGTACAAATAGTTTTCCGAATACTACAGACATTCTTGGATGTCATGAATGTTTGTAGTGGTACGGAATGGATTTAAACAGTAGGGTAACATTTCGGAATTCAAACCTGAAGCCTATGGTACTTTACCCCAGAACTCTAGTCACTGGGCCATTAGACGCTTTTTTATATTTATTTATACTTTTAATGTTATCTTAATTTAAATAACGTTATTTTTAAGTCAAAGTTATTTTGGAGATTCGTCTGTCCAATAATATTTAAAATTTATGAAAAATACTAATTGCTTGCAGTGTTTTATATATAGAATTTTAAAAAAATCCGCCCTGCTTTCAAGGAAAATTGTAAATGTTTTTGAAATTTGCAAGAAATATTTTGGACATGGTATTTTAAAAAACTCACTCCAATATTTTTTTTTATTTCTAAAAGCACATTATATGAATAGCCTTCATGCAATTTAAATCGTACCATACAAATACAGACTTAAAAAGATACTTGTAAAGCGATATGAAAACTATAATGACAGCCGTTCCCACAATTCATTTTGATCACGAGCCATCTCAACTCCGGAATTCACATTAAGAAGTCAACATGAAAATCTTGAGGATCGAGATTTCTGTTTCCGATCTCTTAAAACCCCAATAAAAATTCCAAAAAATCCGTTGTCTTTTATAGCAGCTATTAAGTCCCGGATATTTTTCCCCCTCAAAAAAAGCTTTTTGGAGACAGTAAATCACTCCAAATGAAGCGGAGAGCCAGTTTTAAGTTTCCGTTGCACATTTCCTCTACGGTTCTTTCGGACATTTACATATTCCATTTATCCATTTTGCCACAGTTAGAGCTCAACTCGCCTCTAATCGTCTGTGCGATATCTGCAGGATTCAGGATTTGCCTTCTCCAGTTTTGTGCAAGAAGAATTTCCATACATCATTTAGCAGGTTGTTCGTTTTTCATTCCTTGCGCCTCAAACGATAACGTTTATTCTGAAATTCTATTTTTTTATCTTTTTTTTTTTATTATTATTGTTATTCTTTTTCCTTTATTTTTATGGCAGGGGTGCTAAACTATCCGAAAAGATACGTCGGCAAGACTAGCTTTCGAAATCGAGTTATTGCTTAGCAATTTAGCTGAAGAACATCGAAACGCTGATTGTATTTATGGAAATGTCTCCAAGGAAACACTGGGCTACTCTTCTTCTTCTACTTCCATGGAATTGGTAAAAAGTAATAGATAGCAGTTGAATACGATTTTTTGTTTTTGTTTTTGGCGCAGGAAATAGTTTTTTAAAGTATTGATGGATAAGTCCGCTTTTCGGACATGACAGCTTCGTTTTAAATAGGCTGGCTATTATCTCTTTCGCTCTCTTCTTTTTCATTTTGTTTCATAATTTTTATTTTTGTTCCGCGTCGTTTATTTTCAGTCTTTTTTTAGCTTTATTTTTGTGTTTTTTAAAGAGAAAACAAATTAAAGATTAGAATGCCAATATCATATTAGACCGAGACTTACTGTTTAAAGTGAATTCCGAACCACTAAAATTCGTGGCATCGTCGGGACTTGAACCCAAAGGCTCTGATATCGACTAGCAGTCATTTGGCCATCAGGTACCTTTATATATATATTAACTTTATATATATATGTATTATAATTTTAATGCTATTTTATATTAATAAACGTTATTTTTAAGTCATCGTTGCTTTGGAGATTCGTAATAAATTCTTAAAATATATTGCATAAACAATAAATAACTGCTTGCAGTGTTTCACATATAGAATTTTAAAACAATCCATCCTTTTTTACTCATCGAAACTTGTAAAAAGTTTTTAAAATTTATAAGAAATATTTTAATTATGGTATTTTATAAAACTTATTCCAATTTTTTTTCCAGAAGCACATTATATGAATAGCCTTCATACAATTTCAATCATACCATAAAAATGGTAGACTTAAAAGGATACTTGTAAAGAAATACGAACTATAATGACAGCCTTCCCACATTTCATTTTGATCAACAACCATTGCAACTCCGGAATATACATTAAGAAGTCAATATAAAAATCTTGAGGATCGAGATTTCTGTTTCCGATTTCTTAAAACACCAATAAAAATTCCAAAAAATCCGTTGTCTTTTATCGCAGCTATTAAGTCCCGGATATTTTTTCCCCCAGAAAAAGCTTTTTGGAGACAGTAAACCACTCCAAATGAAGCGGAGAGCCAGTTTTAAGTTTCCGTTGCACATTGAGATGCTTTCCTCTTCTTTCGGATATTTACATGTTCAATTTATCCATTCTTCCACAGTTAGAGCTCAACTCGCCTCTAATCGTCTGTGCGATATCTGCAGGAATCAGGTTTTTCCTTCCCTAAATTTGTGCAAGAAGAATTTCCATACATCATTTAGCAGGTTGTTCGTTTTTCATTCGTTGCGCCTCAAAAATTAACGTTTATTCTGGAGTTCTATGTTTTATTATTATTATTCTTTGTCCTTTATTTTTATGGCAGGGGTGCTAAACTATCCGAAAAGATACGTCGGCAAGACCAGTTTTCGAAATCGAGTTATTGCTTAGCCATTTAGCCGAAGAACATCGAAACGCTGATTGTATTTATGGAAATGTCTTCAAGAGAACACTGGGCTACTCTTCTTCTTCTACTTCCGTGGAATTGGTAAAAAGTATTACATAGCAGTTGAATGCGATTTTTGTTTTTGACGCAGGAAATAGTCTCTTAAAGTATTGATGGATAGGTTCGTTTTTCGGACACGGCAGCTTCCTTTTAGATAGGCCGGCTACTATCTCTTTTCTCTTTTCTTTTTCATTTTGTTTCATTATTTTTATTTTTGTTCCGCGTCGTTTATTTTAGATCTTTTTTTTTTTTTTTTTTTTAGTTTTTATTTTTGTGTAGTTTAAAGAGAAAACAAATTGAAAATTAGGATGCCAAAGCTTTACGAAATAAAAATTAATTTCCTTTAAATAAATATTAAAATTTACTGATATAATCTAAAAAAATAGTTTGAGAATTTACTTTTACGGAATAAAAATTTAAATTTCTGAAAATATCATTAAATTATTTTAATTTATTTAATTTAAAATTAATTTATGATATAAATTAAATAAATTAATAAAATAAATGAAATTATTTAATTTTTTAAATTTCAAATAATTATTTATTCATTAAATTAATTAGTTACTATCCATTCAATTAATTAGTTACTATCCATTAAATAAATATTGCGAACATATTTAAAACATTATCTATCTTCCTTCAGCAATTTTTTTTCTAACTGATAAGTCAAAAGATTCGGTTAACGTAACAATTATAATTCTTTGTCAAATACTTCGTTTATAGAAACGCGAGAACAACTATCAATCTTTTAGCTTCGGTACGTTTCAGCTTAATTTTTGAGCTAATTACTGTTACACTATCAACATCAATGTTTTATTCCATTTTTGCTTTGATATAGTAAGCCGTAAACTGTCAGCAAAGCGCTTAAACTTGTGATTAATCGATACAGAAAACGAATCGATAGGGTAGATTCTGAGATATCGTTTGTGAGTTTAAACCTCATCACGAGTCGGTTTTCTAAGGGCCTTCATCGTCATCGTTGCTGCAGTATGGCGAAGGGGAAAATTCTATTAATTGATTTTGTGAGACAGCAAATAATAAAGTGAGGTGTACGTTTAAATCGATTAATTTGTTTACTGCTACTCACGCGCAGCCTAAGAGAATGGGATTAGCGATAGAAAAGATTTATACTCATTCAACTGTGCAGAGTATTTAATCGAATTCGGATGCTACAGCTTTATCCAATCAAGCATTGTTTAAATTTTGCGCGGAATGAAGTAAAATGAAAGTCACTAAACAAACGAAGGGCTGATAAGGTACTGATTAATTTGGCTGTATCACCGACGGGATTTATTGAATATGTGCATGCATTTTCCTTTTGGTATACGAAGAATTTAATGACTGTTAGTTTTATAAATACTGATTGAATTTTAATCAAATATCAACGACGCCTAAGATCTTTTCGAAACTTTGGAAATATTTTATATTTAAATGCAGTAAGTGTTAATCTCATTTTCTAAGTCAGGGAATTATCTAGATGATAAATTGGTTAGGGCTTCAAAACTATAAGTAAAAATAAAAAAGTCCTTCCACCCTCCATAATATAAATGTATATTAAATACATATATGGAAAAGAGTGAGAATGCTAGATTGATAGTCTTTTTGAATTTAAATTGCATTAAAGTCAATTGTATGTCAATTAAAATGATTAGAGTCAAACTTATTTTGGCGGAATTTCCCTAAAAAGGTTCTTGCTGATAAAGAAAAGAAGTTTAAATGTTAGAATTTACATATCACTGTATAAGAAAATTTATATAATCCGGATTTTTACCACTTCCATTCAATATTATTGTTAAAGCTAATTTAAATAAAAAAGTAATAAAATATTTCATAATAACCAATAATAATGAATAATTTATTTAATTTTGATTCATGTTAATATTGTTATACACTTAAAAATAAATTGTTAACAGCAAGAATATTCTCGTTTTAGTCTATAAAATAAAATTTAATGATTTTAATTTATTAAAAGAAAAGTATTCTTTTACATTTTAAGATTTTTAAACTTGATTTGAAGTTTTTATGTAAATTTTACGTTAAATTAAATCAAAAGGTTAAATACACTAAAAAAAATGATCCGAGGCATTAAAAAAGATGTTGCTCTCACTTTATATGTAGTTTCCTATTCAAAATTTGGATACTTTAAAGTTCAGAGATAATATTTCTATAACAATAAAAACATTTTTGGCTTATAACATAAAAAATGTGTGTATCATAAAAATTAATTAGATTTATTTATCATTCCCATGCAATAAGCAAAAACTGACAATAAGAATCGGATTTCAAAATTAAAATATATTTACTTGAAGAAAATAGTAGAGCATTTCAAAAATGTTTGGAAAAAATTCAATTAAATATTCAAAGGAGGGATCTTGCACCATATTAAAATAAAAGATTATATATCTTAGTAAATAAAAGCTGTTTTTCGGACTGTAAATTTCTGCAACCTAAAAATGTCGATTAATAAAATATAATAATGAGATTTAATATCATAAAACCGAAAAGAATTATCCAGATATAAAGTTAATTCCATGCATGTCAATAGTTATTGCTGGAAAAGGAACCCATCACATAAAAACCTTTAATATAAATAATAAAATTAAACGTATATAAGTAAAATAATTCCTGCAATTTTCCATGCATAAATAATAAAATATTTGACGTGAGCACGTTTTTAGGAAAATATCTTATACACTAATACAATAACAAAAGCTCTGTATTATATATCAGCATGTTTTATAAAAGAAATAACTACATATGACAATATAACTCCAAAAACAGTGCACTAACAAAATAGATGGATAACTACTGTTAAAAATGACATGGAATTATTATTCAATGGATTTAAAAATTTTGAATGCTTTATTCATGAAAATATATATATCATACGATTAATTATTCGTAAAGACTCAGGAATATGTAATGATATTTAACAATTAATGGTAAATGCATTCCTTTGGTCCGGAAATATTCAATGAAACAACTGAGGCAATAATAATGATTTATATAATTATCTAATCAGCTTAATGGCATGAGAATAAAATAGAAGTAGACTAAAAACAACTCAATCAAGATGAAATATCTCATTCAACAAAAATGACAATCAAAAAGAAACTGTATCCAGCTAACATTAAATAGATGAAATTTTCATTGCATTTTCGATGTCTGTTTATATTTTTTTTTCGATACCATCATATCAGGTATATTCGTTGAAATTGTGAAAATATATTTATTACAATTTCTTCATACCGAGATGCTATTATTTGTGATATGTTCTTAAAATAGAATTCATCATTTGCATTTTGATTTAGTCAAAGAGTAAAAGTAAAAAAAATCATATTTAAGCTAGACAATTTTTATCAATTTGAATTGGATACATATTCAGACAGAAAAGTAATATATGCAGTATTTGAAACTTATTTTATGCTTGTTATATTAACATATTTGTCCAGAATAACATAATAAAAGAATAAGTTTTTTTCTAATACTATAAATTTTAGTCAGAAGTCACTCGCCAATAGAATTGCGGGGTATATAGCAGATTAATCTTTACCAAGGAGGATGGCTTTTTCTTTACTCCTCTATTTTGTCATTATAATTTTTGAAATGCACATGTTGCATCCGATGGTGGGCGATTGCATTTTTTCCCCCTCCACATCGACCCATAAGTAGGGACTTCCTGACTTACTGACTAATTTACTGGCATAAAGACAGGTGCTTCAGGTTATGTTTCTCATACCTAGATATAGAACTGGGTTCCATTAAATAGGAAAAACAGGATATCTATAAGGTTCTTAAATTAATTGCTTTAAATCTTAGCAAGTGTAAATATTAAATAATGAAAAAAAGGAACTACACCTGAATAAAATTGTTATAAAATAGGATTTTATCATACAATAACCCCAATACCACGATATAGTGCTACGAGATTAAAAACGTAAAAAAAAAAAATTATGATATATTGTATTTATAATGGTGATAGAGTGAATTATTGTTATTTTTTAAATTTAAATTAGCATTATATAAAGAATTAGCAAGAAGTAGTTTTTACCTTGATTATATGAAGATTTAAACATAATCAGCTAGTTTCATTATACACGGTTTTAGTTTAAATATGAATGAGACTATAACAAATAAAGAATTGAAATGATAGATTTTGGCTATAATTGGATTGTTTGTATATCTTAATCCATTTTTAAAAGTAAGGGAACTTTTTATATTATATAAATTATTAAAAAAAATTCACTTTTTAAATTTAAGCACAATATAAGATGTTCATATTTTAATAAAATTAGCAGGAATTAAAAATTTTATTAACTTGAATATCAATTGCCACATCCAAAAATAAAATCAGTTTTGCCTTTTGTAAATTAGACAATCAATAAATTATAAGCATTTTTTTTAACTTTATTAACGTTTTAGAAGTTTTAGCAGTATTATTTTATTTTATTAATTTATTAACAAACAAAAAATGTGTTATTGAAGTTTTTCTATATTAATTAAGAAATGCTTAGGATATTTATTAAGTTTACAAGTTTTTTTCCCCACAGAAACATTTAGAAGTTGTTTGTTGTTAGCTATTTTTTATTATATTGCTAATAACCTCTTGAGAAGTAATGAATTGTTCAGAATATGCAAACTCAGCCATTGATTTTTTATTGTTAATATCCCTTGATAGTTATTTAGGATAAGAAAACAACAGTCAAGTCATCAACTTGCTGGAACAATTAATACTATTGGGACACGATTAACATAGTTTTTTCATTGAAAGAAGTGTGAAGAGAGGCAACTTCTCATTTTTTACTGAGTTATCTTCGATATTGAGATATTATCTTCAGATGATAATAAGAGCTTCACAAAGTTCTTTTTTTCCAAAATTTGATGACATTCATATTCTTATTCGAATAAAAAAAATATTTTCATATATTAGATACTAGTGAAGAATATTTTTTTTTTATTTAATGATGATTTTTTTTTTTTGAAAATGATGCAGCTATGAAATTAAATTGATAAAAATGTTTCTAAATTAATTACAATCCTCGGGTTTGCTTTCGTTGGTTTTATACGAAAGTGATTAAAAAGGTTCATAGAAAAAAATTGAAATTATTAGAAGAATTACAAAAAATGCATTTTTTTTAAAGATTTTCCCCTTTTCAATCATTATTTTTATATATTGGATTTTGTATATAATTATAATTTAGAACAATTGTAACATTTATAAGAACAATTTTCACACAAATTTCAGTAGTTATGAATGGCATAAAATTAAAAGCTGCCTCGTAAATAAATTGTAAGTTGCTCTTTATTCTATGCTTCAATTAATTTATATATATGTAATGATACACTCACTGTATAATTAAGACATACAATCACTGCGTAATTAAGTATTGTTTCTTAATAAATTATCTTATTATGCTATAGTTCATGAACTATTAAGTGGTGACATTTAAAACTTCTCTTAATATTTAGAAAACTATACATTTCAAGTATTGATTCCGAATTTTAACATGTGTATAATTAATATTAAACAATATCTTAGATGAAAAAATTGTATTTCCAAAACTTCATTACAGCAAATGTAATTATTATTCGTAACGTAAATTATTTATATTTGACTAATATAAAGGAATTAAAAAAAAACGGCATCAATTTTCAGTATAATGAATAATATATAATAAGTTTCAAATATTTGTTTTATAATATTTTCGAAATGTTTTATAAATTATGTTTTTAAATTCTGCAGCAATTATTGCTCACATTAAAGAAAGAAGAGATAGCCATAAAATGTATCCATTGATTTACTATCCAATAAATCAAATTTATAAATGCTGACTTTTGGATCCTTTATTTTTTTTCTGGTTGCTTCGATTTCATGTCATGTACATACAACTATGTATCTCAGGCGTTCTGGATTTAAGAAAATTTCGATACGTTACTTCAGTTTTGAAAATTAGTTAAAAGAATCTGATGGACACAATCTTTTACATAATCTACCCCACATGGAAAACACCAATATGGTTAAATCCAAGTAAACACATATATAAATTTCTATAATCCTTCAAATAGTAACATATATATAGAATGAAAATGTTGGTGTACTAAACATGGAACGTACACAAGAGACTAGATACTTTATATAAAAATATTTACTTTATTTCTTACACTGTAAATAAGCAAATATATTTTATTTCGACCATTTAATTTTTCACACATTTTGTCATATGATCAACAACTGTCGACATATCAATTAATTTAACTCTGATAAAAATATTTCAGCATTCATGCTTCATATATAAAGTGACAATATATAAAGTATCACTGCGAACGCAAATCATAAATATATAGATTAGAAAGATAAATTCTAATCTATTATTTATGGATTGCGTTCACAATGTTCACATTTATGGATGGATGCGCTTCATATGATTTTCATCTTTTTTCTATTCATAATAGGAATGCGATTTGAGTCTTTGGAACAAATTATTGAATTATGTAAATTATTTAAATTTTACATTAGAAGAAGTTTTTAACAAATTTTCACAAATTTCAGTTAAAATTATGTTTTGTTGTTTACATTGTGCAAATATTTTTAAAAATATAACCCGTTTCCGGTAATAAAATAATTTAGTCATGAGCCCATTAATTCTTAAACTTTTCAATCTTTATTTAGAATAATAGTTCACAGTTAATAAATATCCTTTGGTAAACTTCTGCGAAATTTGTTACGAGGTACGAATAGACATAAAAATAAGTTGAAACTTTGCTAATTAATTGGGGAATGGGCTGAAATGAAAAGGAACGAGGAAAATGGTACAAAAATTGTTCTATAGTCCGAAAAAGGCTTACAGCCACTTTTCATTATAAGAGTTGCAAAATCCTTTCTCTTAAAATATTCAGAAAGTAAAAATCTTAAATTCATGCCTAAAGGCTAAATTAGAATTTAAAAAACTTTCCCAAGGCAGCCAGGAGAAAATCATTAGGTTCTCAAATATTCGGTCCAATTAGCATATCATGAAACAGAGCTTCAAAGGCAGAAAATATGAACCTTGAGAATTCTCGGCTTCAGAGGAGGATTCTGATTTCATGAGGCAGGCTCCGTCGAACTAGAAAATATTTTCGAAAGCATATAAGAAAATATTTATATTTATTTATTTATTTATTTGCAGGATCTGTTAACCGAGATAATAAATAGATAAGGTTTGATTTAACTAAAGGCTGCTAAATATTGCATGGACTTTTATGTTGACAAATTTATTGCAAGAACTGTAATTTGAGTTTTACTTTACATTATTAATAGCATTTAACTTTTTATGATTTTTGGACACATACGTAAACATTTAGGTTTTTTATTATAAAAATTACTATAATTTATAAAAAAGAAGAAATAAATTATTTTACAAATCTCTCAACAAGACCGAGACAATCGTATGGTTTGGGTTTAGGGTTGCACTGATAACAACATTTAAGTTTATAATTAAGAATATATAATGTACAAGTGCACGATTAAATCACAAATAAAATTCACGCTAAGGTCGGAGGGCTTCAGAGTTCTCGAATATGCATCAAACCTTAAAACACGTGTCTGCTGCTCAATAGATATATAATTTATTATTCCATTAAAATTTGTTTCCAAAAGGGAAAGAAAGGCAGAAATAAAATATATCCCCAACTTACAATCAAGGTAAAAATTATAAATATTAATTTGTGATCTTTTTATTTTTTTTTTCACTAGTACGCTCGATTTCATTTCATGTGCAACTATCTGAGATATGGATTTAAAAGAATTGCAATACGTTACTTCAGTTTTGAAAATTAGTTAAAAAAGGAGTCTGATGGATACAATCTTTTACATAATCAATCCACATGGAAAACACCAATATAGTTAAATCTCAAGTGAACACCCAGATATAATACTATATAATAGCAGATATGGAATGAAAACGCTAGCATTACAACAGGAGAGCATAAAACGTATTAAGAACACCCAAGAGATTTATATCAATATATTTAACTTAAGTTCTTGCACTGTAAATAAGCACATATATTTTATTTCGACTTTTCATTTTTCACACATTTTGTCATATTTTTCAACAACTGTCGACATAACAATTAATTTAAATGGGATAAAAAATATTTCAGCATTCATATTTCATATATAAAGTGACAATATATAGTATCACTGTGAATTATTAAACTATAATACATTATATAGATTAGAAAGATATATTCTAATCTGTATATTATTTATGGATTGCGTTCATCTTATTTATAGACGGATGTGTTTTAATATTATTTTCATCATGTTTCTATTCATCATAGGAATGCGATTTGAGTCTTAGGAATAAATTGTTGAATATTTAAACTATTTAAATTTTACATGAGAAAAGAAGTTTTTTAAAATGCTTAAATGTTAGCTAAAAATCATTTGTCGCTTTTATGTTTATATTTTTAAAACAATATAAGCGGTTCCTATAATAATATAATTTAGTCTTAGGCCACCATTAATTCTTAAACTTTTCAAACTTTTATTTAGAATAATAGTTCATTGTGTTAATAAATATCCTTTG